>CAMXCT020004190.1:0-317500 GCA_947184155.2 Cladocopium goreaui | reverse complement strand
CACGGCGGAGCTGCAGCAGCTGCTGCGGAGCACGTCGCGGTCGCGGCGGTTGCGCTCGCGGCGGCTGTCACGGGCGCGTGACATGGTGCTGTGGGGGGTATAGCAACCGGTTGTTAAAGTGGGTTGAGCTATAGATTATGCCAACATATAGCAACTGTATGGGTATGTCATGACCTGTTGACTGGGTTTAACTGAAGATTTTTGGAAAGATCATGAGATCATCAATCAGGCATACCCTACCCCCAATTGGGGTTATATTTGTAGTTGTACCGCTAGAAATGGGATGATAGTTTGTAGTCCCCATACTTCCACTTCCCATACTTCCACTACCCAGTTTCAGTCTCTGGATCAGTGGTGTGTCGTTTATTGCCGAAACTGGAAGCTGATTCCATCTATTAGTTGGGCAGCTGGGTCAGTTATGGTTCATGTCATTACTATGGCTTTTCAAGCTATAAACATCTATAAGCCACATGATACATGGGTTTGAGAGACAGCATATATCTTAATAGTGTTTAGACGGGAGTAAAGCTGTATATAATTTGGTTTCAAGTTGCTTCAGATATCGTTCTGATATCCATTGTCCATGCCTGTTTTCAGAGATATTCGGATGATTCCTTGCCAACTGGAAAGAGATGGCTGTGCTCGATGTTCCCCCCATGATTTCCGGCCTTCAACTTTTCAAACGCTACAGTGTGAGGTTTCTTTAGAAACTTTAGATGTTCCTTGAGCCCAAAAGTACCCGAAAAAATGAGAAGAAAGCACACATTTCTATCAGGGCTCCCGACA
The DNA here is from genome assembly GCA_947184155.2 of Cladocopium goreaui. Lineage (NCBI taxonomy): Eukaryota > Dinophyceae > Suessiales > Symbiodiniaceae > Cladocopium > Cladocopium goreaui. Next base: position 316,714 of record CAMXCT020004190.1, on the reverse strand, counting down.
TGCCAGATACAAGGGCATAGAAAGAGGTTGAACGATACATGTTTCTGAAAATATGTATCCACCAGTAGCTATGATTCGCCTCTAGTAGGCTGAACCAACCCTGAAAAACTTAGATCAATTAAACATCCAAATTCTGGAAAAGAGACCCAATGCCCATGGTTTTTTCATGATGGTATAGCCAAACGCCCAAAATCATGGAGCCCCAGGAGAGTTGCTGCAGCAGCTGGGCCCAGAACGCTGCCGCTCTCCGTGGGGCGCTCCCTTCTGCCGCCAGCTGCGAACCGAGGCGGCGGACCTGCGGGCTGAAGCGGCAGAAGCGGCGGAGCTGCCGGAAAGGTGCGCGACCAGCGGAAAACCCCGGGGAAACCAATGATTTCCGGTAAGACAATCCACCCAAAAATGGCAGAAATAGTATGATGAATAGTGAATTCTTGATAACAATCATGTTATTCTTTGTGATGAAAAATATGAAAATGAAATAGAATTTGGGGTATATTTTTTCTTGTCTGAATCTTGTTTGGCACTTGACTTGCTCAGCATACCCCAACCATCCCCAACCCATTGCTCTCTGCCCGGATGAGAATGGATCAATGACGTGGATCATTGGGGTACCCCCCATGTCAAGAACCACCCGAACGGCTGGAGTTGAAGCAATGAACATGGGGAAATTGCTGCTTGAAGCACATGAGAATTTTGATGACTTCTGATCAACTGAAAATATCAGAAAATGGGATTGAGATGATTTATGCATGGGATTAGCTCGACCAAAAGTGGTGGGTTGGGAAAGTAGTCGCTGAAACACCCAGAAGAGAGCTCAAACATCTGCTCCCAGAAGCCTCCAAGCACTGCAGCTTTTGGAAGGTCAGGTTTTTAGTAGACAATTATCATTTTTGCGAGGGTGGTACCACCCATAGTTAGCATTAATCACATTAATCCGGGGTTGATATTACTAATATCAATGTTCCAAGTGTTGACATAAATCAATATTCCAAGTATCAGTTGATATAATCCCATCCAGGGTCATTACTCCAGTTTCCCATGAGGTTCACAGGTCTGCAAGCTCCCGTCACGCTGGGCCCTCCAGCCTTCTTTCCGGTGGGCAACGCCGCGGGTGCTTAGCCAAAAAGATCCACCTCTCTCAGCTTAACCACCACCATCAATCCAAAACTGGTTGGTGGTTTGGAACATTTTTTATTTTTCCATATATAATCCCAACTTTCATATTTTTCAGAAGGGTAGGTCAACCACCAACCAGAAAAAAACAAAACTCCACCAGTTGGAGTTCTTATTGGCTCACCATCCCAGATCCCATCCCTAGGGTGCCCCAGGTGTACCCCTCACGTTGTGCCAAAAAAGGTCGTTTCGCACCCCTCACGGCTGGCCTTGACTTGTCGGACGTGTCGGACCCGCGGGACGTTGCGCTGCTCTTCGTGGGGCTCAGCGATCCACGGCACCTCTTTGCAGCGCTGCTGCACGGCGCTTTGGCGGTGAAACGCTGGCGATGTGCGATGAATGCGCCTTGGGAGATGTGGGGATGATGGGTGACCGGGTGGCTTTACGTTGGAGCATAGTTGGGAGTGACGACTGGATATCTTGGGTCCAAGATGGGGTACTGAAAGGAAAAGACATGTCAATCTATCATGTTAAAAAAGGTGTCAATGACTGACTATCATCAACTATCGTGAAAGATTAAGATTTGGAGTGAGGTGACCGTTTGAGCAGGTGGGGGAAGTGAATTAAAATACCATGGATACCATGGGGTATTACAACCTGTGATTTTTGGCCTAGCAGCTTTGCACTGGCAGGGGGAAATGCTGCCTGCTCAAGAGCCGAATGCCTTTGCATCAAGCTTGGTTTCTTCGAAAAGATTTGAAAAGCATCTTTGTCTTTCTTGGCATGTTTAGGAATATTTGAGTAGCTATTATATAATGAGTTTGAACATGAAAGATATGAACGCGCTTTCGCGGAATTTATTTCATGCAAAATCAACACCACCCCCCACGTAAACAGGAAGTTGTTTTCTGGTTACATTCTCTTCAACCTGGTGACACTCAGGATCTGAACGCTGAAACTTCTGCGCGAAATGCGTTGATCCTTCAGCTGCTGGTGGATTCGAGCGAAGCCTTGAGCCGTCGCATTTGGACGATCTTCGCCCTTTGGCGACTGGCCAAAACAATGGGAACTGTGCTACGTTGTTTTTGGTAAATGGAACGGGTTCCCCTAAATGAATGGTTATGGTAGTTCCAGCCCAAGGGCCTAACCAACTACTTGTACGGTAAAGGACATCCCTTGATATCCCTTGATCAGATCCAGTTCTTTGCTTCAGCTCTATGTTGGCATGGTTCAACTTGACCTATTGCCAGTTGCACAGAAAACGATCGTGATTGGAACCCCCCAATTAGCAACCAGGGACCGGTGATTCACGCCTCGGCCTTGAAACCAAGAGGGTCAATTCCTTGGGGCTTCGTCGGATTCCGATTCCAGCTAGCTCTCAAGGGAGCTGCAGCCTGATGACGTGTGATTTAGCCCTGATTTATCAACATCTTTTCTCTATTAACGCGGTCATAGATTAGGGTGCCCTCCCCAGTTTAGGATAATATCAGGATTTGCGTGCAGGATTGACATTTACCAACATATGCAGCACTGTCTGATATTGTAACATATGTACCAGCCACATCTATCCACATCTATCCACATCTATCCACATCTATCCACATCTATCCACATCTGTCCACATCTATCCACATCTATCCACATCTATCCACATCTATCCATTAAAAATTCCATAGTTGATAGTGTCATAGATTGGTTATTATGGGGATTATCTGGTTTATTGCAAATTGCAAAATTGCAAAATACCATAATTCCGGGATAACTATTCACCAACCAGTAGCCACCAGGTGGTTCCACGAACTTCCGCTGGACGCCTTGCCCTTGCTGCGTGCTGCTGCGGCGGCAGCCTTGCCGCGGTGCTGCAGCGCCACTGGTGCAGTGCTGGAGATGTGGAGCGAGCAGTGGCGGGCAGCGACAGGCGAGGATCGTGGGAGGTTGAGCGACCTTAGCAAGGCAACCCTGGATCAAAGATGATCCCCTTTTTGGGGAGTAACCCCTAAAATCCCCTATATATATATGTGTGTGTAAGACACCATGGTTTTTTTTCCATGTCCGGGGTTGAAAAATGATGGACTTATGATAATTCTTATCAATGTAGAATCATTGTACGGTGGCATCAATATTAAATTGAGGTGTACCACCAAGTAAGAATTGGTGATCTGAGCTAGGTATCTGGTATGGTACGGTATCCCGTACGGTAAAGCCTGCAGCCAAATTGAGGATTTAACCATCCAACATATTCATACGATTCATAGATATCAAAATGTGGAAATGAACTTTTGCAACAAATGACATTTGACATATCCGGATGTTAATCAACCTTAGGATTTATTTTAAATACATTGTAAATACCAATTGGTTGATCAGCTGGAATCTTGGGATATGTGGTAAATTTGGGATGGTTTTTCCATCTGAGATGCCGAGCTTGGCTGTCCAATTTTCCATCAAAGGCTGTGGATATCCCCATGATAGGTCTGATAGGTGTTAGAGTAGCAATAGATTAGACTTAAAACCAGAAGAGGTGAGTTTTTCCGATATGTTGGATGTTTACCGCAATCTCGGACATGTTCCCTGAAATCACATAGCCTTTTTTTGGCCGTGAGACTAGGAGAGAGGCCACAGCCAATCCACCCGCACAGGTGAGCAAGCGTTTGAGGGTAGCGAGATGGAAGAAGTCCTGGGATCGGTGCAGTTCGATTTGCCTCCAGGTTTTTCGGAGATCCTGGGGCCAAAGTCTTTGGCCATAGATGAGACATGGAGTTACCCTCTGGTAAACTAGCGCAACTATGGAAGATCACCATTATTAATGGGTAAGTCCACTATAAATGGCCATTTTCAATAGCTATGTTAGTTTACCAGAGGATACTGATGAACGATAGGTGACTACTGTAAGTGTGGTATATCCACTTAGATATCTTTGAACTGGATCCATGGGTAAACCACTGATTCATCAGTTTCACCAACTCTATGGTCCCAATCCCCATCGATTTCTGGGCTGGCACTGACCCCCTCAACGTACCTCAACCATAGAACGGGCCGGCTGGGGATGATAGGAACTCGTTTTTCCTTTGACCAAACCTGTCAACTGTTGGAAAGACACTCTGATTTCGGCCTACATAAATTCTGCCAGTTAGTTTCGGAAAAATCTAAGCAATGGGGAAATTGTGATGCATACTGCATACTGCATATTGATTGATGTTGCAGATGATTGGGATTTTTCCCCACCTGGTGAGGGTCTCTAGATTTTCAATGGGCACTGCCGGACCTAATCGCGAGCTCCAGATCTCAGTGGGCACTGCCGGACCTCGACTGCGATGTTCAGAAAGAATGCCAGAATATATGCCAGAAGGAATGTCAGACAAAATGTATTGACATGTCAGAATAAATATGCCACATACGCTTCCAGATGGTATGCCAGAAACTATGTCAGAATAGTGTTTCAGGGCGGGGGTCACTCGAAGAAAGTAATTGCTAGTTGGTGTGGGGTGTTCAACCCAGTTGGGCCTGTTGACCAGAGGGTATCTATTTTTCGGGGAAGGCCAAAATCTACGACATGGAGGATTCAGATTCATTCCATTTTGGCGAGGCACCTCCAACTTTACTTCATATCTCCGCTCATTTCCCCCTACGTTCGCCTTCAAGTATTATCAGCAATTTCTGACCCATAAGCACCATAACCACCATCCACCAGCCACCACCAGATGCACTCAGGACTGGTTGGTTGAAGCAACCCGTGACCTGCAACGCGACGTTGCGCCATTCCTCGGCGCGGCTGCAGTACCAGCTGCACCGGGGCCTCGACGCAGGGAGCGACGGATGGCAGCTCTGTAGCGATGGGGTGCTGCTGTGGCCTGAGGAGATGCTGGAGCCGGAGGGACTGGCCACCAGGGAGGCATACCTCGGTGGGGGACCTCAGATATTGGTATCTCCTGCGATGGGGGCCAATCCCATCCGATTTCATGAGAATTCAACCAACAAAATTGTTTCATAGAATTTCATAGAACGGTTTATGTATTATATATATATTATGTTGGTGGTGTGACACGTTTTGATTTTTCTATCCAACATTGTCCAACATATGGGATGTTGATCCCTAATTGAGATTTTGTTCCGTTTGTATATATAGCTAAAAAATAGCCCCTTGGGCTGCTCTTTAAAAGGGTATATTGAAGTAAATGGAACCATAGTGAGGAACTGATTACGTAGTATAAATATACCCGCCGCATGCCAATTTTATTTTTTTGGGGGATGGTTGCCCGCAAAGAACCTATGAAAGATAGGTTCTGCGGAGTTTATCTTCTTCTTCTTCTTCTTGTTGTTGTTGTTGTTGTGTTGTTTGTTTGGATTTAAATGTGAATTTGAGTAAATAATATATATGTTGTTTTGCCAAAATGTGTTCCGTGCCATTGACGGGGTTTCTGCGGGTCCTTGAGTCCAGCGAAACAATAGCTTCAGCCCAATTCAGCGAGTTGGGCATTTGTTGGGGATGTTGTGGTTTTCCTGTTTTGTTTTTTTTTTGTCTTCGGCACTTCATCAATGTCGTGCTCAAGCAGCACCTCACTTTGAGCCCTGCAGCTTGGTTGCAAAGCATTGCTGTTGGATCTATTCTGGTATGTCACGTTGTCTGAAATTTGCGTTGAGTTTTCTGGAACACTTGTTTTGCTGCTACTTTCGTGAGTTCGCGATGTGGCATGTTGCATTCCGGAAGAAATGATTGATGCATTCTTTTGTTGTCAACCGCCAAGGCGATTGAATACCTTCGTATTGTTTTGGTTGGCTGTCTCTCAAGAACGTCATAGAACGTCCTGAATTGTGAAACTTGTTTAGGTCCTGGACACAAAATGCATGAGTGGCTTGACTTTCAATCATTTGGCTCAAGCCAATTGCTTGGCAGGTAGTGTAGGGTCCAGTTTCAATGCAGCGTGCAATGGATAACCCCGAACGTCTCCAAAGGGACTTGCTCTTCGGCATTAGCCAAACTGCAAGGGAAGGAATCGACAGGATGACCAGTGCGGCTCGGCTAGAAGAGAGCCGCGCTATTACAGAGCTGATGCAACAGCTAACCGAAATCGGTTTAGGCGTCCCTTCTGTCACAATGCAAGTGCTCCAAAAGCTAACCGAAATCGGTTCAGGCCTTCCTTCTGCCACAATTCAAGAAATTCAAGACGAGATGCGCGATCTCCCCAGTGAAGTCGTGCCCGTTGACCATTCACTGGCAGAGATTGGCCGCACTGCAGAAATCGGCATGCAGAAGCTGACCATGACTAGACAGTTCAGGGCGCTCGCTAATCTGCTCAAAATCCATGCAAGAGAGATTCTCGTGAAACATCAGCAAGTTGACCCTGACATATTTTCCAATGGCTCCAGGAGTGATTCCAGGGTTTCCAGGCCTACAGATGAAGGCATCACTTCCTTGGATTCGGAAAGGTCTGTTTTGCCATCAACAGATTGGCTCGATCCAAATCGGTATCTTGTGATTTGGGCTGAGCAGGATATGTGTTTTCGGCCGCAACGTGTGGACTGGTTTGAGGCGGATGTTGAAAGCATCCTTTGCCATTTTGTGATAGGATGGGGTGGCATTCCTACTATGCGGAGTGTCGACTTTCACAGACATCAACCAGGAACGCCTCGAATGATGCTGCCTGACCGAAGTGAGCTCACTGATGGTTTGATCATTGGGCTTGAATGGCCATATTCTTTTCGCATCTTTCTACTTTTCTACCTGAATGAGAGTGCTGTATGTTTGGATTTTCCTCCTGGACTAGCGAATGCTATCCAGATGATCCAGCTGAATCGTTTGCCTCGTCCAGCAGAGTCTCTCTACAGCTGAAATCCTGCGCACCAAACATGAGAAAAAGGGCCATTGTCCAAGCAAGATTCTGTCCATGCTGACAAGCTTGCATCCGCAATACCTACGCCAAAAACGTATCCACCAAGAACGAAAAACACATCTAATCAAACATCACTTGGCCACTTGATCCTTTTCACAAGACACCGCTTAAAAAGACACATGCCATATAGATGAGACAAACACATGCATTGCACCTTTGCATCAGCCAAAACATATGCAAAACAAGCACTGCACATGCAGCCATTGCACAAACCATCAGTTGCAAGACTGCTCCAGACACCTCCATAGAAATATCACTCAATTACATGCAAGATGTGAGTTGCAATGATGTGCATGGGCTGAGATTTGTATTTCTCTTGACTTGTTTGGCTTCATCATTTGCGTTTGAAATCTTTTTTTAAGTCTATCTCAGGTAATCTTTGTCCTTCTCCTTGACAGCAAGATCAGCTTGAATTGGTGCAACCGACTTGGCTCGTCAACCAAGTTTTGGAGGAAGGATGAGGAAGGGTTGGATGATGTTGGATGCAAGTCGCCAACGAGCTCGGTGATGACTTCAAACATCTTTGGGGGACGGGACAGTTTCCTGAACTGCTTTGGAAAATGAACCGCCTATCTATTGGGGAAGTGCCCTTCAAGACTTTTGGTGGAACACACAGCATACATAGAAAACCTATCGCGTTCCATCACACATGGAACACCACAACAAACAAATACCAAGCAACACCACCATCATCATTAATCATAATGATAATAGTAATCAAAATCCGCCCAGAGCCCAGCATGTCGCACCCACATGAGATCTAAGTTGTTTGATTCGGACCCCGGACCCCAAAGAACTTCAAACAACCTCCACATGATTATTGCTTTAAACCAAAACATGTCCAAATTTCCCAAACCACATATCTCTGAATTTCGTTTTTGCGAAAGAGTAAAGACTAGTGCCTCCTTGGGACATACTTTGCACATCTTCTTTTTTTTTTTTTCGTTTTACTGTTTATTAAACAACAATCTTAATAAGCAGAATGCGAACGGAAAAAATCAAGAGCCATTAAACTCCCAATTTTCCTTTAACATAAAATGATCAGGTGCCTTGGCCAAGCTCTTCCCGCCTTTCGCCGCGAAACTGTTGCAGCTACACCAGCAGCTGCGCGAAAGCTCCCTGGAGTGGTCCTGCGTGGCAGGGGACTGCCTGGTGATAGCCCGGCAGCTGGAAGAGACTGGGATTTGTGGAGAAAGGTGGCTGGAAAAGACAGGTGATGTCATGGATTTCACATGGGTTTCACTGGTAGCTCAATTTCTAAAGACAGACAGTGGGTTAAAAGCCAGAAATGGCTGGAACATTGGGATTCAAGGCAACCAAGGTTGGGATTTAAGGCAGCAAAGATTGTAATTTATGGGGCAAGATTGTGCGTTCTTTGACCGAACTGTGTGGTTTTGGGAGTTCACCAGCAATGCAATGATATCATAGATTTTGCATGTAGGGACCGCATGCAATCAAGAAATATGGTCCATGGTGATTTTCACCAGGAGCAATTTTGTCAGTTTGTTGGTGGGCCCAGCTCTCTTTGCGCTTTGCAGCTTTCGTGCCTTCATTTTCATGGAAAGATATGGAAAGAAGAAAAATTACCAGGAGCAAACATGCGCATTTCGCCATAGCAAATGGTTTTGATGGATGGAAAGGCAGCTAGACCTTGAGAGTTTTTAAGTGTTTGTCATGTTCATCCCAAGGCCATGGTAGCAACCCTCCTGCACGGAACCCCAATTCATGAACAGATCCATCACATTTCACCAATGGTTTTTGTATACATGAACCAAAGGTTGTCCACTCCATCACTGGAAATTGTCTATCAACCTTAAGCAATGCACAAAATTTGGGGTGGTTGATGTTGCATGCCACTCCTTCAATCAAACTCACAAACTAATCCAATATTGCCAAACTTCAAACATTCATCCTCGAATGTTGATTTTGTGTTTAGTCAAATCATTCAAGTCCACAAGTGACGATAACCCTGCTCTCAACTGAAGTCAACCGTTTGCATGCCCGACAGCTTGGACCTTCGACCCACATCAAGCACGTTGAGGCCTTCAAAACATGGTCAGTTCATGAGCCACCATCCCATTGAGTCCTTCAAAAACAGTTTTATGAACATGTATGAACCACCATCAGCCCCAAGGATCGCCACCCTTAAACGTTTAAGGCGTCGGGTCCCTTCCACCGCATCTTCACCTCCAATGTGGCGGACCACGTGGGCCTCCCGGGTCTCGTTTTGGCCCTGGCGCCGCTGCTGGTCCCGGGCGGAAAGCTGAGCTGTTCGTTGAACAACAACCTCAAGGCCTTGGATTTCAACGGCGCCTCGGCTAACAACGTATAACAGTATAACAAAGTATGACAACAGTTTTGTATGACAACAGTTTTGTTTTTTTTTGGGGGGGGCCGAAGAGGGGGAGAAGCATGGATTAAGTGACTATTAGAATGATTATACTGCTGTAATGATTATTGTAATGATTAGGTATATTAACATACGTTAACCACGGCAGAAAAGATAGCATATTGAGGGGTTTTGAGGATGCATTTGCCCAAGAAGCCTGGGACGGCAGAATAGGGATATATACCACTAAAGCTGTAAAAAATGATACGGTTTGATTAACAGTTATGGGGACACCAAAAAATCTCATGGCATCTCATGGCTGAGAACATCTTTTTCGTCAAACCCACAATGTGGGGGTACAATTACTAATGGCAGGTAGAAAACAACAATCATTGGGGGAACACACCAACAAAAGTGGGGATATCAACCAACCTGAAACGTGTCCGTTTGCCAGTGATAAGCCAAAGGTTGGTGGCAAAAACAATCTCTAAATGGGCATTGAATTTAGCCAACACTTAGGTTGGGTATTCGTGAACTAGTTCGTGTGTTTGGTGCATTGCTAGAATCCAACTAGATGGGTCAATGATTATAATTATATACATGAGATTGATTACCCTTGGTGTCTGGCATCCCCCCGCAAACTGTTGGACGTTTTTTCGCTCTCGTTGAATCTTCCAAAAGGTGACGTCGTTTCGCTGGTACCAAAGTTGTACGGCATCGACCTCCAAACTTTCGCGCAGCACATGGGCGTGACGTGTGAAAAAGTGGAAGGAGCGCAGGATCAGCTCCTTGGCGATTTGACACCTGCCAAACCCATAATTCTTCGGGTTTTGACCATCTAAGATGGAGAAATAAATGTGGATAAAGTGAACCAATGTTGATATGGTTGGTGATGTCAAATATTTGTGTGAACCATATTTGGGATGACGATCCCCAATGATAATGACAAACATATTCTACAGGAGGTGGACTCCACCCAACACCCACCAGATCAAGTCAACCGCGGATTAGTAAACTCTGCTGATCAATTAATTCGGAGGTTGCCCCTGCTACTGGTTCTAGTGAACTGGAGGTTTACTAATCCTGGGTTAGTCTGGTGGTTTTGTCTAAAGGGTGGAACACCCCCCAAAAAACGACAATTTTCGATGGCGGACAATTGCAATGACAATCAACCTATGGATTTTGGATGATTTTGGGGTACATTGGACAAACCCATTATGGGATGCACACGTGACAAACAATAGGTGGATAAACACCCGCCCCTGGATTTCACATAAAATTATGTAGTCAGTGGCTATTTGGATGTTCTTCCCCAAAGCCATGGCCCAACCCCGAAATAGTGGAGATCTGCTCCCAGTTGCAACCGTCCGGCGTGTACTCTGCCAGTCAAATGTGCTTACGTATATGTTTCTCCCTGTAGAATGCATCCCTCAATGTGGATAAGGGATAGCTTCCAACAGGGGCCAGCCAAGCCCCAACATACGATGGTGAGCTTTGAATCAAATTTCCAATGTCCTCCTCGCACAATACCAACACTTGGAATTAGAACAACCTTGGTGTGGATATTTTTTGGGGGGGTTTGGTCAAGATGGTATATACTCACAAATCCACTGCTTTTTCTGCACATGTTCAAAAATCAGAATTTTCAGACACGCCATCTTTTGAGCTCAACATTTTGGCCTAGGTTGTGGATCACCCGCAGTTCATCTGAGATGCTTCCCGCTGACGGCGCCTGGCCCTTTCAAACATGGTGTCAAGTTAAACCCGGTTTTGGTCTCCGACTATGAGCCAACATGATCCAACATGTTTTATGCTCATGTTTTCGAAAACATATTAATTAAAAGTATAAATGGCCCCCACACTTTCTGATACTGTATTTGGATTGGCTGTGAGGGCCTAAGTACCTTTTCTATCCTTTTCTAAAGCTATTTGAAGCACTAAACCATAGTCACTATGTCGCTTCAATCCCGATTTCGCCCAAAAATCACCCATCTTTTCCCAAATTTTCATCCACTTCATCCACTTCATCCCATTTTTTTCTGGTGAGTTACCCCTGGTGACTTCCCCCATTACCGTTGCTTCAGGCACCGCCTTGGCGTCCTGGATTTTGCACAGCACCTCGCAGCTCCACCGTTGCCCAGCGCCGGACCCGGAGACCTTGCGCCGCCGCGGCGCATCGGGCGAAACTTGGGGCATGGCGCAACGCTTCGCGCGGCGCTTCACGTGCTCCAAGGTCACGGTCACTTGGAAAATGGTGGGAAAAGGATGGGGAAATATATGGGGAGAGAGAGAGATATATGGGGAAAAAAGTGGGGAAGATAGTGGGATGAAATATATGGATATGATTATAAGTAATTACTATTTTTGTTCTAGGGGATTTGAACACAAATCTCATTTTTTGAAGCAAAATATGGGGGAAGGATGTGGGTTGGAACTGAGATTTGACTTAAAATGGAGCTTCAAGTGGATTTATATAATGAATTTCATGGTGTGAGAATTGCAAGAGAAAACTGTCATGCAATGGTGATTCAAGTTTCCAATTGTTTTCCCTTGATATGAATTTCGTGAAATCGGTTTGAACATGGAGGGTTGCTCCGGGGCCCATGGGGATGAAAGCAACCTAGCAATGGCAGATACAGATGAGCCACAGAGCCTGGAGATTTTTGGGAGGTATTCACCCAAGGAAGAACTTGGATTTAGACTCAGCAGAGTGGGCAATAATTACACCATTCAATAGGAGTGATATTTGAATTGTCTGAACTTTATTGGATAAGACCCTAAAACCCCAAAATGGTCTAAATCATATTAGAACATATCTCTCGTTATTCCCCCATGGAAATCGCGACTTGTTTGCCCATGCTTGCACAAATCGGAATGGGTGGAGCCGTCCAAGCTTGGTTAGATGAACCGTGAAGTTTGAGCTTGAACAAACCCAATTCAACACCAGTATCAACACTATTGGCTATCTTCCCCAATCTTCCCATCTTCAATCCCCATCAGCTCTATGAAATCCTGGGGTTTTCCATGGGTTTCCACATGGCAGTCCCAGTCCTCCCAGGTTCCCGTCCTGGCCGCCCTGCTCCGCCGCCTCCACACCCTGGATGCACCGCGGGCAAATGAGCTCCTGGGGCAGCTGAAGGGCGCGGCGCCTTCGGCGCAGATGCGGCTGGCGCAATGTTACTTGGTGGTTCGTCCCAGTTAGTAAATGGGTTTAAACCCCAGTTATAAGTGAACATTGCCCCTGCTTAGATCTACTTAGCTTATTTATATCTATTTGTAATCAGGGTTATAACCTAGATAGCGTTCAGTTGCCTGAAAAAAGTGGTTGAATTCTATGGTCTATGGTAGAAATAACTATAGTTAATGGGGTTTATAAACCAACTTATAACTGGGGGGCACCATCCTGGTGATTGGATGGTGATTGGCAGGTGAACCCCCGAGAAAAATGGGATTCGGAGTTGATTTGAATGTTACGTAAGTTGGCTGCGAAGAATAGGTGAACTGTTCAGTCCGTGCCGGGATACATCTTTAGGTAAAGGGTAAAGCTTGTTTCATGACTGGTTGGTGGTTTCAATACCGATTGTTCAAGCATGGACATGGGATACTGATCCCCAATGACGATCGTATTTTTCAGGTTTGTTGAAGCCGCCAACCAGATGAATACATTGCTCTGGGTCTTTATCATGTTTGGATCATCTTGTTTAAACTCAGGATAAACCAAATTTGCTTGGGGTCTTGAAGGAGCTCCACCAACTTAGGTAATGGCTACTATTGGTCCTACTACATACTTGAGGTTATCGGCTATCTCATCTTTTTGTGGGTTAAATAAATGTGGTTATATATTTTTATATGCAGTTTAACATGCATCAAACATAGTGGTAAAATAGCCGTCAGGCCTCCCGAAGGTGATACTTACAGATTGACAAACATGCTAAATAATGATGGCCACCAAAATCAAAATCGACCAATGATATTCGGACTTGGCCCCAACAAAAAACTGTCCATCATTTTCCTATAGCCTTTACCCAAATACTTCGGTCGGTTCAGCTGGCTCATGTGTAACTAGTGATGTTCCATATGTAACCGGGGATCGGCATAGTCATGGTCACAACATTTGAAACATATTTCAGGCAATTCCTGGACCATTTGAAATTCCAAGCTTCATAAACCCAACTAAACTTCAAAACATCTTCAACTTCCATCATTTGACACTTCCAGCTTTTATATCTTCCCTCCCGACTTCAACTTCCAGGTTTACCAGATCTCCACCCTCTTCGCACCTGGACCTTGGTGCGTTTCCAGCTGCCCTCCACGGATCTGCCGCGTTGGGCCTGGCGGAGCCACCCCACCGTGCTGCTGCTGTGGCTGCGCCCCGAGGCCTTCGCGGCCGCGACGGGGTGCCCCCTGCAGCCGCAGGAGCCGAAGTGGCACCGCTGCAACACGCCGAAGCAGCTGAAGTTCGTGGAAGGAGAACGGGGGGCGTTGAGGTATGTTAAGGGGTATGATGAGCTGAATCACGACTATCTTACTTGGACATTTGGAAATTCCGTGAATTTTCTATAGCCCTGAATCAAACAACGTGGTGTTATATTAATTTAGGTTGACCATGGTTGACCATATTTTCTATACAGTACTGAAGATGGGCCATGGGATAAGCAAACTGGTTAATGCCGAACTGATTTGTAACCCACGAATTATTCCCAAGTACCCATTTACTGATTAGGCAACAAACTGTAACTAACTCCATGGCCCTTCTAAGTGGGGTTTTGATCTGTAAAAGATGCAGAAAATTAGTGAAACGAGGATATAGGCAGGAAACACGTCTGTGTGTGTGTGTTTGTGTCGTTTCAACCCATGTACAGTAAATTGAAAGATTGTGAAGAGTTTTCACATTTGCCCGGCATGATTTGCGTGCACAATCTCAATCAGTTTGCTTGTTCATGGTTGTATCATCGCATATTTTTTTGGATGTTGGGAAAAGGTGATTGCTTTTAAGATCATTGCAAATGGATTTATGGTTTATGTATGTTTATGTATGTTTCAGGTTGCCCTGTTGTGTGCAGGTTTCCTGGATCCCAATGGTCCCAACTGCCATGCCCAGGAGGAGTTTGGGGCCAGTTGAAATGGGCCCTGGAGAGACCGGGTGACGAAGTACAGGTGATCGATGCTTGATGTGCGACCCTGTCGATCCACCAAAACAAGATGCAGCTCACGAACCCGAATGCAGTCACGTAGAACACTATTGTGAAATAAGATATTTGAACAGTCTAGATTTTTCCCCTGTTACCGTACCAGTGCACTGTAGACTGTGGAATGCGGAAGAGGGTGGGGAGTGTAAAGTGTAGAGTGTAGAGTGTGGAGTGTAAAGTGTGGAATGTGGAGTGTCAAGTGTGGAGTGAGAAGTGTACAGTGTAAAGTGTAAAGTGTGGAGTGTAGAGTTTAAAGTGTAGAGTGTAAAGTGTAGAGTGTAAAGTGTAGAGTGTAAAGTGTGGAGTGTGGAGTGTAAAGTGTAGAGTGTGGAGTGTAAAGTGTGGAGTGTGGAGTGTAAAGTCAAAGTGTAAAGTGGGGAGTGTCGTGTGTAGAGTGTGGAGTGTAAAGTGTGGAGTGACGTGTAAAGTGTAAAGTGTGGAGTGTGGAGTGTAAAGTGTGGAATCTAAAGTGTAAAGTGCGGAGTGTAAAGTGAAGAGTGTGGAGTGTAAAGTGTGGAGTGTGGAGTGTAAAGTATGGAGTGAGGAGTGTAAAGTGCAAAGTGTGGAGTGTAGAGTGTAGAGTGTAAAGTGTAGAGTTTAAAGCGTAGAGTGTAAAGTGTAGAGTGTGGAGTGTGGAGTGTAAAGTGTAGAGTGTGGAGTGGAAAGTGTAGAGTGTGGAGTGTGGAGTGTGGAGTGTAAAGTGTAGAGTGTGGAGTGGAAAGTGTAGAGTGTAGAGTGTGGAGTGTGGAGTGTAGAGTGTGGAGTGTGGAGTGTAAAGTGTGGAGTGTGGAGTGAGGAGTGTGGAGTGTAAAGTGGAATGACTATACATTTGGCTGAGTGCGTAATTTCTCATCCCGTGTCAAATTTCCGAACATCTTGGGCCCCTTTGCCACTAGGAGAATGGCACCGGCCCCCCAATTTCCAGGGAACCTGCAGCACCTCCCCTTTTATATTTTGTGTTGGGGTCGTACAACTTGGCCCCCCCCAGTTGTAGGTTGGTCTATAACCTCACTATTCGACGTTTGAATTCCAAACCACAATGCCCCGAAGGTGTACATCATGGCCAGTTTACCCTCGGAAAATCAAAGATGGCCGGAAAATCAGTCGTTGTTCGATGATTTTCCCACAAGAAACCCATGAAAATTGCATATATACCCTTGGTTTTGAAGAATTGTCATGACTACAGGATGAACAAAAAAATGTCCTATGGCAATTGACCCATGGTTATCCCATGGATATCCCATGGTTTCAGGACGGCTTCGACCTGAATCTGCTGGAGAGCGGTGACTTGGAAGCGACGTTCGCCCTGGACTCCTCGGAAGTCGCCTTCGGTGTGGCTGGCGCGGCGTTCCTGTTGAGCGTGGTGGACAATGTCATTGTGTCCGGACCCCATGAGCCCAAAGCAGTGCTGGAAAAAGGAAAGGAAAAAACTGCGGTTGTGGCAAAAAGTGGCAGGTGCAACTAGGAACTGAAGTGAGAATAGGGATTTTTAGCATCGAACAATTGAGATGATAGCTATTATTGTCAAACAATGGAGTTTCAGCCGCTTCAACAAGCAAAATGGAGGGTGCAAACATGAAAAGGCAGGAGTTTACAACGTTGGTGAAAAAATGTGGATAAAACAGGGAGTTGAACAAGCAGACGATGAACATTTAGGGTAAACTATCATTACTTGTATGATGTCCTTAAAATCAGCTTTGGGGTTTGATTTGAGAGTTACCAAGAATGACAGTATTGATCAAAACTGTATAATTTCTGCCAAAAACATCTGGGATGGATCGATGCCTGTAATAATATCTTTGGACGAGCTTCCACTTACCACCTATCATGTTAATCTATTTCACCACCTTAGTCAGTTTGGGAACCATGTCAAAGATCTGTAAACCTGCACTTGGTTCCATATGAAGGGCAGGTTGGTGTATTTTCAGCAAATCTCACAACCATGTATTGTACCCTCTGGTAAGCTAACATAACTATGGAAAATCACCACTGTTAATGGGAAAACTCACTATTTCTATGGCCATTTTCAATAGCAAACTGTTAGTTTACCTTTGTTTCTCTTCCACCCAAAAAATAGCCCAAAACTTATCATCTGAGCCAAGGGGAATCCGGGGGCGTCACAGGAAGAGTTCGGCAGAGCCGGGGCAGATATCTCAGATGCTCGGATCGTTGATGGAAGTTTCCCGGTTGATTGATATGATGGATATTGATTATAAGCAAAGGGCGATTGAACAATCAATCATATCTAATGAGTAGTATATTTGTTCTGTTGAAAATTGAGAGCATGTTGAAGCTGTGTGGTTCTTTCAGCTAGGCTTTCCCTTCTCACAACCTTTCTCCAGAAGGCACATGCAGGTCTTGCAGGATGGAAAGATGCGCTGGTTGGTTAAACTATCCGCTGGTTATGAAGAAGCGCGCCATGGAGCTATAGTTGTATCCATATTTCCCATTCTTTCCCATTAAATGGGGAAGCTACGGTTTGAGTTTCCCAACTACATGATGGTTACAAGATGTTACAACTTAAACTCGCTCAAACATTTGGATTCAAAATTTTGTTGAGCTCATGTTTGGTTTCAGCATCATTTGGGAAACCAACGAGACTGGGCCAACGCTGAGCGATCCAAGTTTGGAGTTAGCCCAATTGGTTCCATCTATTTCAATGCCAAATTTGGAATAGGTGATTTATGGTGATTTACCCTCTGGTTATTTAACATAGCCATGGAAAATGGCCCATTTATAGATGGTTTACTTATTAAAATGGTGATTTTCCATGGCTATGTTAGTCATAACCAGAGGGTAATTCAGATGGGATCAATTTTTACTAATTTTTGCTATCTGTGGGTGGATTCATTGAGATCCAGCCATCGGCCAACTATTCAATCCTCTTAAGTTAGTTGATGGGGAAATCCCATCAATATTCCAAGCATTGATTAAAAACACACAAGAATGCCCTATTTTCAGGGTAAGCAAACTTAATCATCAGCAATCCATTGATATATGGAGTTTAAATAATGGTTGGTGAAAACTCACCAACCATTTCATGGTTACATATGGTTACATGACATGATCCAAGTGGCAATGGTTCAAAACTTTAAACGCCAACTATGCACGGATGCCACCAGTGGATAGCAACGAGGACTCCGAATTCCTGCGGGTCACGGAAATTCTGAAGCGCCTTGGTCGAATTTCAGCCCTTCGTTATTTCTCATGGAACCACCCCGTGTCAAGCTGGTGGATGTCTGTCAAACTTGGAAAGACCTGGATTTGCGAAAAAGAATCCATCAATTACCGCTAACCCGCTAACCCTAAGTCCCATCCCAAACGTCCACCAATTGGTGGAGTAGCGTAGTAGCCAAGGATTGACACGGAATTTGTGCGCAAAGTTTTTCAGAGATGTGCTGGAGCATCACATAGTACCATGGACAAACTCTGGCTTGGCTATGAGCAGTTTGAGAAATCTCAGGTGCTGGGGGTCAGGGGGGGGTGTTTTTCCAGGTGTCTTCAGACCGGGAGTTACAATTGGGGTACATTGAATGGGTAAAACCATCTAAAACATGGCCAGGTGTTGTGGAAACACGGGTCTTAAAAGTCGACCAAGACTAGTTTATGGTGTGGGTCCTGTCAGCAGTTAGTGGTCATGGGTGGATATGCCAGCAGTTGCCTTCCCAAGTCATCACTGCTTGAACTTGCTCGGTTCATGTGGTGTTACTCAAGGATTGATGTGTTATGTACACTGTCCTAGGGATGGAACTCACAATGATACCATAATTAATATACCATCATATACCATCATATTAATTCAAACTATAAGATACTATAAGTACAGTATACCTTCATGTCAACCTGGGATTGATAATCCTGGGTGATGGCAAGGTTATGCCACAGCGAAAGGGGTGGCTGCTTGGGGGATTGGGGGAATGTGCAATGGCACGGCAGGGCAACCCTGCGATGGCTGCCAAGTACATGTCGGAACATATGCCGCGCTATGTGCGGGGCAAGGCGGCTTACAAGGAGAGGTGGCCTTGGCGCTGGCAGATGTTTTAACTACCCCAGGTTCCCAGCAATTTCTGGGCTCAACCTGCCACCAAAACAGCCATCAACAGTGGGATTTGTATAATTTGGTATACGTCCATTATCATCCATTATCATTCTTGGCTTGGTTTCTTCTGGTTCGTGGTTTGAACGTGCTTCAACGGTTCATTTTTCCACATCCCCAAGGTGATTGAAGCCAGTAGTCAGTAGTAATTTGTTGTTTTCTTGGTCAGGGGCTTGATTTTCAACCAGCATCAACCATCCCGATTCTTGGTGGAACATGTGGAACATGGCCCTCCACAGAAATGGGCCAGGAGTTGAGCCAGCTCGGAAACAACATGGATTTCTATGCCGTGGCTGCCCCTCGCTTGAGAGGGCGAAAGTGCGCGTTTTCGATGCGCGTTTTCGATGCGCGCAGCGGCAAGGGTCACTATGGAGACTGTGCAGGAATCGGATGCAGCATGATACAACTCTTCAAGTCAGCAACTTCCTGGGAACAAAAAGCTGCGTCGAAAACAGCATTAGTTCGACTGACCTGCCGATCCAATACATCCAATACATCCAATATATCCAATACATCCAACAGCTAAGCAGGCTAAGCATGGCTAAGCTGCTTCCCGACCTCTTGCGATTCCGACTTGGGCACCTTGAAACTCGTCTCTTCAGAGACCCAAAGCTCCACAGTCTGAGGTGCCAATAACTCCCAAGACGCAGCTGGAGCAGAAGAAGCTGTTCCTTGGCTCCGCAAAATGCTGTTGTATATGAAGACTATTGAAGACTTGTAAAGATGGGGAGAGAAAATGACTCGGAAATTTCAATATTTCAACCCACTATGGTATATTTATGTATATTTCAACCCACTATGGTATAGTATAGTTTATAGTTATATGATGTTATTTCTGGTAAATAGCTTGCATAGAATGAAAAAAAACAACCCACAGATGATCCACATGGATCCGTCGCTTGGTTCCAAACCGGCGCTGGTTTAACTGGCTTTACTTTCACTATCTTTCACTATAGGATCTATATATAGGTGTTCATCCCGATTCTTTGTGATTTTATATAAATGGTGCCAATGAAGTGTTGTCGTTTTTTTTTTTGACCGGAAGGCGACATGCGGAGCACATGTTTTTTGCACGGTAGACACTCTAGTAAGGATCACTACAGGATGATGCATCATAATGTAAGGAGATGGATTCACCAAAAATCATGCTGATTTTGTGTAGAGCACAACCCAGAGAGAGAGAGAGAGAGAGATCCACAACTGATGTTTCAGCTTGGCAGAGCTGAAGCTGATTGCCGCACCCCTTAAACCCTCCAGTTGATGGCCTAAAATATTCCCCAATCGTGACTTTTTAGGGGAGATCAATCCCCTCAACTACTTAAGGTCTAGAGTACCCAACCCTCCAGGCTTCAGGGGCCCAGGGTCTAGAGTACTTCCAGGAGCACTGTAGACCCTCCGCATTTAAGGTACTATAGACCCTTGAGCGTGTCTATGTTGGACATGATATATGGATGTCCCATAATTTTCTGTTTTGAAGATGTAAGGCAGATCTTGTTTTTTCAAAGGTCTGGACAGCTTTTCTGGCAATCATCAGGACAGGTTGGTTTTGCTGACCATTGTAGCTCTAGACCTTTGCCAAGCTAGATTCCCCAGTTCTTACAGAGGTCTGGACAGCGTTTCTGGCACTGATCAAGATAGGTTGGTTTTGCTGACCATTGTAGCCCTAGACCTTTGCCAAGCTAGATTCCCCAGTTCTTACAGCATTTCTGGCACTGATCAAGACAGGTTGGTTTTGCTGACCATTGTAGCCCTAGACCTTTGCCAAGCTAGATTCCAAAGTTTGTCCAAAGGTCTGGACAGCGTTTCTGGCCTTGATCAACACAGATTGGTTTTGCTGGCCATTGTGTTTCTAGACCTTGCCACGCTAGATTCATAAGATTTCACAAGATTTTTCCAAATTGTTATTCATAAGATTTGATAAGATTTTTTTCCAAAGTGTTATTCGTAAGAATTCATAAGTTTTTTTTTGCAAATTGTTATTCATAAGATTTGATAAGATATTTTCCAAATTGTTTTCATAAGATTTCATAAGTTTTTTTTCCAAATTGTTATTCATAAGATTTCTTAAGATTTTTTCCAAATTGTTTTTCATAAGATTTCATAAGATGTGTTTTCCAAATTGTTATTCGTAAGATTTCATAAGATTTTTTCCAAGTTGTTATTCATAAAAATTCTTAAGTTTTTTTTTTTCCAAATTGTTACTCATAAGATTTTTTTCCAAATTGTTATTCATAAGATTTGATAAGATTTTTTCCAAATTGTTATTCATAAGATTTCATAAGATTGTTTTTCCAAATTGTTATTCATAAGATTTGATAAGATTTTTTTCCAAATTGTTATTCATAAGATTTCATAAGTTTTTTTCCAAATGTGAAAAACTTGTGACAGCAGCGAAGAAAAAATGAGCGAGAGAAAACATGTTGTTTGAAACGTTTTTTTTTGGTATTTTTGACGCACGGGTAAACGTCTTCAGACCTTCAGCATCTGTAAAGTCGAAGGGTCTAGACCACTGAGCTTGTTTTTCATGATTTAGCTATGGAACTCTTCTTCAGACCCCGTTTTTAGGGTCTACAGTGTAAGATCCAGGGTCCCAGCCAAGTAGCTGATGGTATGGAGATCATAGATCATCATAGATCATCATAGATCATCATACCCTCTGGTAAACGTTTACGAAACTATGGAACATCACCATTTTCTAGCTGGGTAAATCCACTATTTCTATATATTTCCATGGCCATTTTTCAATAGCTATGTTAGTAAACGTTTACCAGAGGGTATATCCCATTAATATATATTAATATCATTATCCCATTAAATCACTATAAAATCCCATTAAATCCCCATATATATCCCCATATAGCCGGGTAGATCATCCCAATCATCCCGGCATCATCCCATGTCTGAGGTTTGACCAGTGGCGTGCCATGTTGCGCTTCGAACGCACCAATCCCTTGCAACTGGAGGGGGAAGAGCTCACGGCACGAGTGGCGCTGGTGTATCAGCAGGCATGGTGCGGGCCATCGGGTGGGCCAGGGGCTGAAGTGGTGAGGATTTTTGGAAAAAATCATCGGTATTTCCCAGCTGGTTATGACTAACATAGCTATGGAAAATCACAATTTTTAATGGGAAAATCCACTATAAATGGTCATTTTCGATAGCTATGTTAAATTACCAGAGGGTAAGATTATTGAACATAATTCATTTCCCAGCTGGTTATGACTAACAGTTCGCCATGGAAAGATCCACCATTTTTGAGAACGGTGAACCATCCATTTTTATGGGCCATCATTTTCCAATATTTTCCATGGCAAACTGTTAAATAACCAGAGGGTAAACATGAGTGTTTCACATGCAAAATGTCGAGATCGAATGCCAGGAGTCAACTTTGAGAGTTTGGAATGCTTCCTGTTGGATAACCTGGATTGGTTCAAGGGAAAATGTGCAGAACCCCCCAAAAAAAATCATGGGAAAACCATGGAAAACCGATGGTTTCCGGTAGATTTTCCCTCAAACCAATCCAGTGATGTTCACTTCTCAGCAAAAAAATGCACTAATGCACTTCAACTTCATCAACTTCTTTTGGAGTTTGGACATGTTTGGAATGCTTCCTGTTGAGTTCGAAGTGTCGAACTCGCCGCAGGCATCGCTGGCGTGCGGCTTCGCTCCGGATCTTTGGTACGACTTCTCGGCGTGGTTGGACCTAGGCGGCTCAGCGCAGGGCACTTCGCAGGGCACAAGGGATTGGATAGGGTGGGATGATGTGGGATGTGAATATGATAATGAAATTGGTGTGATTTTATATCATCATATGTTGACATATCCGCGATTTTTTAGTGAACTGTATTTGTATGTTTGTATATCGAACAGACTTGTATTGTGATTATCTTGTTCTTATCACTTCTTTCAGGAACTGGTGTGCGTTTCTAGTTTGGTTTTGGGGTGCTCGATGCCAACCTTTTACTATCTTTTACGATTTTCGGCAGTCACAGGCTGATCTACCAATGGCGACCCGGGGAACTTTCATGGGTTTCTGTAGATGGTTCTTGATGTTTTGATGGACCCTTGAATGACATAGATCATGAAAGACCAAGACGCAGATCAAATGGGTTGAATGGGTTTTCCATGGAACCATAGACTTGGGTCGCAAACAGCATGCTTGAATTACCCTCTGGTAATTTAATATAGCTCTTGAAAATTGCCATTTATAGTTGATTTGCCCATGAAAAATGGTGATTTCCCATAGTTTTTATAAACGTTTACCAGAGGGTAGTGCTGCAGGGGCTCTTGCGACAATTATGGGAATGTTCCATGATGTTCCACGGAACATTTCCTGGCTGAAGAGCGCCCCAAATATCTATCGCTCACCCAGCTATATAATACAACATATCCATACATATCCAAAATTACATCGTATGACTATGTATGATTATAGATGCCATTTCTTAGACACACACACAGATAGAGAGAGAGATATATATATATATACACTGTATATTTATATATATATATATCATATTTGGTTTATTTGTATATTGCATGCAGTGTAATGGCGGAGCCACGAAAAAATCGGATTTTGCCCAGGGGGAAAGCAAGAGGAAGCAACGGAGGTGCTCCGGAAGGCAGTGCAACGATTCCTGCCCAAGGACGGCTCTGGGGTGAACAAATCTGTTGCTGACCAAATGATGGTGAATGTTCCGATGAAGAGTCACTAAAATCACTCAATTTCAAAAAAAAACATGAATTTTCAAAGTCAAAATCTCAATTTTAGGATGTTTTAAGCTGGCTTCATGATGTTCAAAGGGATTGTAATCTTCCAGGTGCCCCCGGTGATATCTGTTTTATCAATCATATTAGCAACCCCCTTACCTAAATCGACATGTCTACCATAGATTTATATAATCATTTACATACTTATCTCAACCAACTCTGCGGGGGCACTGGGGTTAACATGGATGGGTAGTTTCACAACGTCTCATGCTTCAATCAGAATTTCAGGGGGTGAATTGTTGCAATTCAGCCAGATATATCGGTATCAGGTATATCAACTGCCCATCAGTGACAAGCATGAGGATATGATATGGGGCAACCTATGGAATACTGATACTGGTTGGTGGTTTCAAACATTTTTTATTGTCCATACCCTCTGTTTATTTAACATAGCCATGGAAAATAGCCCATTTATAGATGGTTTACCTATTAAAAATGGTGATTTTCCATGGCTATGTTAAATAACCAGATGGTAATCCTTCCCATGGTTAACACCACCAACCAGAATATCATGGCGTAATGATGATCTACCCTTTGGTCATCATGGCCGGGAAATGTAGAGGTTTCAGTGGGGGGAAATCATCAATGCGGAGTCGTTGCCGTGTTTGATTACCAGAGTCTAAGGGAGACGTGATCGGAAAATAACAGAGATGATTTGGCTGAAAGAAAATATGCAGGTAACCACTTTTTTTACATTGTTTTTACATGTTTTTACATATTTTTTACCCCCACATGTTCCCTTTAATTATGGGAGTTACACGGGATTACTCAGTCGATGTTCAATCTAAAAATTCAATTCAACAAACAAAAATCTATGAATCCGTGAGTGAATTCAATCTAACAAATCATAGTATATCTATGAATCGACATCAAAATTTCGTTCGTTCCGGCAGTGGAACGTCCTTAGCTCCAACCAGAAATCTCAGCAGTTTTCCGTTGGGGAAATTCTTATATTTCTGTTGCGTAATGTTGCTTGATGTTGCTTAATGTTGCTTAATGTGAAATCACGATCATTAATCAATATATATCAATACCAATATCATTATCAACATCAATGTTAATCATTAATCATCAACATTAATCAACATTAATCAGCATTTATCAACATTAATCAACATTAATCAACATTATATCAACATTATATCAACATTAATCAACATTAATCAACATTCACCACCATCATTAATGTTCAATCACCATCAATCGCCATCAAGGCTTCATCAATCACGGCCAGGATCTGACGCTGCGGCTCCTTCTGGCGCAACGCTACGAGCTGGGCGAATCCCCGTTGCCCACGGGGCAATTGGAGGCGGCCGACGAAGCCTATCGGAGCCTGGGTTGCTGCCTGGGTTGCTGGCTGGGAATGGTGGTTAATAATGGTTGATAATGGGATAATCTATAACAATAGTGGTTAATAATGGTTAATAATGGTTGATAATGATAATCAATGATTAATATTCTGGTTGGTGGTTTGCAACATGGCTGGATTATGACTTTCCATAGATTGGGAATGTCATCATCCCAACTGACGAACTCATATTTTTCAGAGGGGTTCAAACCACCAACCAGCATATATAATGATTGAAGATTGAGAAAGGTTACTGAACTTTGCATAATTTTGCTTTGTAGCCGCTTGTTCCCACCATGAAGCATGGCTTTTCTTTTACTGTACATAATGGGTTTAAAATTGCTTAATGGGGAGCCAACCTATAACTGGGGGGCATCACCTTTTTGGAATGGTGAAAAGAGTAAAAACAAGTAGTTAAATCATGTTGAACCAATTTTAACTGGGATGAAGTGGAAACTCATTGAATATACGGTCCACAAATATGGACTTGTCCAGAAGTGGAGGGCACAGCGGCACAACAAACAGTGTAATGAATTTGAATGGGGGCATGGATTTTGGGGTATCTTCTTTTCAGACAAACGCAGGACCGCATGGGTGTAGGACATCTTCAGGACAAACATTGTGGTTTTCCAAGTTTGGCGAGTTTTTGAATCTGAGGGACATCATTGCAGCGTTTTCTGTAGAGGGTGTGTGCTATTTTGGTCTGGAAAGAGTTTCAAACATGTCATGTCATAGAAAAGAAAGAGCATGTTTCTTCCAACACGGCAGCAAATATCAGGTGACAGAGCTTTTGCAGTTGAGACCTCTTACAATAGAAACGAGAGAGTTCAAGTGAATTTTTCCTCGGACATGGATAGGATGAGTTTCGAGGGGTTTACTTATGATAGATTTGCATTTTTTTTACTTTTTTGTTTGTAATTGAATTATATAAAGGTTGTTGGAAACTCAAAATGCCTTAAAAAGATTTAAAAAGTCTTTTAGAGTCAAGTAGAGAAGAATAGAGAAAGATAGAGAACACCCAAGAAACACATGAACCGGCTTTAAATCATGTTTTCACTTATTGGCACCAGAGAGGCTCAGGTCCAACCAATCCAGTGTTGTTTTCAGGTCTCAGGCCCTATCAAGTTCTATCCGGCGCAAGTGCTGTCAAGTGTTGTCCAATGTTGTCAGATCTTTCCCAATGCTTTCAATTGCTTTCAAAAGATGTCAGGCGTTGTCAAACATTACCCTCTGGTAAACTAACATAACTTAACTATGGAAAGTCACCATTTTTAATGGGAAAATCCACTATAAATGGCCATTTTCAATAGCTATGTTAGTTTACCAGAGGGTATCAGGTGTTGTCAGTCCACCACCAAGTGCTGTCAAGTGTTAACCAGCAAGAGGCAGCCAGCCAAAAATCATGGCTCCCAAGAGCCACACGCCAACCACTATGACATCATAGCAAAATAGCGAAAAATAGACGGAGACAAATTGAGGTTGATTTTATAATTGATTTTTAGTTGGCAGAGAAGCGACATAGAGCAAATAGAGAAAAATAGAGAAATTAGAGAAAAATAGAGATAGCATTCACATCAGAAACCGTTCAGCCACCCATCCTGCAGGAAGGGAATCCTACCCCAAGACCCCTCAGTCAGCAATAGCCACCCACACCTACTTCGAAGATGATCAAGCCAGCAGGACAAGTCAGCACTTGACGCAATGCTTGAAATGATGATATACTGTATTACTTTACAAAAAACCACCATCACTTGACACATGAACCATCATCATACAACAATGTCAAATCCACAACATCGACTTGGTACAATGTCAGGGGCTCAAAGTAAATTCCCCATGTTCCCAGTCCACAGCTTATGTCCAATTCAATGGTTACACTTGATCCTCTGGAGTCCAACGGGCAGAAATTAGATTTGAACATGTTACCCTCTGGTAATTTAACATAGCTATGGAAAGATCCACCATTTTCTAGCTGGGAAAATCCACTATAAATGGTCATTTTCAATAGCTATGTTAAATTACCAGAGGGTAAGTGTCTTTCTTGGAATGTCTCTATGCTTCTATTCTTCCCTATTTGTCTCTTAAAGACTTTCTGAGACATGTAGAGTTGGAGACCGCCAATGCATAAAAATCTATCTTGGCAAAACCCTTACATACTGAGCTCCCTTTCGCGAGTCCTGATAGGAGTGGCTTCAACCACCTGTTGCTTGAAAACATTCATGTGTGTGTATGATTTTCAGACATAAATAATAAATATATACATAAATCATAAATCATCATAAATCATCATAAATCACCATAAATCACCATAAATCACCATGCATCTCCTCTAAATCATCATTTTTCACTGCCGGAAGAGTCGAATAACGCCGAGGAAGTTGATGGAAGATATGCCAAAGCCCTGTCCGTTGGCCTTGATCAACTTCCTGGGCTATGACCCTTGGCTTCATCGAAAAAGGCCACCATCCTTGGAAGCGCAGTTCCAGATCTTATTTGAGATTATATACATCTATTTATTCATAGATGTGTTAAACATATCATATCTTAACTATATGAGATAACTGATATAACAAGATTAATTAATTCATGATTAATGGGTATATCAGTTATATGAGTTATCCCAACGGCGATTTCGAACATTCTAACGCCCTATAGGTCCGTCGCCAGCGCGGCGCCAACGACTTCCGCGACAGCTTCCTGGAAGCCAGCGAGTCGTCGCCGCACTGCACCTGGGAGGCCGCTGGAGAGACAGCGTGGCGTGAAAACATGGTGAAGAACTGAAGAACTGGTGGGAAACACGGTGATTCCAATGGAAAACATATGTGGAAGTAACATGAAGTAACATGAAGTAAGATGAAGTAACTGGAAGTAACTGGAAGTAACTGGAAGTAACTGGAAGTAATTGGAAGTAACTGGAAGTAACTGGAAGTAACTGGAAGTAACTGGAAGTATGATATTATGAGAAATTTGGAGAAAGGATGGTTTGAGGATTAAATTGAAGCTGGAACTCAAATGCAGACATTTTATGGCGTGTTGCGTTGTGTGTTTCCTATTTTTCGGTCACTTGAGTTCCAATCAACCAGCTGGACACGTAGCAGCCCTAGATCGCCGAGAGAGAGAATCCACAGCCCTTGGTGTTTTTTCTGGAACTTGAAAAAAACATCAGCGATTTTCCTTATTTTTCCCAAGAAACCCAATAATTGTTCCAATCAATTTTTTTTTTCCAAAAAAATAGTACTTTCCTGCAATTAACTCAAGAAAAAACCGGTTTGGAACTCGATGGTCGCCAGGTCTATGTTTTTGCAGCGATGACGGAGTACCACGTCTACGGGGCCATGGAGGTGTGGTTTGTGACAGCAGAAATTCACCACCAGGCCCTGGAGTAAACTAACATATAATCACATATATATATATACACATAAAACTATGGAAAATCACCATGTTTAAGAGCTAAATCATCTATCGATGGGTTATTTTCATTGATTTCCATAGCTATCTTCGTTTAGTAGAGGGTAAATCTTGTAACTTTGTGGGGTTCAATGAACCCAGATATCCCGGATGTCGCGTAATTTTTTCATAGGAAACATGTTCATAACCCATGGATATCCATGGCTTTTTGGATGCTTTTCCATGGTTTCCCCATAAAATTTCAGTCAAACCCAACTGTTGCAAAAAATGCAGATGTTGCGTCTTTTTATTGGTAACGCTTTTTTTTTTAAATTGGGGGGGAGGTCAAAAGTCAACTCATAAATGTCATAAATCTTCTGGTTCAATGACTGCCAGATGTCGTAAATTTCCGTAGGTTTCCATAAATCCATTGAATCCATTGGTTAAAAAGATCCCATGAACTTTCATAAGAGGTTCCCATCAATTTCCCATCAATTTCCCATCAATTTCCATCAATTTTCCATCAATTTCCCATCAATTTCCATCAATTTTCCATCAATTTCATCAATTTCCATATAGTTTTCCATGAAATGCCACCAAATTTACAGTCACCGGTCACCCCGACTGGTCACCCAATGGTCCCAGCCAGGCGGCGGCAGGCGTCTTCCGACTGGGCCTGGAACGATATGGAGACAGGGAGCCGTCCATGCTGGCGGCCTATGTGAACTTCCTCATAGGCGGGTGATGCTGGTGGCTTAGAAATTTCTATGGGCTATATGGGGATATATATATTATATATATATATACACACACATATATATATATATATACATTTATTTATTTATTTATTTATTTATTTAATACATATATAATGGTGGCTGCGATTTTTTTGTTTATGACTATATAACTTGGTTAAAGTTGGTATTGGTTAGACTTGATGTTGGATTGTTGGGGGATATAACATGATATAACCATATTTAATGGGTGACTTGGTTAGACTTGATGTTGGGATATATGGGAGATATATAGTTTACATCAATGTCCTGGCCCGGGTTTACAAACTAATAACTGGATGGTTGTGGCTTCTACTTATAACTTGCTTAACATTGGGGTATATGGAGCACATGATAGAATCAATGGCAGCCAATGGGCTTATTAAACTAACTTATGACTGGGGGGCATCTGACCTGGTGGCTTCTATGGCATTTGAAGATGGATGTTGTTGGTATGACTTTTCTGGCTTCAATAGATTATTATCCCAGACATGTGGAGAACTAACAAAAGAATGTGATTTGACCTAACCATGTAAATAAATTGGGGTTGAAGCAACAAACTAGACAGATCAGCCATGGATCGTTCGTTAGTCAACTATAGCTACTATAGCTCATACATGGATGGTTTAGAAGCCAGTTATACTATCACGGGTTAGCTAATCCCATGGCCCATCGGATCCATCGCAGTGGGTTCTAATGTAGGAAATCATTTCAGACTAGCCATGAATGTTATGGAAACCATGTTTTGCCAAGCAAATGGGTGAATGTTTCATACCCCTGCAGGTTTGAAAGTGAGGTTCTAAGTTCTAAGTCTTTGGTACACTAACTGTAGTTGCCATGGTTAGTGGATGCAACAAAATCGTCGGTAGCAGGTGCCAGGAGTTATGCAATTGATTGCTGGATGACTAGGCTGCTATGCTTGCTATTCTCCCAGAATTGGTTCAACATGTTCAAGGGAAATATTTGAAACCTCATTTCATTTCTAATGATGAAGCACAACCCTTATCAGGAGCCATGATTGGTTGGTGATTTCAAGAGCGTTTCCATCCCAATAAATGGGACGATCGAATCATACTGACGACCACATGGTGGTGATCGGAAGAAGAATCAGATCCAGTTTTTGACAGTATTGTGTAAATCATATTCCCTCTACAGTCTCTATACTCAATGGATTGGTTTAAGGGAAAATTTACAGGAAACCCCCATATTTAATGGTAAAAACCATGGTTTCCTGCAGATTTTCCCTTAAACCAATCCATTGATCTACTAGATGATATCCACATTACATCCCCATATTTAGAATATTTAGATCCTAACTCTATGGCTTGAATTAATTCTATTGAACCCCTCAACCAGCCGCTAGGCTGCAATGATTTGCGCAGCGCGCGTGCGGAACTGACGCAAGGGGTGCTGGAGAAACTGCAGCAGGCAGAGAATGCAATGGACACGGGGGGGGGGGGCATGACTTCGGGGATGTCTTTGCGGTGCGTGAAACATACAAACCATCGCAATTAAAACCAGACTTTAACCATCAACAATGAGGATTTTCCCAGCGAACACGCGGATTATTTAAGTGGCAAAAGTTGGGGGTTGACCATTGAATAATGCACAATCGGATAATGGATAATGAACTATGGATGGACCCCCAATTTCTTGCCTTTTGAAGGTGGAAATTGCGATTCAAACCTTGGGCTTATAATTATTATAATTGGCATATCCATGCTGAGACATGCTCAAATGATATCAAATGATAAGGATATCATGTACCAATATGTACCACCAACATTATTGGCAAGCAACCTGTCTTTTCAGACCTGGTTGCTCCAATCTCTTATGGACGGATCATAGCCACCTTTCAGCCATGATTTCAGAGGTGATCAAACACATCAAAAGCACACACTACCATCTGGTTATGACTAACAGTTCGCCATGGAAAGATCCACCATTTTTAATAGGTAAATTATCTATTTCAATATTTGCCACTATATTCCCATTATAACCCCACGACATTATAATCCCATAAACATCCACTCATGGGATTTCACCGATGTGACCGGGGATGTTTTGCCGTTTTTTTCTCTTGATGAACCTGGTGTCTCTCTAAAACCAGGCGGTGCGCGACAAGCTGGCGAATCGTGAGGAGAGCCGCGCGATGCGCGAGAGCCTGGCGTTTTTGTGGCAGAAATGGGCCAGGCGATCCGGGGGGAGAGCTGCCCGGTTCAGCGGTTTTACCATGAACCAATTGCCTACCCGGTAAACGTTTACAGTTTGCGAAGTGGAAAATGACCACTAAGTTCGTTGATTTACCTAAAAATGGTGATTTTCCATAGTTATGTAAACGTTTACCAGAGGGTATGCTATTTGAACATCCCAAAAATAGGGATTTGAATGGATTTGATCATGACAACATGCATGGTCTTTGGGTGTTTCTAGTTGTTCAAGTCGATTTTATGTTTCGTCAACAACATGAAAACATGGACATCACTTCGAATTCTCACACTAATTATAGGGGTTATTCCCTTTTATATCCATTATTATCCATTATTATCCATTATATCTCATGAGTATTCCATGAATATCCCATTATCTATATATATATATATCCCATGACCGTCGAATTTTCACTTCATTTTCATGTCAGTTTCATTTCGGTGGAGGGCCACATGGCCGTCACGACTCCAGGCTGGAGAATTACTTTGGCGACGCCGAAGCGGTGCGTCGGGCCACGTCTTTTCGGGATTCGGAGCCTTGACGATCGGATGGGAATTTTTCGGGGTCCCCATGACGACCCATTTCGGCATTTCGGTGTCATCAAACATGGATGGTACATGATGGGAAATCCCTGCGCTAAATGGTTTCTTGGAGGTTTTTGAAATGATTTTCCACGCCATGTTTGATTTCTGGAGGCTGCCAGTTCTGATATCGGAGAGCCATAAGACTTGGAGACCCTGATAAAGAGAGTCCTGACATTTCTGTGCGGCTGATGGTGGGTTGAACCTAGTCATTTTTTGATGATTTGAGCCAGACCTTATATAATAGATTATAAATACTGATGGAACCACAATTTGAGATGATCACTTGCGGTGCGACATTAGTTTAACAAAAACACCAGTCACTTCACCTTTTTTCCCATCCCAACTTGGCCGTCCCAGCAAATTCTTGCAACCATTGTTTTTCACAGCAGCTATCCCCCAACTGGGCTATCCTATACCAAGATGATACAAGATGGGCAATGGGTTCTTCACCAAAAATTTCCCCTTCCCCACTTTGGTACCATGATCAGCCATGATCCCATCGAAGGTCACAGGTCCAATGGGTCCCATTTCAGGAATATCGCAACTTGCAGAGAGACCTGGAGGTGGATTAGGAAAATATCCTGCAGACTCCCATCTCTTTGGGATTGTCCTTTGCCGATGGTTAAAAAATGGTGGGTTGATCCTCGAGTTGTGAAAAAACGAGGCTTGCACATGTTGAAACACCTCAGGTTGCTTGCAGACCTTGGTTAGGTAGTTGAGTGGCTTAATTTTTGGACATGGTGCGGGAAGATTCCATGTTCGGCTAAAACCGAAGAAAGCAATGTGTGTTTTTCAGTTCACGCACCCCCCAAACAGAGATATCGAAAAGATAGAAAAACTGGAAGCCTGGAAAACATGTGGAAAGCCATCCATTTTTTCCGACCCAAGGTCGAAAAAGCCATGCAAAAAGCCATCTCTTTTTGTTCGAACTTGTCCGCCTAAGGTCGACCAGCATCCAAGAAGTTGAGGAAAGCTTTCGCTTCTTGCACCTTCTGCCCAGGTGCCCCGGTATGCCCCGGTCACGGTGAGTTGTGATCAACAAAGCACCAGAAGAATGGCTGGTTGGTGGTTTGGAACCATGGAATTTTATGACTTCCATTCAGTTGGGAATAATGATCCCAAGTGACTTTCATATTTTTCAGAAGGGTTAAAACCACCAACCAGCAAATCTGGAGAGAATCCATATTATATTGTTCAAAGGTCTTGTATCTGGTGGCACAGGGGTCCTCTGAAGGGCTGGTAAAAGAGAGTTTGCAAATGATTGTTGGTCCACCAAATGTGGTGTCACAAGCTTTGACCTATACTCATAGTCATAGTCATCCAAAACAAACGTCGAAGGCGTGCAAGTGTCTGAGAATTAGATTACTCAGAATAAATCAGCCGTTAACACGTGCAAAAACCATCAAACACCATTAACAAAAGCACCAGGGTTTCCATAAGCCACAGGGTTTCCACATGGCTAAATCCCCTCCCCTCCATCCTTTCGGCATGTCGAGGTCAAAACCTGAGCTGCTTCCTGCCCCATTCGTGCCAATGGAGGATCCGCAGCGTCACCGTATCCCATTCCCAGCTGGATAAGCCATGGATTGTTGAAGAAACCATGGGGATTCCCATACTGATTGGTGGTGACTGGAACATGGCTGAATTATGACTTTCCATTCAGTTGGGAATGTCATAATCCCAACTGACGAACTCCATCATTTTTCAGAGGGGTTCGTTTACCACCAAACAGCATATAGTTTGTTGATAGATAGTTATCAACATGTATTCCTAGCATACCTAATCACGACTCACGAATCACTAATCTAAATCATCAAAACCCCACTGTTTGGTCGTTCGTTATCTTATAACCCCATGATATTCCCGTTATTACTTATTCGATATTCCCACTATATTATACTATATGTTACTATATTCCCATATATTCACATTAACAGATATTACCATTATAATTAGTTATCCCATGATATTCCGATTAATCCACTAATCCCATTATAATTCCAAAATCCCATTGTATTCCCACTAGTTGGTAGAGACTTTTCAGAACATATGACATTCGATCTCCATTTGTTATCCCAGGGTGTTCCCATTTATTAATCCCATTATACCCGTGATATTGCCATCAGTCCCGTTCAAATCCCATTAATTCCAGTAATTGGTAAATTGATCGTCAGCAATTCATGAATCGTAATGGGACTAATAATTAATACACTATAAATAGACTATGGGGAGTATTGATCCCAATGATGGATTCATTATTTATCCCAATGATTAATTGGTTGTTAAACCCTGTTTATTTATATATTCCCATTATTATTCGTGAACCCCATCATATTCCCATAATATTCCCATTTAGACTATTCATATATGGGGATATTCACCAATGATGCCAATGATTGAATTACGCCCTGGTAAACGTTTACATAACTATGGAACATCACCATTTTAATGGGTAAATCAACTATAAATTGCCATTTTCAATAGCTATGTTTGTTTACCAGAGGGTATATCCCATTAATATCCCATTAAATCACTATAAAATCCCATTAAATCACTATAATATCCTATTAAATCACTATAATATCCCATTAAATCACTAGAATATTCCATTAAATCACTATAAAATCCCATTAAATCACTATAATATCCCATTAAATCACTATAAAATCCCATTAAATCACTATAAAATCCCATTAAATAACTAGAATATCCCATTAAATCACTATAAAATCCCATGAAATCACTATAATATCCCATTAAATCACTATAAGATCCCATTAAATCACTAGAATATTCCATTAAATCACTATAAAATCCCATTAAATCACTATAATATCCCATTAAATCACTATAAAATCCCATTAAATCACTATAATATCCCATTAAATCACTATAAAATCCCATGAAATCACTATAAAATCCCATGAAATCACTATAATATCCCATTAAATCACTATAAAATCCCATTAAATCACTATAATATCCCATTAAATCACTAGAATATTCCATTAAATCACTATAAAATCCCATTAAATAACTAGAATATCCCATTAAATCACTATAAAATCCCATGAAATCACTATAATATCCCATTAAATCACTATAAGATCCCAGAGAGTATTGATCTTGCAGTAATTGGTTGGTCAACCACCCATCGAGGACCAGGCCGTTACCGATGCCGCGACGGAGAACGCCCGCCTCACGCAGGCCTCAGGCGGCCTGCGTCTGGGGTTGCTGTCGCAGGTGGCGCGGCCTGACACGTCGATGCTTGGCCCAGCGATGGCATCAATGGCATCATGGGGTGGGTAGAAATGGTTGGGACATGGTTGGGACTGGTTGGGGGGAAGGAAAGGAATGGTGAGAAATGGTGACTTTATGTGGTTTCAAAGATTTTCAATTAGTTTTTGAGGAAAAAACATGGACAAAATATGAAAGAATTGGATTTGAGAATGGGAACTTGGGATTTATCGAAGAAAACATGTGTAACTTTAGAAGGAAACCGAAGGAATACGCAGACACAAACAGGTGATTTCAACAACACAACTCGGGAAAGTGACATGATTTGCAAATCTAAGCAACAACAGTTGAAGTTAGACCTGCAAGGATCAGGACCAAGGCAGAGATGAAGAGCTCCAAAAAAGGGGTGAGAGATCCCCCAGATGGAAACGTTCCAGGATATGACAGATGATGTTTCCTCCATTCCAAGTTTCTTGCTTTTCTATGGCTGGAGGCTAGCGGTACTTGATGGATCTTGATGGTACCTGGTACCTGGAGGAAAAAATCTCTCCAGATTTCACTCAACTTTGGTCCTTGCGCTAAGGACCCACAATCATCCCACAAGGAAAAACAAATAAACATCAAAAATCATCAAAAATCACCGTGAAGCCATCCACCTTTCACGACTGAAGTCTCTTGCGGAGGAAGATGTTGGTCTTCAAGCCAGCGCTGGATGTGGTGAGCAGCCGAAAACGACAGGTGGAAGGCTTACCTCCAGACCAGAAGGGCCAGGAGTGTTTTGGGAAGGCCTTGGGTGGCCTTGAAAGGTGTGGAAACATGTGGAAACCGACCTTCTGGTTCAGATGGAATTGCGATGGAATATGATGGAATTATAGGTCTTTAATCTTCTTTGATCTTGTTTCGGTGGGTAAAAAAAATCCAGTTCATGCTATCAAGTTTCATAATTTGCTGGGTTCCCACTCAAAACCACCGATGGTTCAGTGGGAACTGCGCTGGATGGATGCGGGGGCATGCTGTGTAAAAACATGTAAAAACCAGGGTGAACTGACCCATAATGCGCAAAAAAAAACAGCAGAAATTACCATAGTAAGCGACAAAATTATTTTTTAAATACTAATTTAGTCTTGCTTCGCCTTGGCCTTTCTGAGGTTGCACAAAACCTGCATCACAAAAAAAAAGGGACGCCCCGGACTACCGATACCCCATTTGTGATACCTCCGAGTACTGAAATCCTCACTAAACCGATAGGGGACGACCTGATTTTTTGTGCATGGCATTCAAGTCGAATTAAATTTAATAGAAATCAATTGGTCATATCACATATCTCTATCTTCCATAATTTTTTTCCAGAAACAGCCGGGGTAACTTCGCGGTGTTGTTGCGAGGAGGCGCAGCTGCCAGTGATGATTCCCAAGTGTCTACAAGACCTGCTGGCGGTGCTTCCTTCCAGGTCGATTCATTGGGGTTGGAAGCGAGCAGCGACCTGGATGATGTTGTTCTGTTTATTGGTTTTAATATGTTTCAATGATGTATATTGTTCCTTCATTGATGATTCCTATAATTAATTATTGATGTTCATGTTTATTGGATTCAACAAGTTTTCAATTATATGTGTTTTTCTCCTTTTGGATGATGATTATTATCCTGAATTGGCTTTCATAGCTGTCAGCGGGGTGAAGCCAGCCACGCTCGCCGCATGGAAAGGAGAAGAAGTTGGGGCCTCTTTCCGGTTGGTTCTATCCCAGAATTCACTTGCTGGGCTGTACCAGCACATGTAATCCGTCCCATGCCCATGTGTCTTGTGCTTTTCTATGTGCCCTACGTCGGACCCAACTGTTCATTTACTATCCAGATGCTTTGTTCGATCCCGTTTCATCATTCATTTCTGGCTGTGTTTCATTTTAAAATCCTATCGTGATCCCACTTGTCCCGCATGTTTTGCGGGGGCAGGCCCATGAAGGGTGCCAAACCCGACGTCGATTACCTGCTGACTGTCTTGCAGACGGTGTCGATCCCGCCAGTGCCAGTGTCTTTGGCTGCAGGGAAATGCGTGGTGAAGCACACATCTCGGTCAAATTTGGCATGGCTGAATTTAAGGATGGGAATGTGAAGTGGGGTGCCAATGGGCCCAAACATTTGTAATTACCTTTGTCAGTATTATGACATGTTAATTATATATCCATGTAATCTTGGTCAGTCATGTTGATCCATGCCCATTTTTCAACTTTAATCATCAGGCCAATCGCAAGTTTGGGGAAAAGAACTGGATCAAGCTTTGAATCAAACCTTTGGAAATCAAAAAGTCGGGTCAAGAGGTGCTGTGTTTTTTCGGTTGGCACATCCTCTAAATCAACTCACAGATGTTGCTGTGAGAATTTTCGAAAAAAACCCAACATATTTTACAGAAAAAACATATCATGTTGGGCATGTGTCACATATTGTCACATGTTTTTTTGACAAGCCAGATCCAAGAATGACAGCACTGCGCGCTGTTTGAGGTGAAGGAATTGGACACCTTCCGATACGACAGCTTGCGGCTTCTTAAAAGTGAGGAGGACCGGGTTGGGCAATGTGAATCCAATCATTAACCATTATTAACCATCATTAACCATCATTAACCATTATCATCATTAATCATCATTGACCATCATTAACCATTGGTTAATAAACATTAATAAACCCCCAAGTCGTCACCTAATCGTCATACACAGGTCCGCCTGGGATGATCCTGGGATGACCCCAGGTTTCTGGTTTGTTCCTGGAAAAAAGATGTACCCTCTGGTAAACATACAAAAAGCTATTGAAAATGGCCAGTTATAGTGGATTTTCCCATTAAACATGGTGATTTTCCACAGTTATGTAAACGTTTACCAGAGGGTAAATCCATGGGCAGCTTCCGTATCTACCGTGATGTTTAACAAGATTCCTAGACTTGTTGATGTTTTTTTGACCATATCTGGTTGGTGCTTTATGGAACATGGCTGTTAATTTACCATTCAGTTGGGATGAATAATCATCCCAACTGACGAACTCCATCATTTCATATTTTTCAGAGGGGTAGGGCTCAACCACTAACCAGTATACATATATATTAACCATCATTAACCATCATTAACCATCATTAACCATTATTAACCATCATTAACCATTATTAACCATTATTAACCATCATTAATCATCATTAACCATCATTAACCATCATTAACCATCATTAACCATCATTAACCATCATTAACCATCATTAACCATCATTAGCCATTATTGACAATAATAGATGCCATTAAAACCACATCTTTCCGCGTTTTTTTCTTCAATCCATGGCCGCCATGCTGCAAGGACCGTGTCTTTATGAAGGACGACCTGGATGAGGATGGCGAAGGTTCGATCGAAGCGAAACCATTGGCTTGAGCTAGGAGTAGGGAATCTGGAATTTGTGGTATACATGCCATGTGTCATATAACTATATATATATATGATATGTATATGGCTTATGTGAAAATATGAATGTATGAATAGACAATGTTGGAGCTGATTGATGCAACCCCAAGCGTCCCAGCTCCGCTGGGCTGATCGGCGAAGGTTTCTTCAGCGCGCGGGCGACTCACTACCGAGAGAGGCTGCAAGCCAAACGTCGCTGACTCACGGGGGGTGGCTGAGTGAGTCGACTTGGACCTTGGTGACCTGAGGATACCTGAGGTATGACCTGAAACCCAACAGATTAAAACCTCACGAAGTTGGAAAGTCCTAGAACGAAGCTGCGGAAGGTCATTTCAAGCCCCTCAGCCATGACCAGCTTCGGTGCTCAAAGTTTGGCTCAAAGAGGTCGTTCTTCATGGGTTTTCCCTCAGGCCTGAGAAAAACAGACTTTAAAGGTTTTATAATTACCCTCTGGTAAACCAACATAGCTATTGAAAATGGCCATTTATAGTGGATTTACCCATTAAAAATGATGATTTTCCATAGCTATGTTAGTTTACCAGAGGATACTTGACATTATGAAGATATCTCAAGCCCAATGAAAAACCATCCCCAGTAACCCCAGGAACAAACTAGAGGTATTTTTACTGCCATTGGGATGCTGACTATGTAGTCTTGATCCTATCATATTTTAATTATCCGTTGATATGTTCAGTGATTCCCCACTACTTCCTTCCATATAATCAAATTATCATAAATTATCACATTGGATGGGTTCATACCTAATTAACGACCACCAAAAAAAAACATCTCCCCATATTTGGCCGTTGTATCCCCAATCTATCACCATCTATACCGCTGGTTTAGGCCCAGCTGGGACACCGAGGTCAGAAAGTGTTGGTGGAACATCACACCAAGCAGGAAAGCTGAGCGACACCTGGGGATGCCAAAGATGAAATGGTAACGGTTCGCAACTGGTCCGTAAGGGGAATCACCTGGATGAAGAATAAGTTGGAGATGGTAATACTCTTTCACTAACCTGGAATTTTCGGAAAAAAAATAGACCTCTTTTCAGGTCAGTGACTTAGTGACTTAGCCCATCTTAGCCCCAAAGATAGAAACGTTCCAAGAAATGCTTGACAAATCTTCAGAATGGGATCCCCAGAGACGAAGCGAAGCCCGCCGCCCAGTGCCGTGACATGCCGTTACTTCAAAAGACGTAGATACGTCGTTTATTGCGACTTCGATCAGATAACTGCAGATAACTCAAAATACTCAAAACACACTTAAGTATACTTAAGTATCTTACTATGACTTGTTGATACTTAAGTTCTTAGGCACTTGTTTTGTTGTTCGTTCCCAAAATTGATCACAACCGAGACGCGTGCAGCTACCGAGGGTGCTGACTCATGGGACTCATTGGCATGGCTGCGTGGTGACAAAAAAACCGCCCAAAACGCGCCGCGGGTCCGGTCCGGTGTAGAAGCCATCATAGATACCCTCTGGTAAACATACTAACATAGCTATTGAAAATGGCCATTTATAGTGGATTTTCCCATTAAAGATGGTGGATCTTTCCATAGTTATTTTGACATAACCAGAGGGTATCCAGAATGGGAATCAAAGCTGGAAAATCTCCCACTTCAATGGATGATTTTCCCACTTCAAATATGGATGATGGGCCCAAATAAACTCAGGTAGGTGACCTGGATAGCACGAAAAACACCCGGCTTATCATGTTCTATGAGGTCAACCAAAGGGTATTTTTCCTTTGGTTCTTTAGCGATTGAAGATCATCGTGTTGGCAAATCATCCTTCTGAATGGGTAATGTTCCAAGAAATTACCAGATGGTAGTACCCATTAGATTGTTGATTGTAGATTAACAGATTTATTTTGGGGATGATGGCGTACTTTGGCACCGCTAATGTTAGAATTTCATTGGAAAATCCGTGAAATGACTATGGCAGTATTTTCAAACTGCTCCAAAAATATCGCCAAAAAAATGCGCCGGATAGAGGAACAGAGAGATTTTCTGTGCAAAAAAAATCTTGTAATTTATTTGCCCAGAATTGGATGGTTGTGACACATTGGATGTCACATTGGATGTTAAGACAGCCCCACGGCTCAGTGGACCTGAGGCCAGCATCCTTTCGGCCAGAGAGCTGGAAGGTACTGATGGGTCATGACCAAGAAAACCACCGTTGGTTTGAAGATAGTTGGTGAATAGTTGATATACTTTTTTATAGCCAACTGCCAAGAAAATACAACTAATTAGTTTGATATAGTTGAGGATTACCAACGATTTAGTGTGTTTTTCATTAGTTTTTTTCCCCAAAGATGTGAACAGCGGGGTCCCAAGGTATCGACCCATACTTCCCAGAGGAACGACCCATATTTTCACCACCTTTCAATCCATGACACGTTCTCACCAGTGGCCACGGGATATGTGAGAAACCAACACCATTTGTTTGACAGTTTTAAAACACCCAATGGTTCACAACTTGGAATCTCCAAGATTTTCAACAACTGAGAGGGAAAATTGTTGGTTCATGGACTAATTTTGTCAGTTTGTTGTAAAAGCGCCCAGCTCCCTTTGCGCTTTGCAGCTTTCGTGCTTTCATTCTCATGGGGGAAAAAAAAGCCCATATCATGCGTATATATGAAGAGTGAAACTAAAAGCCACTGCTAGTTTGGGTTTGCAAAATTGGATTGCACCTTCCAGAAAACAACGATCAATATGGAACATCTCCAAGTTGTAGATTGTGTTCCTGCAAACGCTAGGTAGTAGATGAGCCATGAGGCTTTTTTTCACAGGTTTATCATAAGTGGTTATGAGCCATGAACTAACCCAGTTATTTTCGGGGAGATTTTCACCAGTTCTCATCCACCAAAAAGTGCCCGGGATCCATGTCGACTTGACCCCCTGCTCATTTTTTAGTGCGGAGGAGGATCCCCCATTTTTTGTAGCTTGGAATATGTTGAAAACACTAATTTGGTTGGCATCCTTCATATGTCAATGGAAAACCAAAAAAAAAACGCATGGTTTCCCATGGTTTCCCGCATGTTTTTCCCAAGTTTTCCATTCATTTTCTCCAAGTTATCCCAGCTGACCCCTTGGCAATCCTCGGCACAGGCAGTTGGGGCAACCTCCATCGCCGCGGAGGGAGCTAGGCTAAGGAGCGATGGTTTTTGGTGATGAAACAGCTATGGTATGCTATGGTGATAGGCAAGTTCATAGTATCATAGATGTTCTAAAAGTGTTGTTATAGATAGATGTTATAGTTCACAATGTTGTTATCATTTTCTGGTGATAAAACAGATGTAACTATCATTATATATATAAACCTGTGATGATGGTGAAATTCACAGTTTTTAATTTTGATAGTCATAGTTCATAGTTATATAATGTTTTTAATCATAGGGCGGGAATCATAGTCTGGTTTGTTCTGCTAATAATCACAGGAACTATTGTTTAACAACACTATAAATCCCATTACCTATGGTTTATGATGAAATAGCTGTAGTTAATGGGAATTATAAAGCAACAGATCCCCTCCGGTAACGGATGACATGTTTTCCCTAATCATGGGGAGCCAGTCGGACAGCCAGTTGGGATATGTTGGCTTTATATTGGAATTTATATTGGAGATATAATGGGACACCTGAACCATATACCCTCTGGTAATTTAACATAGCTATTGAAAATGACAATTTATAGTGGATTTTCCCATTAAAAATGGTGATTTTCCATAGTTATGTTAAATTACCAGAGGGTACAGTAATACTATGATATTTCATAGGCTGTGTCTGAATATATATAGGGTACCCCAAAATCCAGTCATTGTGGGTGCTCAACGGCCAGCCGGTGTGTATTTCATCACCGTAAGCTCCAAGACTCCAAGAACATCCAAGAGCCACATCAGTAAAACAATAGCCAGAAATTTTTGAAGTTGATGATTTTTCGATCACAAAAACACATGTCTTTTTCAGTCATCCCTGGGTCGCAGGAAGCGGAGTATGAAATGGCTCGAGATGGCCGAGAGCCACGGGGCGATCATTAGTCGATGTGCTGGTGCGACTTATTAGGGGGGGCCAACAAAAATGTAGGTCAAAACCTATAAAAACCCAGCTTTTTTTACAGGCTGATTAATTAATGATTAATTATCTATGAATCCCAGATATAACTTGATGTGAAACTAATATGTGTGAATATGTGAAAGCATGTTATCTATTACGCAGACCAAGTCTTGGGCGCCCCCACAGGGCAGTTGAAAGGACTGGCCATGAACAGAAACAAGAGATGAATATCTTGGCAGGTTGAACATGAGCCCAGTACCTCTGATATCCTCTGGTAAACTAACATAGCTATGGAAAATCACCATCTTTAATAGGTAAATCAACTATAATTGGGCCATTTTCAATAGCAAACTGTTAGTCATTATCAGAGGGCATCCTCTGATTTTAGGAGACTTTTAGACCAGGGAAAGATGTCGTGTTCCAAGAGCCTTTTTTTCGAGAGCCTGGGACCTGGGACCTGGCAAACAAACCATCGACAGTCGACCCAAAATTCATAAGACGGGAAGAGTCGAACATGGCAAAGGTTTTCTAGATGTTTCAGCATGGATGATATGGATGAAATATGTTTGGATCTCACTGCTACGTCACTGCAATGGTGGTTAGGATTGGGGCTAACTATTCCCATTTTTTTGGGGCCTATGTATTTAAACACTTTTAAACATATCCAGAAATACCAAAGGTATTCGGGATTCAACCTGAACACCAGGGATTTCTGGGGCTTCGCCCACCCCCACCTCCTGGGGTTGGTTGAATCATGTGGAATCCCCTTTAGAGGCCCATGAAAAGCCGCTCCCAGGAATTCCTGATTACGAAGAGACCGAGTTTCAGCTGAGTGGTCGTAGCTACAGCAAGGCTCGGTACACAGCTAGTGCACTGTTTACAGGGTTTAGGCACTGTAAACAGGACATTTCCCATGGCTCTGAGAGAAGCCATGGCTTCAGCAGCTCCCACAAGAAAAGTATACGTTCCTCTTGGAGGCGAGCCGTGCCAGTTTGTCTATTGGTAAAATCAACGTAGGTGTGCTCGTCGTCCTTGGGCTTCAAGGATATTCACAGAATATGTAATATTATTGTCATTATTATTATTATCTATTACTAATTATAATAATTATTATTATCATTATTATCATTATCATTATTATTAT
This sequence comes from Cladocopium goreaui, assembly GCA_947184155.2. NCBI lineage: Eukaryota > Dinophyceae > Suessiales > Symbiodiniaceae > Cladocopium > Cladocopium goreaui. Next base: position 273,150 of record CAMXCT020004190.1, on the reverse strand, counting down.
TAGCTATATTACCATTATTTCTTAATTGATTATATATATACATATGTGACATTGGGCTTTGTGGATGTTCGTGTTTGCACAGATTTCGGCTGGCCAAAACCAGATATGGTCGAGCTACCTCTCTGCCTGGGTCGCCTGGGTTGTGGCTTCACCTATAGGGGCCCGATATCTGAAACCCTGAATCTTTCCGTTTTTGTCCAGGTTTCGTTTCTTCAGTTTCCACATGTTGAAAAAGGGTATTTGAGATGATGTTTTTTAATTTTTTTGGGGGGTCCAAAACCCAGCAATCCCATTCTAATCGCATTCGAATCCCATGTAACCAATGTAAACCCTTATTTTTGGCTCACATCCAAAATGAACAAATCAAGAACCCCCAAAAAGTTGATGATGAAAACCATGAAAACCATGATTTCCTCTGGTCAAACATGGTCACACCATTTTTTTTGGATGGCTCGGCTCACCCCGCATTTTTTCCACCGGGTCCAAGACCTCCGCAGGCGCAGAAAGCCTTGCGGCGCCAGTTGCAACAGCTGCGGTCGGAGGGTGAGTATCCAGACAGCAAGCTGTGCACGCCTCAGTAGCAGGTACAGCATTGGTCAGGCATGAAAGAATACTACCTCCAGTGATTAATCGAACATAGCTATGGCAGCTATGGACCATGGAACGAAAAACATGTCTGATTTCAAGAGTATATCTTATACAGTATGTATTTATCTATGAAGTATTAGTGATTTTCCCTAGTAGTGTAAAATTGACAGAGAGTGAACTGGTACGGTGATGTATCCTTTGGCAAGACTATCTGGAAATGGAGAATCCGGTGAAGCAAAAAAGGAGGTAATGCCAGCAACGAACCAATTGGACGTCAGCTTAAAATCCTTTTCAAATCATCCCAAATGGGGGTATGCCTACCCTCTGGTTATGGCTAACATTCGCCATGGTTTTTTGATGGCCCTAATCCAGAGGGTATGCCGAAAAAACAACATATAACAAGCTCCAATGGTGGATGGTTCACTATTGGCTTTACCAAACGTAAAGTTTACCTCGGCCTGCTGTCGGTGTTGCATCCGCTACCTGGCCACCGCAAGGTTGAGCCATTGTGCCACCAGTGGCATGTTGTCAGAGGCAGGGTGGGGCGATGGGAAAATCAAGAGCTGCTCAGCAGTTGAAATCCCCTATTCCAGAATTGACGGATGGGAAAATCCGCAATAAACACATATTATACTGGTTGGTGGTTTCAAACATTTTTTATTCCCAACAGCAGGGCCTGTTGGGTTTCAATCTCTAGGGCTGGGGCTGGCTCGCGGGGACTTGCAGCCTTCAAAATCCGGAATGGAACCCTGGAACCCTGGAACCCTGGAACCCTGGAACCTTGGAACCCTGGAACCCTGGAACCCTGGAACCCTGGAACCCTGGAACCCTGGAACCTTGGAATCCTGGAAAATCTGGAATCCTGGAATCCTGGAAAATCTGGAAAATCTGGAACCTTGGAACCCTGGAACCCTGAAACCTTGGAAGAACCCTGGAACCCTGGAACCCTGGAACCCCGGAACCCTGGAACCCTGAAACCCTGGAACCTTGGAACCCTGCGACCGTGGAACCCTGAAACCTTGGAACCTTGGCACCCTGGAACCCTCAAGGATTCTGGAACCCTGCAACCTTGGAACCCTGGGACCTTGGAACCCTGGGACCTTGGAACCCTGCAACCCTGCACACCTGGCACCCTGCTGGCACCCTGCTGGCACCCTGCTGGGACCCTGAAACCCTGGAACCCTTGGAACCCTTGGAACCCTTGGAACCCTTGGAACCCTGGAAACCTTGGAACCCTGAAACCGTGGGACCCTGGTACCCTGGAACCTGGAACCTGGAACCCTGATCCCTGGAACCCTGGAACCCTGAAACCTTGGAACCCGGAACCCTGGAACCCTGGAACCCCGGAACCCTGGAACCCTGAAACCCTGGAACCTTGGAACCCTGCGACCGTGGAACCCTGAAACCTTGGAACCCTGCAACCTTGGAACCCTGGAACCTTGGAACCCTGCAACCCTGCACACCTGGAACCCTGCTGGAACCCTGCTGGGATCCTGGAACCCTGAAACCCTGGAACCCTGGAACCCTGGACCCTGGAACCCTGGAAGCCTGGAACCCTGAAACCTTGGAACCCCAGAACCCTGGAACCCTGGAACCCCGGAACCCTGGAACCCTGAAACCCTGGAACCTTGGAACCCTGCGACCGTGGAACCCTGAAACCTTGGCACCCTGGAACCCTCAAGGATTCTGGAACGCTGCGACCTTGGAACCCTGGAACCTTGGAACCCTGCAACCCTGCACACCTGGGACCCTGAAACCCTGGAACCCTTGGAACCCTTGGGGCCCTTGGAACCCTTGGAACCCTTGGAACCGTGGAAACCTTGGAACCCTGAAACCGTGGGACCCTGGTACCTTGGTACCCTGGAACCTTGGAACCCTGAAACCTTGGAACCCCGGAACCCTGGAACCCCGGAACCCTGGAACCCTGAAACCCTGGAACCTTGGAACCCTGCGACCGTGGAACCCTGAAACCTTGGAACCTTGGCACCCTGGAACCCTCAAGGATTCTGGAGCCCTGCAACCTTGGAACCCTGGAACCTTGGAACCCTGCAACCTTGGACCCTGAAACCCTTGGAACCCTGGAACCCTGGAACCCTGGAACCCTGGAACCTTGGAACCCTGGAACCCTGGAACCCTGGAACCCTGGAACCCTGGAACCCTGGAACCTTGGAATCCTGGAAAATCTGGAATCCTGGAATCCTGGAAAATCTGGAACCTTGGAACCCTGGAACCCTGAAACCTTGGAAGCCCGGAACCCTGGAACCCTGGAACCCCGGAACCCTGGAACCCTGAAACCCTGTAACCTTGGAACCCTGCGACCGTGGAACCCTGAAACCTTGGAACCTTGGCACCCTGGAACCCTCAAGGATTCTGGAACCCTGCAACCTTGGAACCCTGGGACCTTGGAACCCTGGGACCTTGGAACCCTGCAACCCTGCACACCTGGCACCCTGCTGGCACCCTGCTGGCACCCTGCTGGGACCCTGAAACCCTGGAACCCTTGGAACCCTTGGAACCCTTGGAACCCTTGGAACCCTGGAAACCTTGGAACCCTGAAACCGTGGGACCCTGGTACCCTGGAACCTGGAACCTGGAACCCTGATCCCTGGAACCCTGGAACCCTGAAACCTTGGAACCCGGAACCCTGGAACCCTGGAACCCTGGAACCCCGGAACCCTGGAACCCTGAAACCCTGGAACCTTGGAACCCTGCGACCGTGGAACCCTGAAACCTTGGAACCCTGCAACCTTGGAACCCTGGAACCTTGGAACCCTGCAACCCTGCACACCTGGAACCCTGCTGGGATCCTGGAACCCTGAAACCCTGGAACCCTGGAACCCTGGACCCTGGAACCCTGGAACCCTGGAAGCCTGGAACCCTGAAACCTTGGAACCCCAGAACCCTGGAACCCTGGAACCCCGGAACCCTGGAACCCTGAAACCCTGGAACCTTGGAACCCTGCGACCGTGGAACCCTGAAACCTTGGCACCCTGGAACCCTCAAGGATTCTGGAACGCTGCAACCTTGGAACCCTGGAACCTTGGAACCCTGCAACCCTGCACCCTGCTGGGACCCTGAAACCCTGGAACCCTTGGAACCCTTGGAACCCTTGGAACCCTTGGAACCGTGGAAACCTTGGAACCCTGAAACCGTGGGACCATGGTACCTTGGTACCCTGGAACCTTGGAACCCTGAAACCTTGGAACCCCGGAACCCTGGAACCCTGGAACCCCGGAACCCTGGAACCCTGAAACCCTGGAACCTTGGAACCCTGCGACCGTGGAACCCTGAAACCTTGGAACCTTGGCACCCTGGAACCCTCAAGGATTCTGGAACCCTGCACACACCTTGGTACCTGGCATCCTTGTACAAAAAAGCGCCTGCAACCCTGCACACCTGGCACCCTGCTGGGACCCTGAAACCTTGGAACCCTTGGAACCCTTGGAACCCTTGGAACCCTTGGAACCCTTGGAACCGTGGAAACCTTGGAACCCTGAAACTGTGGGACCCTGGTACCTTGGTACCTTGGTACCCTGGACCTTGGAACCCTGAAACCTTGGAACCCCGGAACCCTGGAACCCTGGAACCCTGGAACCCGGAACCCTGGAACCCTGAAACCCTGGAACCTTGGAACCCTGCGACCGTGGAACCCTGAAACCTTGGAACCTTGGCACCCTGGGACCCTCAAGGATTCTGGAACCCTGCAACCTTGGAACCCTGGAACCGTGCACGCTGCATGCAATAAAATAAACTATAAAACTTCCAAACCCTGAACCCTAATGCGCGCTGCGCGCACTGCGTGCCACACGCACATAAACCCTAAAACTTTCAAACTTTAAACCGTAACGCGTACTGCGCGCACAGCCTGCCATAGAGGTAAACGGTTAAACTTTCAAACGCTGCGTGCCATAGAGACAAAGCCTAAAACTTTCAAACGCTAAACCGTAAAGCAGGCTGCGCGCGCTGCGTGCCATAGAGTGCTCCTCAAAAGTGATTACATGTCATACTTTAGTGGCATCCTCCAAATTCATTAGTCAGCCTTTGTTAATCCAGGGCCCATTTTACACATGTCATCTTCTTGGTCGTTCAGGATCACACTGATGACCTAAGCTTTGGCCTTAACTATTATGCAGGCAAGCGACATCAGCACGCTATGGTATTGGAAGACACAGGGTTTGCCCGTAGACCAGCCAAAAAATCGATTTTCCACACTGAACAATTGCATTTAACACATTTAGAATAGGAGCTCCGCCTGATTCAGATTTCATCACTTAAAAGGTACCCATGCCTGACTAGCCTTCATGACTTAAAGCGTAACCACACCCGACTTAAGGGAACCATGTCTGACTAGCCTTCATAATTAAGAGGTACCCACCCACGCCTGACTTAACAGAACCCATGCCTGACTAGCCTTCATAATTAAAAGGTACCCATGCCTCTGAATTAAGGGAACCATGCCTGACTAGCCTTCACAATTAAAAGGTACCCACTGGAACCATGCCTGACTAGCTTTAATGACTTAAAAGGTAACTACACCTGACTTAATACCTGATTTACTGGTTTTGCCTGATTTTGGAAAAACGCAGGGCCGGAATTTGCAGGGCACGGGCCGGAATTTGCCGGGCCCGGGCCGGAATTTGCCGGGCTGGGATTTTGGGGTCGTGCCTAAATAGGATTTTTGCAAAAATCGTGCATGACTGAAGGGAACCATGCCTGACTAAACATCATACCAATCATCCCAAAAGAATCCAATAATTCCGGCAAGTGATGCCTGACCAATCCCTGCGTCATAATAAACCGTTTGCCCCTCCCCACCCAATAATGAACACACGGAATAGTTTTTTGTATTTAGTGGGTGCGAAACTTCCCCCTTGGTTAAAAAAAACTAAATTGGAAAACATTTTTTAAATAAGATCTAACTAAAATATTGCCAAAATTGGATTCCGAAGCTTCCCCCTGACATTAAATTGAAAACATTTGTTTTAAAAAATGAACTTTATATTTCAAAACCGATTGAATTCCTATTCAAAATCTAACTCAAATCTTGCCAAATTGGATTTCGAAGCTTCCCCTTATATTAAATTGAAAACCTTACTAATCCCCATCTCCTTTTACTAAACGTACCCTAAATACTAAAATATTACATTGATTCCTTTTACTAGGGTCCGCGTTAAATTTTGGGAAATTTCAGGCTGGCCAGTTTGACTTTTAATTGATACCTTTTCAAAAACAAATTAAACATGAAGGTCCCATTTCAGGATTTCACCACCAAAAAATAAAAACTAGTCAGCCCCGGTGTTTTTTTAAACTAGGGTCTTTTAAGGTCGAAAAAATAAGTATTTTATATTACAACGTTTATATAATATTGGGGGAAAACTTCGAAATCCACTTTTTGGCATTGCCTGGCAATATTTTTGCTGGATGTCAAAAGGAAATCTAATCGATTCTTGAAATCGAAAAAACATAGTTTTTTTTTAAAAATTAGTGTTTTTAATTTAATCTTAGGGGAAAACTTCGAAATCCAATTTTTAGCAATATCTTAATTATATGTTAAACAGAAAACTAATCGATTTTGAAACAGTTTTTTTTTAAAATATATTAGGGCTGGTAATTTAATATTAGAGGAAACATTTCGAAATCCGGTTTTTGTTTTTATTTTTGTTACTACAATTTAAAAGGAAAGCGAATCGATTTCAAAAAAGAAAAAATAATATTTTATATTATGTTTTTTTAAATGTAATATTAGGGGAAAATTTCAAAATCCAATTTTTGACCATATTCTAATTAGATTTCAAAAGGAAATCTAATGAATTTTGATATAGAAAAAATAGTCTTTGATATGAGGGTTTAATATTAGGGGAAAGCTTCGAAATCCAATTTCTGGCAATATCTTAATTTGATTTATAAGGAAATCTAATCGATTCTGAAATAGAACAAATTTAGTTTTTTATATTGGAATTTTTCATGCAAGATTAGGGGAAGCATCGAAATCCAATTTTTGAACATATTTTAACAATTGGATTTTAATTTGATATTAGGGGAAAGCTTCAAAATCATTTTTTTTGTTTTTTTTCATTAGATTTCAAAAGGAAATCTAATCGATTTTGAAACAGGAAAAAAACAAAATGATATTAGGGTTTAATATAAGGGAAAAGCTTCGACATCCAATTTTTTGGCCATATTTTATTTAATTTTTAAAAGGAAATCTAATCGATTTCGAAATAGAAAAAGATTCATAGTTTTTTATGTTGGGGGTTTTTATTTGATATTAAGCTTCGGAATCCACTTGTTTGCCATATTTTAATTGGATTTAAAAAGAAAGAAATCTGATCGATTTTTAAATAGAAATATGTGTATATATATATGCGTGTGTGTGTGTGTGTGTTTTTTTTATCAGTATTAGGGGGAAGCTTCGTACCCTAATACTAAAGACCCCCCAATACTAAAAAATCCTCCAGGTGTTTGTTATTTGGGTGGGTGGGTGAAGGGGCGACTGTTTAGCAACAGGGGGAAGGGATTAAACCGTTTTTGTTTCTAATTTCAAAATCCATGAAAATAATCTTTAAATAGAATACTGCCAAGAATAGGATTTCGAAGCTTTCGCCTAGTATCAAATAAAACACCAACACCTGAATTAAAAAAACTAAAATTGACGATTTTAAAGGACGGACCCCAATAAAAGACACCCCGGTGTTGACTAGTTTTTTATTCTTTGGGGGTGAAACCCTCACATGGTACCTTCTTTTTTAAAATTGTTTCCTCAAGGGGATCAATTAAAAATCAGATTAACCAATTTGACATTTCCCAAAATTGGAAATCGCACCTAGTTTTTGTCATTTGGGGGTATTTTTCGTAATAGGGAGAAAGGATTAGCAAAAAGAATGCCTGATCAAAATGATGCTGATTCTGTGTGTTACAATCTTTTTGCCCACTACAGTGTCTACAGGGTTACAAGGGATGCCGTGCCAGCTAGAGTCCCAAGTCCATTCAACCAACACCCTAATCGATGAAGTTGGACTTGTTGAAATGGAAGTGGGACTGGACCAGTTGACATGGGGCGATGCTGACCTTCAACGGGAGCTTCGGCGCCTGAAGGACAACAGTTTGAAAATTCCGAACCTGAAATATATTTTCAAAATTGCCTTACTAAGAGTGATCCCCACCCTGACACACTATTCTGACATAGTTTCTAACATATCATCTGGACGTATATGTGGCACATATGTTCTGACATACTATCTTACATTATTTTCTGAGATTCTATTTGACATTCTTTCTGGCATCCTATCTGGCATCTATTCTGACATACTTTCTGGAATATACTATATTCTGATCCTGCCTTGCCATGAGTTTGGGCTGGGAGAGCTTTTATTTGCGTGGATCAATGCCAATGGCTTGAATATCCACCAAATGTTGGTTTCACATGTTTGCACCCAATGATTGCCATTACCATTGATACCCCAAAATGGCCAGGTCCTGAATTTGAGAGTAGGTCCTGAAAAGTTTTCTGGGGACTGAAAAAACAGGACTTTGGCACAGGGTCTGAAAAAAGACGTAGGTGGAAGATTCAGGTATGCTGTTGGGTTGCAAAGCTGGGTTAATTTTCCATAATATATGGGATGTCATCCTTCCCATTGACTAATATTTCTCAAGATGGTTAAAACCACCAACCAGTATATGTATATTAAATATATATATATATATATGTATATGTGTGTGTTACTTATGTCAGGAAAGCAGGAATGCTTTCGGGTTTTGTTTGGCTTTCCTTTGCTTTTCTGGGCCGACATTTTTTCAGGGGAGACCCAAGCCTGATCAATGCCTGGGCATCAACTCCATCAACTAACCAACATTTTTCCATGGTTAAACCAGGATTATCACATGATTTTTGGGACAATTCACTGCTTACGCAGGACCACGTTGTGTTTTCTTGGTGGTCTTCCAGTGCCAGGTTCTGGAAGTGCTGGAGAGCATGAGATCAGCAGGCGCGCCCTAAATTCTGAATCGTTGGGCAACCTATGGCTACCCTACCAGGCCTAGGGGGATGTTATGATGGACCCAATCACCCAACCTAGAGGTTCGCCATCAATGGAATGAGTTTAGTCAAAACCTTGCAGTGAAAACCCATCAAAAAATGTGATTTAACCATCTAGAAAGTAGGGACTCACCTTCCTTGGTGTCATTTGATCAAGATTGAGTTTTCCATGTTTGTGTTTGTTTGCCCGTGGCCGTTTGCAAGTGGGATTTTGCACATCTTACAGGTTTCGAGTTTGCCTTTTGTAGGCCGCGCTAAACTCCAGGGTCGCACGGGTCCTTTCGGGCTAAACGGCTAAACTCGACTCGAGGAGTCCAAGTGCCTTTTGCCAGCAACGAAGCAGCCTTGCAAGCTTGTCAGGGGTCCAAGTAGATGCCAACAAGGTGCTGCCCTATGGCGAAAATTTCAATGGGATACCATGGAAGATACCTCGGTAGCTAATTTCATGGGAAAATGATGATAAAATTGCTATATAGTATAGGAAATTCATCATTGAAGTGAAAGATGGCGCTCCATATTTCAGACAAACCCTCACAGCCAGCTAAATTATTAATTAAATTTGTTTCTGAGTAGTGTTGATGTTTTTTTTTTGTGATGAAATAACCATAGTGAATGGTAGACGATTTTTCAACCACCTCCCAGATGACCGGATGGTCGTTTCCTAAGATTCAGCTTACCCTCTGGATCCCTCTGGTAATCAAACATGGCCATTTGTAGATGATTTAGATGTGAAACATATTTTAAGATTACCCTCTGGTTATTTAACAGTTCGCCATGGAAAATGGCCCATTTATAGATGGTTTACCTATTAAACATGGTGATTTTCCATGGCTATGTTAAATAACCAGAGAGTAAACTTTAAACAGTGCCCTTCTGAACACTGGCGATGTTAGATTGCCGGAGGGCAAACCTTAAACAACAAATTGGAATTTTGTTGGTCAACATATCAATGGCCATTTCAGGAACCGATTGATTGGAGGTACCGATTCCATATATAAGGCCTATGTAAGGCCTATGTAAAGGAATATCCCCACAAAATATGGCCTTACATGGTACAGTACCTCCATTTTAGGATCCTGAAATTCCCATTGATATGGTGGGGTATGATATGACAGGGGATCCGGAACACATTTTTAGTCGAGCAGACCAGCCCCATCCGGACACCCAATAAGAGATAACCAGCTGCTGGTATCAGGGTCTAAGATATCACCCCATTTTGCTTTCGTCATGGAGTGCCCAGGTTTGGTCCTTCCTTGGTGTTCTTCTTGAAATCGATCTTTGGGATGAAGAACCACCAGGTGGTTTGTTATACCCTTCTGTTTTTTTTTAAACGTACCTATGGAACATCACCATCTTTAACAGGTAAATATTGTTAAATCATCATGAATCATCTATTTCTATGGGTCATCTTCCATAGCTATGTTGAATAGTTGAATACCCAGAGGGCACATTTGTCGGGATGAGTTGCGCTGCCGCAACGTCCAAGGCGTACCCTTGGGCAAGTGGCAACAGGTGGGAGGTTATCGGGGCGAATCGTTGGTATCACCAAGGATTTGGGTGCTGAAGAGGTGCTGACTCAGAGGTTTTGAATGTCCCACAGAGATGGATAAAAATGATCAGTATGTGGCAGGGTGATTCTGGTTGTTCCAGAAAATATCATCATCTTTTTTATATATTTTTATCCTCGGGAAGCTATAAAAATTTGGGCCACTGTGTTTGCCCTGTGCCCAGATTTTGTTAGATGATCTCGAAAGTTGGATGGACAGCAACGCCTGTGACAAGCTACGTGGCAAAACAATCCCCTCACAAAAGGAGTTTTTTTTCTTTTGCGTTTACCGCATTAGTATCCATGTATTATCGATGCTTTTCAGCCACAGAAGGATCAAAAAGTCCGAGCTATTTTATTCGGATTTCACCTTCCATATCCTTCCATATCCTTCCATCATTTTGGGGGGTTTCCATCATTTTCTATCTCCCCAGCAGCACCCAGGGCCCCCCACGGCCCCGTCAGGCCTTGTCCATGTTGGAGGACTACTGGGCCACAGACTCCGTGAATCCCGACAGGGTGCGGTTCCGCCTGAAGGGCCCGTTCGCAGCTGATAGAGATCCGGGCTACCAACCATTGGGAATATGATCATTGGGATATCCTGGGAAGATCATTGGGAATATTCACTCCAATATCCCAGATGATATCCCAATGATATTCTCATACCAAGCATTTTAACGGGACAAAATCATGGGATATTTCAATGGATTATTGACCACTTACGAATCCTGTGCACGTCCAAGAAGGACCTGATGGGTTGCACTCCATGGGATATGTTGGGATATAGGAGTAAGCAACAACATGGAAGTTTTTTCTTGGGACCTGTGGATTTCGAGGATCGGGTCATAGCACTCAAAAAAAAACATGGCATCACCAAATATACCAACATTGCCATGTTCCGGCTTTTTCGGCATCAGTTTCCCAACAGGTTGGAGCATCATTCTCTACAATTTAAGCATCGATCGTAACTGGATCATTTCCTTCAGCAACGCCAAGTCACCTGACTTTCGAGAGATGTTTGTGATTCGTTGAGCCCACATATGGCCCACATATCCCAGCAAAAAAACAACTTGAACTGTCCATGAATAGGTTTGTGATCTCGAAACTACAAAAATATAAAAAGGGTTGGGGGTGAAGACTCGAAGATGTGCCAAGCTTTGGTAAACAAACATCCCCACATATAAATACATATAAAATCATATAAATCATATATTAGACATATGTTTTTACATCCATGTCCCTAAATCCACCCGTTGATCATCATTTTCTGTATTGAGAATGCAATTTTGAGGCATACTGTGGCATGCCTCACTTCAAGACACACCCATCTCATACCATATTGTTGCTTGTATTTACCATTTGGTTATTTGACATAGCTATGGGAAAATGACCCATTCATAGATGATTGATGATTTACCCTCTGGTTATTTAACAGTTCACCATGGTATAGATGGCCCATAGAAATAGATGGTTTACCGTTCTTAAAACCTCCATTTATGGTTGGGATTTTCCATGGCGAACTGTTAGTCATAACCAGAGGGTATGGTTTTTCCTATATCTTTTCCTATATTTCACACATGGTCATTTTCCAAAGCCCAACTATGGTTGAATCCCCACGGTTGGGTTCGTTGAATCCTCCAATTTCGACGCGGAAAATTGTCGGCGCCATGAAGCTCTTTGTGAAGCCTATCCCGGGCTTCATTACCGAAGGACGGGGTTTGCGATTTTCAGTGGACATGTAGCAGGTGATACTGAAAAACCATTGAGAAATAGGATGAATCCCATCCCCCTAATATTAAACACCCCCTGAGAAATCATGCTTTAGTAGGGAATTTCCACATACACTTGCTATTACCCAATATGTCTTATGGAAAACCACTTGAACACCTGGAAATTGACATGCAGAATCCTTGGAAGACTGCGAAAGATCCTGGAGATATCTTCAGCCATCTATTGACCAACCACCCTCTGATGAATCCATTTGTCATTGATCGATTTTGACATGTCAGTTTTGCACCAAAACTGGATGTTTTCCTGTAGTGGGTCTGATTTCTGGACTATACAGAATATATGACTTCTAGAACTATATAAATGTTGTTTTCAGTTTCAATCCCATGTTTGATGGCCGAATCTTCCTTGTTTTGTGAATGGTCAACCATTTTTCTCCTCCAGGAGAAGAGGGAAAGGCCCTTGTGGCAGAGGATGCCGGCCCGTCTCTTGGTCAAAGGCTCATTGAGTTCCTTTCAAAAAAATGGATGACATGTTTTTGGTGGATTTTTGGTGGCATACTTGAGTTTTTTGTTGGAAAAACCAATGTTCACCACGTGTTCTCCATGTTTTTTCGATGAAATTCCCACGTGAATGATTCATGTCCCAGAGCTCATGCGACCACACCCCACTTCCCTGCGAGGTTTTGGCTGATCGGCCGACAGAGCGACGAGGAACTCTTCATTTGGAGCGTGCTTCAGTGCACAGAGATGCTTGGTTTGAACCTTTGACCACCAGCAACTGCCATTGTGACGACGATGATGATTATTATTATTTATTTGTATTTTATTTATTGTTACTACATTATTACTATATGATGATTAGTTATTATTCTTATTATTCTTATTATTATGTGTATTAGTTATTTTTGGCCTTGAGCAATCATGATTAACGTTTTCTGTTTATCATCTGGGCCAACCTTGGATGGGTCCTTGAATCCTCTCATCTTTAGCAGCAAATGGGTACTAATCAGCTATCTTGCGGGGGTCATGTTATCTACAAGGCCCCCCAGTTATGAGTTGGTTTATAAATCCCATTAGGTATTGCTGAACTCCCGGAGAGGGCGATGGAGAGAGAGAGAGAGAGACAATGAGAGACAATATATCCACCCACAACCACCAAGTTAACCCAGTGATGAACCAACTTCGCTACCGAACTGCTGCCCCATGCTGCCCCACCCCGTAAGATTGGCACCAGGCTCGCAGCCCCACCGCTGTTACCACGCGGCCTGGCCCTCTTGGGCCGCTACTGCGGAAACGATGCCTCCGGCGGAGGGACTGTGGCGTGGCGGGAGGAGCAGCAGCTGGTGCTCCGGATGGAGGAGAAGGAACTGAGAGATTGGAAGGCGCGGCCATGTGCTGAGTCGCTGGTGATTTTTGATTCCAATTTCTTTCCCACGTTCGAAAAAATCGACGATTTCAGGGGAAACTGGATCCACGGCTTAGATGAGCCAACTGCAGTTAATGGCAATGGTTCATAGCTGGCCATCAGGCTATATCCCCGTAACTGGGCAACACTGGCAGCACCTAATTACTGAAGCTATCTGAACCTTCGCCTGGGATGGCCAAACACTTTTCAATGATGATCGTTGAGGAACTATTGAGATCTATTGAGCTGGAGAAATAGTGACAAACGTGTGGATTGAAGCAGCAAACAAGACTATGACTATGCTAATATTTATGCTAGAACACCCAGAAATTGCCCCAGAAAGGATCACAATTCACCTCGCACAACCTCAAACAATTCAATCAAGGTGGGTGCCCCATTGTTAGCTCACTTAGTTGATAACAAGATTAACAAGGCTAAGCAGAATTTCCGATGATTATAGCACATTATAGCTATACAGGGGTTAGATTGGTGATAAATCAACCAAGAACTGGAGAGCACCACCTTGAAATTGAAGTGCTGCTCGGGATGTAACTGAACCATACTGAACCAAAGGGGGGATACAACCAAGGCCTAGTGATTCAAAGCCAAGCAAACTGAAAGAATCTGGATGACCAACCAGAGTATTCGTGCAACCAAAATCATGGTCTTCAGAAACCAGCCACACTCAGATTTTGTCGGATATCCTGTGGTAATCTGACTTGCCAATGAATGATGCCGTTTGTAGTGGTGTGTGTATTTTTTGTTTACGCTCGACATGGGAAAAGTGGGGATGTCCTGTTGTCAGATTGAATTGCCAAGTAAAACGGACATGTGACCATCTGGTAATCCAACTACTATGCGAAGCCACCATGTTTTGGTAAATCAATGTAAATTATCTACTTTCACCAGCCACTTGCCATGGCTATGTCTATGTTACCAGAGGGCAAACCCTTCACAGCATCTCCCGCAACTTTCTGCCAGGTAGGACAGCCTTCAGATCTCTTGGTTCGTTCTTCCCTGGAGGTCCATGTGCCTCCGTCTCAGGAGGAACAGCTGGGGTGGTTCCAGCTGTTCCCAGGTGGCTTTGGTGATATGACATCGACCATAGTGGGGTCTTGAATGTCATGATCACGTATGTTATCGACCATGTTCACAGCCACACAGATATTATCTATCAGGTGACATCTGAATGTAAGGATATGTAAGGATGCACCATATTAAATTGGTCATTTAGCATCATTTAGCCATGTGGCGGTCGCTTTGGTGTAGTTGTCCTGTCGATTCAATCATCCCCTCCTCCATGCTTGCATCATCCCATCTAGTAAGTGCTTATATATTCAATCACCCAGGTTAGTAAGTCACCTGGTGTCAGCTGGCAGCACATTTTTGCTTCATATTGGTTCCAGTAAACTGCCATGTTCCTTGATGATATCTTCCCCTTTTGGGATTGATCTAAAAACAGGGAAAGAATGACCTTCCCAGCGATTCAACTGCTGATCGTTGCAACAAGTTACCGTCTGGTTATGACTAACAGAGCTAGCCATGGTATAGATGGTCCATTGAAATAGATGGTTTACCTAGCTATAAAATATGGTGATGTTCCATGGCGAACTGTTAGTCATAACCAGATGGTATATTGTTATATCCATTTGCTAGCATAGATTAACATAGATTAACATAGATTAACATAGATTAACATAGATGAACTAGTTACTAGTTATCTAACCACCCATCGAAGTATAGCTGGTTGGTGGTTTGGAACATGGCTTTTATGACTTTCCATATATTGGGAATTTCATCATCCCAACTGACGAACTCATATAACTCATATTTTTCAGAGGGGTAGGGCTCAATCACCAACCAGTATACATAATATATATATATATTAACCATCATTAACCATCATTAACCATCATTAACCATTATTAACCAACCAGATAGTGACTGCTTAAATCCCCATTTCTAGTGATTCATCAGTGAGATCTCCGTCCTCGAGGAGATGCAGCTGGCGCTCAGCGCCATGGCGCGGGACGTGGGCACCCTGGGCACCCTGCACTATCGCTTCCCGCAGGCTGCGCAAGCGCCCAGTTTGGTGCAGCTCAAAGCAGGCGCCTGGGGGAAGGGGTGGGTTGCAAGGGGTAAGATCTGGGTAAATTATAACGACCTCACTGCGACCTCACTGGAATCATGGTTAGTAAGAGGAATCATCCCAACATTTCCTTATTTCAGATTAGTGAATTATTATAATTTACCAAGGTAAGATGTGAAAACGGACAGCATCAACTTATCAACCTGCGAAATGATGGGAAGCTCACCGGCTGCTGAGTGGTTTTTTTCGGAAGCAAAAACTGATGGAAAGCCACGCTGGGAGAATTATACGGTCTGATTGAAGCACCAAAAATATGGCGAGAAATGGGGTTGGCAAAGTTGATCAGATATGTGTACAGTGTAGACTATGCCACATGTAGCATATATGTTTGTATATGTGCTGCAGCCATTTTAGTGCTTTCAGCTACCTTCGAGCTGACTGAGTGAAAAGGTGCTGATCAGTGCTCAGGAGTGTTCATCAGATTTAAGAGCCCAAATTCTCTGTTCATGGTAGCGGAGCTGAGGTTCTGATACCCAGCTGTGAATGTGTAGGTGTCAACGCCGAGCTGCATCAGCTCTGGCGCGCCTACCCAGTGCCAACTGGAAAAGGTTGACACTCAAGCTCCTGAAAATCAGGAAACTCCAAAGGTACTTCCATAACCTGGGAGTGCATCTCCAACAGTATCCAAGGGTTCTTTTGAACCAGGTCTCTAAGCACCTGAAGAACGACTAAGGATGGCTCAGCAACAGCAGCCACCTCATCAACCAGGCACTCCACCAGCACCCCAACAAGCACAAGGCAATGGTCCCAACATGTCCCAGATGGTTATGCAGATGATGGCCCAATTGACTCAGGGTCAGGCGCAGTTGAGCCAGGCAATGACCGAGGCTATGAGCCAGCAGCTTCAGATCAACAAAAATGTTGAGAGATCTGTTGAGTACAAAGACAGATCAGAGTTGAAAGGCATACCAAAACCTGATAAGTTCACTGGAGCATCAGGCACTTGGGATAGTTGGTGGTACAAATTTAAGACATGGGTTGAAAGTTGCCACAAGAACGCTGTGAAGATTGTGGCACAAGTCGAGTCTCAGTGTGACAAAGAGATCACTGAGTCAAGTCTAGAAGTAGACTTTGATGAAGGCGCCGAGCTAGTTTCAGCTCAGGCTAGACAAGCCCTCATATCATTGACTGAGGGAGAAGCGTTGGAAATTGTCAAGAACACATCTCGTGGTAGCCACTTGGCCTAGAAGCCATGAGACGACTGTTGTGCAAATATGATCCTCAAAATCCTCAAGCCAACTCAGCCTTGTTGAAAAAGGTTCTGCATCCAAGTCAATGCAGTCTTGATAAGCTTCGAGAAGGGCTTGAGAGTTGGGAGAACTTGAAAAGAAAGTACGAAGACAGGAGAAAGAAACCACTTGAAGATGACATCTGCAGGAGTTGCTTGCAGCAGATGTGTCCCAACAAGTTGCAAGATCATTTGGACTTGCAGGCTTCGAGATTGACCACGTATGACCAGGTGAAAGCTGAAGTTTTGGCCTACCTTGAGAACGTCGAGACCAGGAAAGAAGCAAAGTCAGGAGCCGTTCCCATGGATGTGGATTCCCTTGCTAAGGGTAAGGGAAAAGGAAAACCTGATAAAGGGAAAGGCAAAGGTAAGTCCAAAGGTAAAGGCAAAGGAAAGAGTCAGTCTTCGTCTTGGTCAAACAATTCATACAACAAGTCTTGGAACAATCAGTCTTGGAACAATCAATCTTGGAATCAGCAGTCTTGGTCTAAACAGAATACCAATGACTCCAAGAGCAAAGGCAAAGGTAAGAAAGGTCAAGACAAAGGTAAAGGAAAAGGGGATCAAGGCAAAGGTCGTAAAGTTGCTAATGTTGAGTCTGATACTTGGGCTCAAGAGCAACCTGCAGCAACTGCCACTGGTGATCAACCTGAACCTGAACTCACAGCGCTGTTCACCTTGGAAGACGCTATGCCGCCCAAGTCTGAAGCTCGAGATGAATCTTCTCGTTGTGGTCGAAGCCCAAGACGAGCAAACCTTCAAGCACCTTCAAGGAGCACTGTGACCAGGAGCGCTATCGTCATGGCTCAGAGCGCTTTGGCATCAGCTTCTGGGTCTAACAAGGAGCTGTTTGGCAAGATGATTGCTCAGGCTGAGAGCGCTGTCAAAGAAGCTCAGGACAAAGGGCGTCAAGCAAATCAAGCTCTTAAGGAACGCCAAGAAGCCCTGGACAAGTTGAAGAAAGAGGCAGCCCAGCATCACAAAGAGGCCAAAGAGGCAATGGCCAAAGTGAGGGCAGAAGGCCGTGCTGCTTCAGCACCGGCTGCACCCTCTCGTCGGATGCAAGCCGACCTTGATGCTAGAGTACATCCAAGAGCTGCCAATAAAAAAGAAAGGAAGTCAGAGAGCTGCCAGTCATCGAGCAGCCACTGCTGGACAAAGAGCATCCAGCTTCAAGCGCTATGAGTTGGCCACCTTTGGACAGGCCGACCCTGACAAGTGGGACAAGGATGACATGGGAGATCTTCCTGAACCTCCCAAAGCAAGAAAGCTGGAACCCAAGCGCCATAGAGGAGGACATCACAGGTCTGAAAGACGAAGAGCAGATGAAGCAAGGAAGAAGGCCAATAAGGAGAAGATGAAAGAGATGAGCAAGGATGAGATCCCACAATGGATCCATGACAAGTGTGAGATTTCCTCTGAGGAGAGCATTTCCTCTGAAGGATATGAGTTTGTTAGCAGACTTGAAAAGCTGAAAACCGATCCTGAAGTCCTCAGCAAGTTGGACAACGTCTTGAAGGAAGCCTACGAGAAAGCCTATGGTGAAGTTCTTGACCTAGGATCTTCTGATGAGACAGATCCAGACGATTTGCCCTACAACCAGGAGCCAGCACCAGGCATGGAGGATGTGGTCGAGCATTGGCAGAATTCCTTTCGAAGACCCATTCCATTCAAGGAGTTGCATGAGAAGTGCAAAACTGTCTCCAACAAAGGGTATCCCTATGTGAAGTGCCAGTCATGTGGAAAGGCACTCAACTCCATGAGCGTTGCAAGCTTTTGGCAACATGTGGAGAACAAGCAATGCTATCCTCAGTATGCCCTGGAGTTTTGGAAGAAAGAACATCGTCAGGTAAAGGCAGAGAGAGAGAGGCACGAGAAGAAGGAGAATCATCCCAGAAGCGCCCCATGGATGATGCAGAAGCCAAAGATGAGAAGAGGCGCCAAGAGATTGCCAAGGATGAAGAAAGGAAGAAGCGCAAGCAAAGCTTTGAGGAGCACTACGAGCGCTTCAGGCACAAGGGCAAAGATGAAGTGAAGCCCGAGGTGAAGAAGATCCCCAAGAGGCCAGGGGAGAAAGAGAAGGTCGAGGAGAAAGAGAAAGAAGAAAAGAAAGAAGAAGAAGAGGCACCCAGAGCACCCATCGAGCTGAAGTCCAAATCCCCATCGAGAGCGCCTGAGGACAGCCGGGCTGATTCAGCCCAGGCGTCCAAGGGCAGGGGAAAGTTCAGCATGGGCACCAAGAGATTCCTGGAGAAGACGGTGCGTGATGCAGCTAACTACATGGAAAGAAAAGCCAGGAAGAAGAGGGAGAAAACGCCATCTCCCAAGCCCAGGGAGCATTCACCAGGAGGAGGAGTTCGGTCAGACTCCAACCTCGACTTCCTGGGAAGTTTGGCATCTCAGGTGGATACCATTGTCTGGGCCACCGTTGACTCAGGGGCAGCAACCAGTTGCCTACCCAAGGAATTGGCACAGTCATTGGAGTTGGCTATGACACCTGTGGATGAGAAGCCGTTCACCAACGCATCAGGGCAGCCAGTCCAGGTGCATGGGGTGTGCAACCCTATAGTGACCATGGGTGAGAAAGGAGGCCCACAAGTCAAAGGTGTGGGACAGTTCCGGGCAATGGATGTTGCAAAGCCATTGTTGTCTGTGTCCAAGCTGGTTGAGAAAGGCTGGACAGTAACCTTCGGCCCCAATGGATCGTTTCTGCAAAGGGGAGCCAAGAAGGTTCCAGTCACCATGACTGGAGGTGTTTTCAAGATAGCCATGGATTTTCATGGGCAGCCCACAGAAGGGTTGAAGGCGTAAGTCCTGTGGAGACCACAGAGAGCGCAGGTAGTGGAGATGATGAACCGGGCAGTAGTAAGCTAGGTTCTCAAGCGCTACCAACTGCAGCAGCGCCGACGCAGAGAGAAAAAGAAGAGCATTTTGTCAGCCATTATCCCTTTAGGAGTTGGTGTGAACATTGCATTCGAGGTAAGGCAAAGGCAATGAGACATGTCAAAGTAGATCATTCAGATGAAACAGTTCCTGTGATCTCAGCTGACTATTGTTTCATGAATTCAGTGGATGACACTGTCATCACAGAAGAAGTGCAGAAAAAGCATGCACCAGTTTTGATAGTACATGATCGATGGTCCAAGTTGACCTACGCACACGTTTTGCCATACAAGGGAGTTACCCAAGGTCCTATTGGATCTAAGTGTCTTTTGAATGACCTTAAGAAGTTTGGGTACCCCAAGATGGTCATGAGGTATGACCCAGAGCCTGCACTCAACTCCGTAGTTGAGGCAGCCAAGAATGGTTTTGACAAACAGTTGGTTTTGGAAAAAGTTCCCAAAGGAGTCTCAGAATCCAAAGGGGAAATTGAAAGAGCAGTTCAAGCTATTGAATCTCAATCCAGGACACTCAGAAGTGCCTTGGAGACAAGCTATGGAAGAAAGGTGCCAGACGACCACCCAGTTTTGACATGGTTGGTTGAACATGCTAGCACCACTTACAATTTGTTTCACAGATCATTGGAAGTCAAAGATGGGAAGACACCGTACTCTAGACACCGTGGTCGTGAGTGGAGAGTGTCATTACCACCATTTGGGGAAACAATTGAATTCCTCAAAAGAGGTCACAAGTTTGAACAAAGATGGCACCAAGGAGTTTTCTTGGGAGTCAAAGACAATACCACTGAGAAGATAGTGGGAAATGCATCAGGTGTTTTCACTGTGCAAAGCATTCGACGCAAGAGTGCTGACGACAGATATGATGCCGAAACTTTGATGTCAGTCACTGGGGTTCCCTGGGATCCTCAAGCATCAAAAAGAGATGATGTTTTGCTTCCTCAGATTGTTGGGGGAGATCAGCAGCCACTGGCGCCATCAGTGCCAGTTGAGCCAGCAAAGAAGTCGACAAGACGACTTTACATCACCAAACGTGATTTGGACAAGTATGGCTACACCGCTGGTTGTGTCGCCTGTGATGCCACTAGAATTGGCAAGAGAGGCACTGGAGTTCATCACACTCCTGCCTGCAGAGAAAGGATGGAACGTCTGCTTCAAGCAGAAGAGGGCAACCTGAGAGTAGCCCAACATACGGCCAAGGTTGATTCTGAAATCACTGGTCAGAAACAAGAAGTGTCCGAAGAAGGCACAAAGATTCTTTATGGGTATTCAAGTGAGAAACCACAAGAAGTTCCTCACGGTTTTAAGGTGTTTGCGCGCCTTGACAAGAATGCAAGGTATCTCAAGGGTACTATGCCAGAAGGTCCCAGTTGGGATAATGTCTGGTGGAGAGTCACCAGAGATTTCAAAACAGGAAATATTATCAAGTCTGAACCAATGGATCCTAGTTTAGGAGATGAAGTCATCAACGCGCCTTTGATTGATGACGCAGATATCGTCACTGAACTGTGGTACTCAGCCACAGGGGAATCTGCTCCAAGTTTGCCAACGGCTGGACCTGCTATCGCGAGGCAGAGTCCTGCTACCGGACAAGCTGCAGATCCACCTGCAGAAAGCGCAAGCGCAAGCACAGCCTCAGCCAAGAGGGCAGGAGGCGAGCAAGAAGAAAGAGCACACAAAAGGTTGGAAATGTCTCCAACCAAAGGTCGGAAAAGACCTGCAGACTCAGGAGGCGAAACGTCAAAGTCCAAGGACAGCCGAGCTGCTTCAGCTCAGGCGTCTAAGGGCACCAAACGGCCACCTGAGAATGAGAGACCAGAAGACATGGATGACATAGACCAATGTCTTATGAACCTGATCATGGAAGATCGGGAGAAGTACCTTCAGTCCATTGAAGGTGAAGAAGAGCCAGTTTGTGAAGAGACAATTCCTCTTCCACCAGAACTGGAAGATGAAGCAGCCACATGGTATTATTACGATGATATCAGTGGAAAGATTTTAGACAGCAAAGGTGTAGAACAAGCCAGAAAAGATGAGGTCGAAATCATCGAAAGTTTTCCAGTTTGGGAAAAGATTCCCAGACACAAGATGCCCAAAGGGGTACGCACCATTGGAACACGATGGGTAGATGTCAACAAGCAGGATGAAGAGAATCCACTTTATAGAAGTAGGTTAGTAGCTCAAGAAGTCAAGAAGGGCTCAGGTTTTGATGAGTTCTTCGCAGCTATGCCCAGTTTGTCGGCTTTGAAGATGCTAGTTACAATAGCCGTCACGTTTCAGTTGCCAGACGCTGGAAAAGCTGTCAAGGAAGCCTATCGCAAGCGTAGACTTCTAGGATTTTTGGATGTGAAACGCGCCCACTTTTACTCAGATGCGACGCGTGAGATCTATGTGGAACTTCCTGCAGAAGCAAAGAAGCCTGGAGAAGATGTGGTAGGAAGATTGCTCAAGTCATTGTATGGAACCAGAGACGCACCTCTCAACTGGGAGTTGCAGATACAGAAGGTCATGTTGGCCTTAGGTTTCAAGCAAGGAAAAAGCAATCCATGCATTTACTACCATGCAGGCCGAGACCTCAGAACTGTTGTACATGGAGATGATTTTACAACAGCCGGAACATTTGACAACAGCAAATGGCTTCATGAAGAGCTGTCGAAGAAGTGGAAATGTGTGGAACGTGGTATTTTAGGACCACCAGGAACACCAAACACCATCCAGGACATCAGAGTCCTGAACAGAATTATCACATGGAAGAGCGTGTCAGGAGGCGTCCTGATGGCCGGAGGTTGTTGTATCAAGACTTACTCTAAAGGACAAGGAGTAGTCAGTCTTTCGTCTGGAGAGAGTGAGTATTACGCTCTTGTGAGCGGTGCCAGCAATTTGCTGGGAGAAGTTTCAACCGCCAAAGACTGGGGTTTGCAACCCGAGAGTGAAGTTTTCATGGACGCAAGTGCAGGAATAGCAATGGGTTCTCGCAGAGGACTAGGCAAGGCCAAGCACGTGGATACTCAATACCATTGGGTACAAGACCGCGTTGCCAAGCGCTATTTTCGGCTGAAGAAGGTCGACACTGGCGATATGCTTGCCGACGTCTTGACGAAACCTGTCATAGAAGAGAAAATGAATAAAGCCTTGCGAAATATGAATTTTCACTTTCTGGAAGGTGAGCATCACCTGACACTGAGAGCATAGATGGCTTGAGCGTGGCTATGAGTAGCTGTACATATCAAAACTCGCCTAGTTCAAATAATTGGACGGGAGCGCCGTTTTTAAACATGATCAGATATGTGTACAGTGTAGACTATGTCACATGTAGCATATATGTTTGTATATGTGCTGCAGCCATTTTAGTGCTTTCAGCTACCTTCGAGCTGACTGAGTGAAAAGGTGCTGATCAGTGCTCAGGAGTGTTCATCAGATTTAAGAGCCCAAATTCTCTGTTCAAAAGTGGCACACCAGCCAGAAACTACCTCCAATGACATATTCGAAGATTTGTTTTTATAATGTTTTGGGTATCTGGAGGCTACCAAATCATGATTCTATGATAATTATTGATAATTCACATGCCATTTTTAAATCCCATTATATATCCCCATCCAGTATATTATATCTCCAGTTGATCTTGTCTTTGTCCATAGACATGTACATTACTTGGATTGACCACGGACTAGTTAGCTAGTGCGAAACTAAGTTATAACATGTTATTTTCCACGAAGTATCCCCAGTGATCATCCATTTTCATGCACTAAAAACTAGTGAACTAACAAACCATGGCCTTTTATGGATATTCAACCTAACATGAACTATCTACCCTCTGGTAATTTAACATAGCTATTGAAAATGGCTATTTATAGTGGATTTTCCCATTAAAAATGGTGATTTTCCATAGTTATGTTAGTTTACCAGAGGGTAACCATGGCCCTGACCATGATCCACCTCTCCTCCGGTTCTCCGCGGCTCGCAGGTTTGGCCAAGGGCCTCAGCCTCCCAGCAGAGCTCGCGGCCTCGGGCGAGGTCATCGTGGAGGTCTTGGCCGCGGAGCTGGGAGCCACCTGTGACCGCGCCAATTTCGTGGCTCGGGGCTCGTCTCGGGGCGAGACAGCGGGTGGTTTTCGAAGAGGGTTGGAATGGCTTTTGATGGATGATACCCTCTGGTAATTTAACATAGCTATTGAAAATGAACCATTTATAGTGGATTTACCCATTAGAAGTAGTGATTATCCATAGCTATGTTAGTTTACCAGAGGGTATTTTGGGGCTTGGAATGGCTTTTTGATGGACGATATTTTGAAGGTTGGAATGGCTTAGTTGGTTTATGAATGTTGAGTTTGGGGATCTGTTTCTCCAAGAATTGGAGAATGGGATTTTAAGCAACGCATATGACACGACTGACGGATTGAGATTGGGGAATCTCTTAGATGAAACATGTCTTCAATACTCCATACTAATTACTCATTACCCTTGGTTCCCCTATATCATTATGTTATATTGTATCATTATGTCATATTATTTTATATCATATCATCTCATCATATACTTCGATCATTATATCATTTACACAAATGGGTGATGTTTTTTCGGTTTGCAAAGTAGCTATGGAAACTCCCATGGCCCAGGCCCATCTCAGCCATCCCCCCGTGATTTCAGGTGGATCTGGATACTTCTGGGCCCTCAACTGCATTGAGCCGCGTGGACTTTGCAGCTTATGTGTCGAAGGATGCCTCGCTGGAGCGAATGGCTGCTTGGAACCAAGACATGGCAGCTGGATCAGTTCATATATGTTCATATGGTTCATTTTTTGGCTGGCAACTTGTCATTGAAGTGAGTGCGTACTTCCTGTTGATTTCCTTGAGATGTTACTCAGAAATATCCCCATATGGGCCCCATATATTTCTAGGCTTGTCATGCTGAAAAACAATGCCGCGACTGTGCGGCCAGTGCCAGCGACTGGCTTCATCAACCACCTGGGATGTACCCCAATTTATGGCTGGTTGGTGGTTTGGAACATGGCTTTTCTTTCTCCATATATTGGGAATGTCATAATCCCAACTGACTTTCATATTTTTCAGAGGGGTAGGTGTACCACCAACCAGATGGCCATTTACATACATTTACATTTAACCAGGTAGGCAAACTGATGATAAGTGATGTTCGATTCATCACGTGAGACCGTGAGACAGAGAACTATAGTTACATTTCCATCCATCTGCTACATGTCCGTGCCCAAACTAATCACTAGCTGGGTGGCTTTTGCCACACGTTTTTTTTTGGACAATGTCGATCCGTAGAACAGAGGCCGAAGAACTGGCAGAAGCTGCGAAGGACCAGCTACTCGGCCCCGAACCTACATGTTTGTACCAGGCCTCTTTGACCAATGGTGATTTAATGCTATTTAATTGGATTTCATATATGTGTTTAACGGGGATTCAACAGGGATAGTATATAGGGATAACCAGGGTCGGGTATATCATGAAAAAACATCGTATAACCAACCAACAATGATATCTTCAATGGTGTTCCACCCGATGATCTACCCGAATTTTGACCTGGGATTTTCTGGAAATTGGAGCTGGTTGAGTCGTTCTGAGTTGACCAATGGTTAAGTGATGGCTTTCTGGTGGTGGTTTTGGGGGTAATCCCAGGACCATCCCAGGATGCCCCGGGGACTCCACCAAAAGACCAATGTCAGGTTTGCGAGAGTGGAAGCAGAAGTCCGGGCTGGCAAAGTGGCCAATCTCAGTGACACTTGGATGGTAAATTTGGAGGAAAAAAAACATCAGACCCAGATTGCCAACCCACTTAAACAAACATCATCTACTGGTTGGTTAACCAATTCCCAGTGTTCCAGTGTGACACTCACGGTGAAATCCTGATGTTTCGATATTTTTCGAAGGTTTTCCAGGTGGAACAAGCCACCAAGCCGTGTATACAGATACTTTGAGGTAGAAAAAAAGGATGGACACATCCAGGGTACCTAAAATCTAAGCCATATATAAATATATATATATATTATGTATATAAATAATATTATATGATATAATAATATATATATATACACAAAGTCCCATCCAGCTGGTAAATCCGCATCGAGGTGCGTTGCTACGCCCCAGGGCCCGTGGGCCATGCGGTGCTGTTGCAAGGCACCGAGGATGCGGCGCAGCGACAGAAGCTGTGCCTGGCCTTGGGGGTATCCCCAAGTCACCAAGTCACCATGGGTTTCATATAGGATCCATGTATGCTATATATGGTATCATTTACCATCAATATACCCCAAATGTTAGCATATATACCATACATGGATCCTATGGGATATGTTTCAATATGTTTCAAAGGTCTAATCTGGATGATTTGATATGATTTTATATGATTTGGTACCCCCCCTTTTTTTACTTCAGATTTCGAATGAATGTGTATATTAATTTTCCGAGTTTAACATGATGATTTTCAAGAACTTTTGAAACTATGTGATTTTTTTTTTGACCTTAGGAATCTTAGGAGTCCTTGGTTTTAAGTGACAAGGTTTACATATGAAATCAATGAAAGCAACCACTGATGATGGAAAGGATGGCAAATGCTCGGGGGTGGCTCTCAGCCGGTTTTATTTCTCGGGACATGAGAGTCATCAGCCCATGGAGAATCATCTCCACTGAAAGGTCGGCTGCAAGGTTTTCTCGATGTTGTTTCTGTTGATCAATCTGATCAAACCCATGTCAAAGACATATTTTTTTTCCATGAATCACTCTTGTTTCGTGGTGACATCTCATTTTTGTGTTTCCATTTTTCTCGGTTTTTGGCATGGCCAAAAGGGCCCATAGGAAAACATGGGAAAAACACAGCACCTGCCTCTGGACCAGTTCCTGTAGCCGAGGCATGCGCTCTTGCGTTTGCCCGAGGAACCTCTGCTGGTGCCCGCTGCGGCATTGCCACCGCCGGGACAGGCGGATGGTTGATTCGACTGTGGTTTCAACGGTGTAAAGGAGCAGTTGACGTAGAGTTGACGGACAGACTCGTAGATTCTGTAGATTGATTCGTTTTAGACTTTGAGAGTTAGACATGGAAACAAATCGTAATAATTAGTAATAACCCTGTAATAATTAACCCTCCTTTTACCCGATCTTCAGTGGGGCAGGGGTTCTACCATGTTCTACCGCACAGGCGCTGGCACAAGCCACAGGCAAGCCGCTGAATCCCCACAAGGATTGCGGCCTGCAGCCCAGCTGGTGGAAAGGCCGGAGCACCAAACGCGCTTTCGTGCGAGGGCTCTACGAGTACAATCACTACATGCAGGACACGACTACCCCGTGACGGAGGGGTAGTAGATGGTAGTAGGGTGACCAGTAGGGTGTCTCATCGAGACCTTATAGGTCAAGTATGGAGGATCCTTATTGAAATACGATTGAACTCACGACTGAAATCAGGATCGATGATGGAATTCCAATCTATCGGTAGGATATAAATATAGCCTAGGCAGTATTATATTATATATAGTAACTATATTGGATATGATTCCGGTTTGACAGTGTTGTTGATGCAACCACAATCATCTTCAGTACAGCATGGGATTTGTTCAATTCTTTGGCCTTTCGCGCACCCAAAACATCTCCATGGCCAGGACAGCTTCGACGACAACGGCTGGGGCTGCGCCTATCGGTCACTGCAGACCTGCGTCAGCTGGTATCGCATGCAGCACTACGTCGGGTCCGAAGTCGCTGTGCCAAGCATCCCGGAAATCCAACGTTTCTGGGCTCGAGTTGTGGGGGCTAAGCGGCTAAACCTTGGAGGTCGAATTTTAGATGATGTTAAATTGATGTTAATATATTTTTTTTGGCTCAAAGCTGTAAACGGATGACATGGCAATCTTTGATTCCACACTCAACATATATCTCATCCATGACTTTGGTCCAATGTAAACATAGGCCATGAATCTGGAAGAGGCTTGGCATGGCGAGGCCCCATGCCACACATTTTTTGTGATATCTAATATATCTACAATTATATCTACTACAGACATACTTACATACCTATATAGACTATAATACTTATACACACACACACACACTGTAATAGACGTGATTTGGGAAATAGATGGGGATAGGATACATATATATTAACCATCATTAACCATCCAAACACATCGAACTAACCTCCATGGGTGCAACGGTAATGTGGTGCCGCGACCAGGTTTGTTGAAACGAATCGATGAGGCGCCAGGACCTAGATCAAAAAGTAGCTGATGCATTGTAACCAACAAGAGCAATGGTGGAAATGAGAATCAACATGCATTGCAGAAGTGCAATATATATATATAATATATAATATAATAATATATATATATATATAATATTTTATCATTTATATATATAATATTATATATATAATGAAATATACAGAATATACATTATATATATATATATATGTATAAAATAAATGAATAAATAAATACATATACATATATATATATATATGATGATGAAGCACAATCATGACTGTTGTAAGAATTCTCACGAACGTTAGCCCCACAACATCAGACGGGCCACTTTTTGCAGGCGCATAAAGACCTGGAGATCGGGAGCAAGAAATGGCACCTTTGGGCTGCACCGGGCTGCCGGGGGGGGTCACTTTCCACAGGCCTGGACATCAATGAGTTGACCATGAGTAACATGGTTAACACAATAATAAACCATCCCCCAAGTCACCATTTTTATGGGTGGTATGTTTACCATTCCCTTTCATGGGTAGATTGTTTTAAACACATTAGTCATCCATTAGTCATCTATTAATCATCCATTCATCACCATCAAAAATGGTAGGGTTTATTGTTGTTTTACCCACATTAAATCATCATGAAACCCGAGGATTGGCACGGTTGAAGGCATGTACTTGCTGCAAGAGTACCTGAAGGCATCGGCGTAAGATCTGGCACCGGGCTGCCGCTGAGGTTAGAGGTGGTCGTAGTAGTAGTAGTAGTAGTAGTAGAGGAGGAGTAGTAGTAGTAGTAACTGAGGGGAGAGATTAAGGGATAGGATGGAGCATCTATGAAACCTCAAGAAGATGGGATCAGCATTCGATGAACCTGGATTAGACTAGCTATGCGTGGCAATACGGGAAAATCAACTGGCGTTTCCAGATGGTTTTCCTGACTGACTCCTGACTTCAACATGTAAAATTGATATCACAACTGGCAGCTAGAAATAAATGCCTGTGCCAAAGCCACTGTATATACGTATATATATATAATATATATATATATATATATGTAGCCGCATTAGAGGGTTGCATCGCAAGATTTGCCCAGACTATGCGAGCCGATGCTCATGGGATGGTCCCCATCCGTCCCGGGGTTTGTCAAGCTGACCTAAACGATGTCGCAGTTGGAAGGTCAAAGCGGCAAAGCGGTGCTTCAAAAAACCCGTTGAACATAGTTGACACAACAGATGTTTACAGATTTTCCCACAAAAACCAATCCATGAAGAACATCTGATACCCTCTGGTAAACTAACAGTTTGCTATTGAAAATGACCCAGTCGAAATAGTGGATTTTCCATGATTTTCCCATTAAAAATGGTGATTTCCCTATAGCTATGTTAAATTACCAGAGGGTATAACTTTTCCCATGTGGTTTTTGTGCCCGTACGCCGTAGCCAGGTGGACTGCAAGATGATGTACATGCAAAATGCCAGCGACATGGCCAGCCAAGGGGCAGAAATGTTGGAGCACCTGGAGCGAGAAGGGACTCCCATCATGATGTGCACCTCGGTGGATCATTCCGGTGCTGCTTAAATGGCATCTTTTACGGAAAACATACACACACTAAATATGTACATGATCATGTATATATTATATACTGTGTA
Source organism: Cladocopium goreaui (assembly GCA_947184155.2). NCBI lineage: Eukaryota > Dinophyceae > Suessiales > Symbiodiniaceae > Cladocopium > Cladocopium goreaui. The sequence continues at coordinate 243,721 of CAMXCT020004190.1, read as the reverse complement.
TAATATTGTATAACATAAAAGAGTTATATATAATGTTATATTTGGTATATGCATTGCACGATTTAACTATATGTTTGTTTACATAGGGTACTTTTACACCTTAAATGAGTTTAGAATGATCATGCACTTCCGGCGGCGGGGACGCTTGATGACGTCTGTTGTGGTCCCGCAAGCAGTTCTCTGGATCTGTAGAGGACATTTGAAAAACATCCACAACTATTGCAAACCAGGCAGAAAACATCTAGAATATTCTTCATTCATCATGTCTTTCTATGTCTTTCTCATCCAGATGAATTTTCACACATTGCAGATGTTCATCATATTCATATATTACTGAGCCGGCTTAAAGGAAGATCTTGATATCTACAGGACATGGTGTGTGTTTTTTACACCCAATTCATTCGGCTACTGAGGTGCCGGGATGTATGCCTACACTCTGGTGGGCCTTTGCTTCGACTCGGAGACTGGCGAGGTGTGGATCATCCAGATTTGGAGTCGGATGGCAGAAAACAAAGAGGGAAACCCATAGGAAAACCCCTCAGGTTTGTTGAAGAGTAAACGATATGTAAAAACTATTAAATTTTTGCTGATATATGGTTTCCGGTTGAGTTTTTTTAATGGTAAACCATCCCAAGAAGCCATGAACACCTTCGTTAAATTACTCCTGGGTTGTTCCATTTTGACTGGTTGAAGCAGCCACGTGCATCACCATGGGAATGGCATCTAGTCCCTTCACAACAAGGTGGTGCCCCAGGTCGTTAGCTAAGTTACTTAGGGTTTATGTGTTTGTTTATTGACAGTCAATGCTCATGATACTAATTATGAGTTATCTCGAAAGGTAGCGGTGAGCTACCTGAGTTCCCCCTTGCGTAGCAAGTATTAGGGGGCGAGCGGTGCAAGTGCAAGAGTTTGGGCCGGTTATGTCTCGGTCCGCCTTTCAAGGGGGGCCCCCCCCCCCCCACCCTTCGATTCCCCCCAGGTCCGCCTCTAAAGCCGGGTTTGCAACATAGGCGGACTACAAGGAAACGCCAACAGCCGCACATGCACTTTCATCCACCACGTTTACATACATCCCCACCCCAACCGAAGTCAAGACCCGCACTGAAACTCGACAATGTCAGATTGCTCAAGAACTTTGTTTCGTTCACCCTAACAACCGCGATGAACAATGTCGTAGCAAGAACGTTGCGACGGACTGCGTTGCAGTAGTCTCAAAAATCGTACATGATATACCAGTAGTACCGCACAAAGCGGTGGCGGAAGTTTCAAAAATAGGAAACCTATAGGAGAGATTGGTTGTTGTGAATCAGAGATGGCAGAGCGAAGCCACTGCTGGACTGAAAGGCGATTGATCTCTCTCACTCTTGTCTACCTGTCTATCTATCTATCTATCATATCTATCCATCTATCTATCTATCTATCTATCCATCTATCCATCTATCCATCTATCCATCTATCCATCTATCCATCTATCCATCTATCCATCTATCCATCTATCCATCTATTTCTCTATCTATCTATCTATCGATCTATCGATCTATCGATCTATCGATCTATCGATCTATCGATCTATCGATCTATCGATCTATCGATCTATCTATCTATCCCTATCTATCTATCTATCTATCTATCCCTCTATCTATCTATCTATCTATCTATTATCTATCTTATCTATCTATCTATCTATCTATCTATCATATCTATCCTATCTATCCTATCTATCCTATCTATCTATCTATCCTATCTATCCTATCTATCCTATCTATCATATCTATCTATCTATCATATCTATCATATCTATCATATCTATCATATCTATCATATCTATCATATCTATCATATCTACCATATCTATCATATTTATCATATCTATCATATCTATCACATCTATCACATCTATCATATCTATCTATCTATCGATCTATCGATCTATCGATCTATCGATCTATCGATCGATCTATCTATCTATCTATCTATCTATCTATCTATCATATCAATCAATCAATCAATCAATCTATCTATCTATCTATCTATCTATCTATCTTTCTTATCTATCTATCTGTCTAGCTGTCTACCTGTCTATCTTTTGTGCAGTGTCATTCAGTGTAATGTAGTTAGTGTAATGTAGTGTAATGTAGTGTAATGTAGTGGAGTGTAGTTGTAGTTGTAGGTGGTAGTGGAGTGTAGTGTAGAGTAGTGTCGTGAAGTGTAGCGGCAGGTAGTGTAGTGTAGTGTAATGTAGTGTAGTGTAGTGGAGTCTAGTGTAGTGTAACGTAGTGTAGTGTAAGGTAGTGTAGTGTAGTGGAGTGTAGTTGTGTAGTTTTAGTTGTAGTGTTGTGGAGTGTAGTGTAGTGTAAGGTAGTGTAGTGTAGTTTAATGTTGTGTAGTGGAGTGTAGTGGAGTGTAGTTGGGTAGGTGTAGTTGTATTTGTAGTGTAGTGGAGTGTAGTTGGGTAGGTGTAGTTGTATTTGTAGTGTAGTGGAGTGTAGTGTAGTGTAATGTAGTGAAGTGTAGTGTAGAGAGTGTAGTGCAGTGTAATTTAGTGTAGTGGACTGTAGTGGACTGTAGTTGTGTAGTTGTAGTTGTAACCTGTAGTGTTGTGAAGTGTAGTGTAATGTAATGTAGTGTAATGTAGTGTAGTGCAGCAAAGTGTAGTGTCATGTAGTGTAGTCGAGTTAAGCGAAGCAACATCTGAACCGCCAAAAGTGGTCCGAAACCCTAGTGTTTTTAACATGTTAACTTCCAAATCTGCTTCGCGCCACAACGGCGTGCACTTTTTCGAAACTCGACCTCTGAGCCTCCAAAAGTGGTCCGAACATGGTGTGGTTTGTACATTTTGACTTCGAAATGTGCTTCGCGCCACAGCGGCGTGCACTTTTTCGAAACTCGACCTCTGAGCCTCCAAAAGTGGTCCGAACCCCTAGTGTTTTTAACATTTTGACTTGGAAATGTGCTTCGTGCCACAACGGCGTGCACTTTTTCGAAACTCGACCTCTGAGCCTCCAAAAGTGGTCCGAACCCCTAGTGTTTTTAACATTTTGACTTGGAAATGTGCTTCGCGCCACAACGGCGTGCACTTTTTCGACATCACAACTTCCAAAAGTGGTCCGAACCCCTGGTGTTTTGCACATTTTGACTTGGAAATGTGCTTCGCGCCACAACGGCGTGCACTTTTTCGACATCACAACTTCCAAAAGTGGTCCGAACCCCTGGTGTTTTGTACATTTTGACTTGGAAATGTGCTTCGCGCCACAACGGCGTGCACTTTTTCGACATCTTAAGTGCCAAAAGTGGTCCGCACTTGGTGTGTTTTCTACATTTTGACCTGGACATGTGCTTCGCGCCACAACGGTGTGCACTTTTTCGACATCGCAACTTCCAAAAGTGGTCAGACCCTGGTGTGTTTTGTACATTTTGACTTGGGGATGTGCTTCGCGCCACAACGGCGTACACTTTTTCGACATCTGAAGCGCCAAAAGTGGTCCGATCCTCTGGTGTTTTGTGCATTTTGACTTGGAAATGTGCTTCGCGCCACAACGGCGTGCAATTTTTCATGTCTCATCTCCCCATATGTCTCCGCACCCGCCGCTTTAGCGAGCCTACTTTTCGACCCTCCGGAACCACAAATCATTGGAAAAACACAGTGAACCGCGACTTTCCTACCTTTTCGCGCATCTGCATCTTCTTTCTTCTGACTCTTTCTCTTCTGAACTTTCTCTTCTCTCTGCCTCTGCCCTGCTCTGCTTTTCATCTGTCCATATTGTCGGAAGTTTAGCTTCTCAACTTCCTTCGACAATATAGTTAAAGATATGTATCTATATATATATATACACATAATAATTCCATGATATATATATATATATATATACTAAATAATCTCAATATACATATAGATTCGTATATATATATATATATATGCATACTCTACCCAGCAATTGTGGGATATTGCGCTTTGGCTAGTGGTTGCCGAAGCATAATCGCTGCCCCTTGCTCAGCATATCGATCATTTGGTGGATTTTCCGCAAGGGTTCCTCCAAGATATTCTCTTCAACCAAAAGACTTCGCTAATGACATTTCAATATGTTTCATATATATGTATATTCGTATATATATAGTTATCATGTATAATAACTAGAACACCTATAATCACTAGAATTACTATAATAACTAGAACATAATTATCACAACTATATTGAAACCCCCCCTTCGATTCCCCCAAGGTCCGCCTCTAAAGCCGCGTTTGCAAGAAGTCACCCCGCGGGCCCACTTTTTGCACCAAGATTCCAGCACCAGGATAGCCCTAAGTCAGTTGCTTTGGGTACATGCTGGGGTCAAAACACCACGTTTGTGAATCCCACACTGTTCTACACATGTACACACCAGAATCAACCCCATCCGCGTTGCAACAATGTGCTGCCCCCATTTACACGTTGCCTCGCAAACCCCATAACCTGATATTTATACATATATCTAACTATATGTATGTATTTATATATATATATATGTCTGTGTCTGTGTGTGTGTGTCGTGTCCCCCCTCCCTGAAACCTACCTTTTTGGTACCCGCCCTCGAGTCCAAGCCCAGAAGACTTTTTTCGATATCCGCCCCAACTCCACCCACGTCCGTCCGCAGCGGATATGCCTCGTTCCCTTGCTCTCTTCTCCTGTTCCAACCCACGCCTACCTTTCGATCTTTCACCCTTCCCTCTCAAGTGAATTGCTAATAACTGATTCAAGAATTTGCATTTGGTTAGTACGAGTGTTTTTTCTCCGCCATGTTTAACCTATAGGCTAAGTAAGTCAATTCTGCTGATCATAGCTATAGTATACCATTAACGTTCATGGTGTTAACGTCATTGGCACCAGGTGGCATATCTCATCGTTGATCCTCACTACACGGGGAAGGACGACTTGAAAGCCATCCTCTCCAAGGGATGGGTCGGTTGGAAGCTGCTGGGCTGCAGATGTACTGATTTTTCATGATTTACCCTCTGGTTATTTAACATAGCCATGGAAAATGGTCCATTTATAGATGATTTTCCCATTAAAGCCTCCATTTATAAGGGATTTTCCATGGCTATGGTAAATAACCAGATGGTATCCATGTTTGAACCATGAATTTTGCCCATGTTTTAACCACGATTTAACCATGATTTATGACAACTAGTGGATTGATTCAATTGATCGCGATTTTTCAAATAACGTCGAGATAACATATTTCTGGCAGAACTCTTCAGTGGGACCCTGGAAGCAGTTCGCCATGGCGGCATCGCGATGCATCGCGGCATCGGCTCAGGAACCTGGATTTCTTTGAGAAGAGCACTGATGGAAGTCACCTGGTTTTGACAAAACGTGTGTCGTTTGGGGTTAATTGGACTTACACGTCTATATTTAGTGTAAATACAGTATATATGTATATATATATATATAAATATATATATATATATATGCAGGACATCACATGACTAACTATTCCATTTTGATGTGCCTTTTGAAACGTTTCTTTGGTATAATTAATATATATATATATATACATATAAGTGTGTGTGTGTGCGACATGAGGATATACGACCGGAAACCAATGCGAGCAGTGGCTGCAAGATACCCCTGTTGGTTGATGATTGATTCAGAGATTGCACTACCCTTTTTATATTGGGAATTATCATGGATCATCATCATCATCATCATCATCATCATCATCATCCATGAACTGGATATCCCGTTCTTGAAGTATTCAGTATAGTGGAATGACAGATGGATATGAACTCTCTGCTCAGACGAGTCTGAGTCATTGGAAAACCACCAGAATTATTTGGCCAATGACTAGCAAACTAGTGTTTTGTGTTTTCTTCTGAGCTCAGTCCTTTGGCGAAATACCTATGATTTACTCATTGGGGGATGAACATCCAATGGGGTGCCTGGAGGGCAAGGCTCCTCCTCACTCATTCAGAATCACTCAGCATCCTGCAGATCTGAACAGCAGAGGGCCTGATGGCCGGACTGATTGTGGAACATGTTTGAGTTTGTTTTCTGTCAAATCATTGTCTCATCATTCTCCCAACTTCCCCAAGTTGTTTCAAATTGATCTCAAGGAGGTTCTCCACCTCGCAGTGCCTCGCAGTGCCTCGCAGTGCCTCGCAGGCTTCATCAACTGCTGCTTGCCCTTGGTACCACGCGGGAGCCAGCAGATCTAGCCGCAAAAAGTGATTTCCCGGGCGCCGCAGGGTGGCTGTCAAAGTGGGGATGGTTGGAGGATCATCCCACGAATCGTTTTTGTTAAGTGGTGAATGACCCTAGTTTTTGTTAAATCCCCATTCAGTGGAGTTATCCCATAACTGGATCATAAAGGCCGGGTGATTGAGCTATATTAAGCTGTTACGAAGTGGGCTCTTTTTGATGTTTTTTGAACAGGGGATGGATTATGGATGGTGAAACATTGGGGCTGTCTATAAAAACAACGGTCTAACCACAAGCATATACAAGCATCAAAGTAAAGATTGTCTAACCAGAACCATCCTACCATTTATGGTAGTATTGTGGATGGTCATGGATGGCCTGTACTTAGCTTTGCCACATTCGTACTTAGTAACTGGCTGGGAGTCCGTTGTAACATGTTGTGTACAAGTTCTTTGTGGATAGAAGGAGAACAATTGGGTCAATATCCGCAAGCATTTGCAAGTAGAACATATTTGAACATGCGAATTGTTTGAAACAATAAGTCATACTAATTGATATATGGAAAACCACCATTTTTAATGGGTAAGTCCACTATAAATGGTCATTTTCAATAGCAAACTGTTAAATTACCAGAGGGTATCCATTCAATGACTGCATTCCAAGAAACTTTCAATTTTACAATATCGCCAGTGAACATCATCGCCAGGCCCTGGGTTTGGTGCTCCGAGCATGTCGAAGGTTTGGAGCCGGCGGCTGAGACACGGACAATGAAAATTTCAGGATCCTAAAATGGAGGTACTGTACCATATAAGACTATATTTTGTGGGGATATTCCCTGAAATTTAGGCCTCAAAAATAGGCCTTTTTTCTATGGAATCGGTACCTCCAATCAATCGGTTCCTGAAATGACCATTGAATAGGGGAGGGTTAATGGGTTGAAGTCTCCCAGATGTGGAGTCAATCAGCAAAGCTCGTGCTTTTTTTTAAAAAAAATATGTTTTCACATCATATCGTGGTTTCATTACTCTGGTTGATTTGTCATTTTGTTGCGAGGCATAAGCGTCATACTGCCTAGTTTATTGAGGATTATTGGGAATCCCTATTGGTAAACCAGCAGGGAGGGATGACGCAGGGTTTGAAACACTGCTCTCGGGACTGTCTCCACAAAAAAGTCAACAGTTTCTCATTGACAATCCCTTGTTTGGGAAATCCGCCCATATGTAAGCTTAAAAATAATCTATGTTTGGTTTGTGATCCCCCAATTCTTTTTGACCATTTTTAGAGCAAAAATCACTTCCCCAGGAGGGGCCGTTCTGTTCTTTTTTGTGTTGGACTCCTTGTGCCCAGGTCACAGTGTTGCAAATGTGTCAAGCCGGGCTTGATAAAGCTTCAGTTGATTTGCACATATCAATAGGCCGTGCCTAGGAACTGGAAAAAATCCATGGCAGATTAATCTCAATGACTTGTGATCATCATCATTCCACTTCAACATCTCACCTCATAGAGAAAACACCCTCGCTTCCCCCTGATATCTCTATGATATCTGATATCTTTATTTTCAAGTGCTTGGTTTGATCCAATCATGTTCCAATTTTTTCTGGCAAAAAAAAATCCTCATATTCTATATGTGTTAAATATTGTTAAATCATGTTTACTCCATATCTGTAAATTTTGGATGGTTTTTTTTTACCATTTTGGATGGTCAAAAAGGTCCATATCTTTGATGGTCAACTCCCAAGGCTTGGGATGGCCGCGCAACTGCTGCCACCGAGGCTTGGGCGGCTGCTTTGCAATTCCTGGACCTGGCGCGTGCCTCGCGGAGAAGTCGGTGGACCGGTGGGTAATTGGGGACAAAAAAAGGGCATCTGATGTGAAGATCTGACCATCAGTGTGCAAAACTGTTGGTTTAACTGTTTGTTTAACCATCCACTATATTAATGGTTATAGCCATATCTATATAGCAATATATAGTTTAATATGATCACTATGAACAATAGATAGTTTAGGGGATCACTTATACATAGCTGGATTAGCGTTGGCGGATTATACCTATGTTGAAATATACCACTTATAGCCATGTTTAACAGTTGGACTATCCTGGATTGACATTACCACTTATAATAGTTGGATTAGTGATGTATGTCAACATCCCATTAAGATCCCATTAAGATCCCATTAACTATAGTTAATTAACTATGACTATAATGTGATACTAGGGGATGGTTAATACTGGCTAATGATAGTTTATAATGGACCAATAACCAACAATAGTGGATATATAATTGGATTAGTTTTTAGTATTTGGATTACCCATCAGTGTTCAACCATCCACTATTCTTATGACAATATATAGTTTAATATATGATCAATATATAATCCATGAATATGAGGGCCTCATCCATGGTTACCCTCTGGTAATTTCGCATAGCTATTGAACATGGCCATTTGGTTCGTTGATTTACCTATTAAAATATTGTTATTTTCCGTAGCCATGTTAATTTACCAGAGGGTAGTGATATATGTTATGTAAATTATGTGAAATTCCCGAACTATAACATGTGTGTTTTTTAATGGTGATGTATGGATTACAATTATTTGGATTCTTTAGTCCATGATGTTTTTAGTTGGATTATTCGGAAGGGGTATGATATCTATTTTAAGACTGCTTTTGGGGATTCATGGGAAGTAACCATCATTTTTAAATGGTGAGGATGAGTTAGTTGGTTGAATATAGCAACCTCCAAGAAGATAGAATTGATAAATTCCAGACCGGAAATAGCGATCACTTACTTTTCATCTTTTGTCCGGGTTGCTATATGCTAGTCATTTTGATGCCATTTTGATGCCATTTTGATTTAGTTTGGATATTTAAGATAATATTTAAAGACAGTGTTTTAGCAGGATATTTGACACATGATTTTAATAACAGAGGGTTGGTAATAGTCGGTTGATAAAAAAAAATAATGGACACATATGGACACTCATTGAAAAATCATGGGGATGATTTTGTTCAGTACATTTAATCTTGACCAATAATTGGGAATATCTAGACTATTTCTGGGTAAACACCTTAAATGAAAAGAACGAAACATAGCAGGGAATCCAGAACCAGAGATTTGAATGACAGTGATTTTACCAATTCATTCAACATTCACTAATCAGTATGCGCAGGGATCTTATTTGGTTGACCTTTTCAATCACTACAAAGGGGGAGGCCTGAGGGATTTTACACGATTTATTCAGTAGTTCAAGTCAGTTTAAGCTTTCAGAGGGAACCCGTTGTTTCAATACCCTTTCGAGCAAACAATGATTGGTTATTCCAGGTTTTTTTTTCTCATCACGTTTGGCGGTTTCAACCTTTCAATTCTGGTACCCTCTGGTAAACGTGGTAAACGTTTACGTAACTATGGAAAATCACAATTTTTAATGGGTAAATCAACGAACTAAATGGCCATCTTCAATAGCTATGTTAAATTACCAGAGGGTAGATGTTGAATTGGGAAAATGACACTTGGGAACTGGTGGATTGGTAAAAGCGTAACACATCGGCCAAGCCGGAGGCCGTTCTTAACCAATTGGTATAGGTAATGGAATGGGATAAGGGTTTTTCATGGCTCGTTGGGGAAGGCCGGTTCAGTGTTTTTGGGAGGAAAACATAGGAACATGTAATATGTTGTAGGTAAACGCAGCATGGTACCCTGTAAATTTTGATGCTGGATATACAATTTGACCCGCAACATTGCAATTTCATTGAAGACAATGCTGATTTAACACACAAACACAGCACACACGCAAATGTATGTATGTACATAATTGTACATATATAATATATATATATATATCTATATATATATATGTAGACAGATGTATATATATATATATAAACATATCCAAGCATTTCCTTAAAACACCAACGGTGTTTCCAGGCAACGAGGCCCTGTCTGTGGACTCCTGGGCCTATGCCTGTGCCATGGGGGCGTCCGGAGCGTAGTGACCCGTGGGGGGAAAGAAGCGAAAGAAGCGGAGGATATGACAAGGAAACCGTGGAAAACCATGGATTTATATGGATATATATATATATATATATAGATAGATAGAGATATATATATATATATAGATAGATAGATAGATATATATATATATAGATAGATAGAGATATATATATATAGATAGATAGATAGATAGATAGATAGAGATATATAGATAGATAGATAGATAGATAGATATAGTTAGATAGATAGATATATATAGATATATAGATAGATAGATATATATATAGATATAGATAGATAGATAGATAGATAAATAGATAAATAGATAAATAGATATATATATAGTTATATAGATAGATATATAGATAGATAGATAGATAGATATAGATAGATAGATAGATAGATATATAGATAGATATCCCGACGGATCTTTCACCGTCCCATGATTTCTCAAAAACGTCGTTCTCGTGCTAGCCAAACGCACATTCTGGGTCCAAGAAAGTTTCTTAAAAAAAAGTTCATCGCAAGATGCTTTCGTCAACCCTTCCAGCATTTTGTGGTCAAAAACGTGCCGAGTTCGGTTTTCCTTTTTTCAGCTCACAGCTTTGCCAGGTAGAGGCCCGTTTTGGCCAGCAGGTATCATATCTATATATTTACAAATGTATCATATCTATATATGTGTCCATATGTATACATGAACATTCATATTACATATAGTGATCGCAATATCGGTGTATGTATACATATGTAGATGCGAATACTCTACAGGTAAGAATCTATATATGCCTCTACGTATCTGTAGTGCAAGCGAACGTTAACATGGCCCACCCCACCCCACCCAACCCCAACCCCATGCGTGACGTAGCATCAACTTCATGACGCAAGTGCAAGCGAACGTTAACATGCCCCACCCCACCCAACCCCAACCCAATGCGTGACGTAGCATCAACTTCATGACGGAAGTGCAAGCGAACGTTAACATGCCCCACCCCACCCCACCCAACCCCAACCCCATGCCTGACATAGCATCAACTTCATGACGCAAGTGCAAACGAACGTTGACATGCCCCACCCCACACCCCCCAACCCCATGCGTGACGTAGCATCAACTTCAAGTGCAAACGAACGTTGACATGCCCCACCCCACCCCGCCCAACCCCCACCCCAAGAGGTTTAAGATGACATGTAACAAAAATGTCGAATTTGTGGGCCGGTAAAAGATCCGACTGCATAGATATGGTTAGATTTTAGATGTTAAAATAGTGGATTTATATGGTGGAAACCACAGATTTGCCTTGTGATTATAGAGTTAACTCGAGTTAACCATATTTTATGCTGGGGTTATATGATTAATAGTTGTGATTATCATTGTTTTTGTTTGACAAATGATAGTTGCGATAATAGTTGTGATTTACAACTTTTATACCGCACTGGTTATTAATGTGTTGTGGTGTTCATACGGTATGTATATGGTTAATAATTAATTAACATTGTGCAGATGTAAATGATTATATTATATATATGTATGTGTTCAAATGCTTATATTTATATTTGTGTGTATTTATATATATACCCATAGGATCCATATTTGCATGTTAGCATATATACCATACATGGATCCTATGGGTATATATATGTAGATCAATAAAACACGTACAACCTTCCATGGTCCAATGGTCCGGTCGCTTCAAGAGATCTCTTGAGGTGTTTGGAGCCATCTCGCTCACGCATCACGGCGGCGGAGGATGCGATGACATTGTGCGCGGATGGGCGCGGAGGAAGAGTTTCCATGAAGAAACTGATGATCAGCTGTGTGGGCAAAGGGTGGGGTTTTCAACATCTCTAAATTTTATATGAACCTCTCTAAGATGGTAGATTCTATGCAGATAGACTAGAAAAGTACAATTGGGACATTGGAAAAAAAACAGCAAAATTAACAGATTGTTGATCTAAACTGTTTCAGATCAGCTATGAATTTCCAATCGGATAGTAGAGGTTTCCATAGGTTTCCCTCTTGTCAAAGTGGCAAAAGTATGTTGCGTCTTGACATGTCTCGACCGATGGATCTCAGCGTTGCGAAGCTCCTTGCGCTGACTCTCCAGGTATCGAGAGTTCACCAGTACCGGTGCACCAACAGGCCGATGGCGAATGGTTATGCCATGGTTATTTACAAGGTTGTTCACTTAACACACGCACAAAAAAACATGTTAACAATAGTGTTTAATAAGGTCAGATCTTATCATCGGTTTGCCAGGATTAAGTGCTGAAAATCGTTTCCGATCACCAAGGCAACCTGGAACCCAAGTTGGGGTTGCCAGATGTTTGCCAATCTTTGCCAAATGACCATATGATTGTTCTTGATTGTACGCGTACCAGGGGGGTCAGGTCGAGAAATGGAGATGTGGTATGATGTGGTATGTTAGATTCTTACATGTGGATATTGGTCCTGGTTTGGTACCTAAACTTAGACATTTTGAACGGACATTCCCTGGTATGGGCACTTTTTTTTAGGCGCAGCCCTGAAAACTACCCCAGAAGCCACTCGGAACATGTTCCAAATCCAGTTTTCTCAGATGCACGTTAGTTTTGAGTGTGCATCCCGTTCCATCTCATGGAAGCGAAATTCAAAATGAGGCTATCACCGCAGGATGTGCCTCAAAGGCGGTTTGGTACGGCACCGTTACAGATGCCGACAGAGTGGCGCTTTTGATCGGCCAAGGTTGGGGCTTTTGGATTACAGCTGCCTGTGCCTGTGAGGTGGGGACTCACTCGTTCGATGTTGGAATGAGTTGGTGAAAAAAAATGGAGTTCGATATTTAGTTATTTAGTTAGCATTTGCCAGAAAACCTTATAGTTCAACTACTTATTAACATTTATAAACCAACTGAAGTGATGGATACCAAGGACAAAGGGAGATCGGCAGAGCAGTGTCCACAGGACACAACTTGTTTTCGGTATGAAATTCATCATTCATCGTTTATCGATCCTATGAAATCCAAGGCATTTTTTCATACACCAACACAGCTATTGAAAATGGCCATTTATAGGGAAATTTCCCATAACAAATGGTGATTTTCCATAGTTATGTAAACGTTTACCAGAGGGTAACCCATTTAATTTCTTGTTTCCGTCTCTATTGATATTTGGTTAAACATCTGGGGAAGGCGCAGGATTTCCCAATGCCCAGGAGGGTCTCCTTTGGGAAAATGCCATCGAGATCCTTTCCTCAACTCCGCCGCAGGGGTGTCTCAGAGTGAAGGGTTTGCGCTATGGAATGAGATCACCACGGAACTTAGAGGAACTTAGAGGTAAATCATCGTTTTACATGGGCCAGTGAAAAAACGGCTATATCGGCTATATCTTAAATTACCGGAGGCTAGTTCTTCTAGTGTTTTTTTTTGTTCCGAGATTGTTGAATGGTTTTAGTCTATTAGTCAAAAACATGTATTGTTTGGCAGGGTATCCAAGTTTGGCCACGGTCGAATTTATCAGCTGGATGTCTAGATGAAGGAACTTAAGGGATTTGGCAGTTGGTTGTTTAAAAAAAAACAGTTTTATTCATCCTTGAAAATGGGGTGCTGGTCCCAGTTGGGGGGCAATTGGTTCAGAGGGTCAGCAACCAGATTTGGACCGGTGCAACGACAATGGGAATCTTTTCTAAAACTGGGTAGCTTGTGCAAGGGTCTGTTGCTTTTCCTGTGGTGCTAAGGATTTTTATGATACTCGTTAGCGGTTGAGCGCTGTTTCTCTGGATCTTCTCCTGATTTCACAACATTTTGGCGTCACAATTCATCTGGAGGACAGCCACCACCGTTGAAAGTTATATTGGCAACCAGGTACTGCAGGCACGGAATTCACACAATTGACAGAGTAGTTGGGTTGGCCACCAAAGGGTTCAGGCACTTTGACCTTTGTAAATTGTGGGGTCCATGGTGTTCACTTCATTTCTTCGTCTTCAGGTCACTCAAGAACCCAGTCGTTTTTTCTGAATGACCATTGGGATATCACCTGATCTGAGCAACCTCACCATAGATGGTAGCGAAATCATCCCCAGGTTAAAAATCTGGGGAAATAGCCTCTGGTAATTTAACATAATTGAAAATGGTTCATTTATAGTTCAATTATCATCAACTATCCATTAAAAATGATGATTTTCCAACGTTTTTTGTATGTTTTTTGTATGTTTACCAGAGGGTATCATGACATTTCCATGGAAAAAACACCCATCCCAGGTCCTGGTCGATCCTTTCGATTCGCTGGGCTCAAAGCAAAAAGCCGCGGGCGAAGATAGCCATGGCGGAAGGGACCTCGGAGGAAAGCTACGAGGCGCAGCCGGCTCTCCCTGGTGACATGACATGGCCATGGCTTTGTTCGAAAGGACGGGAAAGTGATGGAAAGTGTAGATACAAAAATTGAACATATTTGAACCAAATCCCCAGTGTTGAAGGTCATGCTGTAAATTGGGGGCCCAATTCACAATGTTTGAGATGAACACACTATAGTGTCATTGTTCATGGGTTTATTGATTTGACCGTTTTTTACTCACCATTTTTAGTGGCTGAAGGAGCATTTTATTACATCTCAATTTTGAGACAAAAACAAGGGATGGATCAAAACCTATAATCTAATACCTTGGTGGATGCGCATGCCAGCTGTTTTAGATTCAGCAGTTATTCCACTTTCCTTCTAATCCTTTGCTACAAAAGGTGATCTTCACTAACTCTCCAAAAAAGAACTCAAGATATCTTCACTAAATCTAAGACTCAATCAGATTGGCCATATCTTGAGGCATATGGCCCCTATACTACCCTCTGGTAAACATACACAAAACGATGGAAAATCACCATTCTCAATGGGTAAATCCACTATTTCTGTGGCCATTCTCAATGGCAAACTGTTAGTTTACCAGAGGGTATATCCCATTAATATCCCATTAAATCACTATAAAATCCCATTAAATCACTATAATATCCCATTAAATCACCATAATAGAATTTCATGGTTTTTTTTTGAGGCTTTGATGATTCTTGCTCCTTGGAAGGCCATCTTCCTCATCGATGGCAGCGCCATCGGAAGCTCGAGGTGATTTCTGGGCAATTCGGCGACCATCTGCCCTGAACATGTGTCATTTGTTTAAAGGAAATTAGTTTGAAAGATCCCCCTAAATTAAATATAATTAAATGTCCTTAAGGGATGTTGCTTTTAGGCACAGTTTGTCATGTTTTACAGTCTTTCTATATGTTTGGGATGTTGTTTTGCTGTTGTTTTGTGGTGTTTGCCCTGGCCCAGGGCTACGTCGGCTACGTCGGCGACGTGCTCGGCGCATCATTTGGACGACGCAGATGCTCAGCCACGATGAGGGATCACATGGGATGACGGCTTGATCAATCCAACCTTCTTCCGATGTACCCTCTGGTTATGACTAACATAACTATGGAAAGATCCACCATTTTTAATGGGAAAATCCACTATACATGGTGATTTTCCATAGTTATGTAAACGTTTACCAGAGGGTACCCTCTGGTAATTTAACATAGCTATGGAGTCTATTGAAAATTGCAATTTATAGAGTTGGTTTACCCATTAAAAACGGTGATTTTCCGTGGTTATATATCTTAGTTTACCAGAGGGTACCAGAATTGAAACACTTCAAGAAAATATGGTTCAAATTGGTCTGGCAAAAGATGATATAGAATCATATAGATCTATATGCAGATACTTCGTGTCTCAACACGCTTGATTTTCATGTGTTGTAATTCACTATTGATGCATTATGCATAAACCTATCTACACTTCGCAACTACTCAACACTTATATCCCATTGATATTCCAAAAAAAAACAAAAAATAACACATCCCCATGATATGTCCCATATCCCCAAGAAATTGCTGGTTCCATCGACCGTTTAGGAACGTCTGGTGGCCTGCTGTCAGCAGGTTCAAGAGCGATGCCCAGTTTCTTGGCAGATCACCATGGAAGTGTTGCGAAGCTTAAGGTGAATGCTGTGTGTATATCAAGAAAAACACACATGTATATACACATTATGTATATACACATTACGTATATTATATTGTGTTATTTATACATCATATTATGCATATATATATATGTGTGTGTGTGTATCTGTGTGTTCAGAATTGTGGTGAGTGGTGCGTGAACCATTTGTTTCAATGGAGAAGTCGAGCAAACATCATCAAACAAAACTAAAACATGGGAAATTAAAAGAAATCATGAACATGGTAAGACGATGGATACACATGGTAGGATTTAACATGAGTTGGAGTCATGAACCACCTAAAAACTGGTTTTAGCCTGGTTTAAGCAGATGGGGAAGATCACCTAAAAACCAACCCAGCATTTTGTGGATGAACCTCGGCAAATTCGCAGAGTATCGAGCAGGTTTTTGCACACGTTGGAATTCAGCAGCGAGAATCCCATTCTGAATGGTACATGATTTTGCCTGGTAAAATCCCTATTACCCTTTGGTAAACTAACATATAACTATGGAAAATCACAATGTTTAGTGGGAAAATTCAATATAAATGGCCATTTTCAATAGCTTTGTTAAAGTCCCAGAGGGTACTATGAATGGCTCAATGTCCCATCCTACGCCAGGCCTATGAATTTCCATAAAAATATCAAGATTGGTCGAGACCTGTATCAAAATCGTATCAAAACCATATCAAAACCATAGCAAAATCATATCAAAACCACAAAAACCTTGGACCTTTTCAGAAAATCTTGGACCTTGATCCTTTTGGAGATCGACATGTGATACAAATTGAGACAAGGTTGTGCTCCCGGTTATTTTGTTGGTTTAGTTTCCCGCCATTAACAAGTTCCATAGATCTACCATAAATCCATCAGTTCACCTACTCTTCTCAACCAACTTAGCTAGCCTAAAGGGCCTAAACCCACTTTCAATCCCCGTTTCTGTTCCTGAAATCTTCATAAATCTCGAACGCAGCTGCCTCCGCTCATGTTCAGCTGCACCGGCCCCTTGATACATCCACCACATCCATCCACATCCTACGCTCAGTCCGCGCGGCTTCGTGCCTTTGTGAACATGGAAGGCGGGGGAACTTCCGGGAAGAAGCCTTGGTGCTGATGATATGGCATACCCTACCAAGTATGGTTATAACTAACAGACATAGCTACGAAAATAACCCATTTATAGAAGATGATTTATATGAATCATGATGATTTCTGATTTTCTTGGATGATAAACTGATAAACCTATTAAAAGGTGACTTTCCATAGCTACGTTAAATGACCAGAGAGTATTTAATTGGATCGACTTTGATTTATCGAGGATATTTTGAGTAAGATAGGTTTATAAACTAAGTTTGAACTGGGGTCACCCACTTTGCAAGACTATTTTATGTGCAAACTTGGGTGGTTAATTAGTAGGTCCGTGAGTGCATTTTTTGCCGTAAATCATTGGATGAAAACAACAGGTCGAGAGGTAGTGAATCATTAGACTTCATCTATGTAGAGGGAAATCAATACACTAGCCTCAAAAGGGATAGAAAAGGAAAATCCTACTAAAATCATGATAGATCAATCCAATTAATCCCAGTACAACAGCATAATCCAGCATAATCCAGCAATCCCACAGTAACTTTTGAATCTGTTTGAGGGTTACCGGTTACTAATAGTCACTAACCCCATCCAGTGACGTCTCCAAGGTCACCTGCCATGCTTCGTGATAATATGTGCAGCATCAGGGATGGAAGCGAGTTTCTTGTTGAATGTTTTGGAGATTTTTGGAAGCTAGAAATTTCAATATTTTTTGGTATAATTTGTCTGGAATGTTGAGGGGTAGCTGGCAGTATGTTTGAAGATTTGAAGAGTAGCCGTAGCCATGTGCAGAGTATTTTTGGGTCACAAATGAGTGACGCCAACATGTTGGATTGAAGATCTGACTTTTCTCCAGTGCTTGGATGGGGCTACCCTCTGGTAAACTAACAAATAGCTATGGAAAATCACCATCTTTAACAGCTAATTCAACTATAAATGATGCCATTTTCAATAGCAAACTGTTAAATTACCAAGGGGTAGGTCCCAACTTGCTGCTGTGATCTCCGCATTTCTTTGGCCCAAGGAACAATGATGCAGCTCTGACAGGAAACGTTTGCAGTAAACCCCCATTTTTGGATTGGTTTGAACATACGATATCCCTAAATCTAATGGTTTATCGCACAATTTCCTCATTAAGTGGCTACAAAGGGGAATGGGAATAATTACCGTATTTTTGAACACACCCATTTGGATCTTTGGATTGTCAAAGCATGAGAACACACTGCTTTCCCCTTGGCACCGGCGCTCCGTCGAAAGCCCACCGACACCAAACAAATGGTGGTCTTTAGGGTTTCCCCATTTTTGATGGTGAAGCCAGCGTTTTTCATGGCACCAACTGGAGCGATTTATGATGGCCACCTGGATGCCTGGATGCGATGTTTGGAAGGTTATATAAGGGCCATAGACACAGATGTGTGGGAGATTTTTTTTGATGAACAAAATGGGATTGAAGCCATTTTTGCTGGTAATCTATTGATGTAAACAATATTGATAAGATCATTCTTGTGGGGATTATATACTGGGGATATTCACGAGCAATTTTGAATACCATTATTTCATTGAAGCCTTGTGGTTCTAGTATGATACAGGGTATAATGGACATATCATTTGGTGGCAGTAATTTGGAGCCATGGTCATGGGGGATATGAATATATATATATATATATATGATTATGTATATGAATGGATGTGAGTCAACAAAAAAAAAGGCTCAGGCTCAGGTGGATTTCCATGGTAGCTGAATGTGACATGGAGGGATGCCAGGGATTTTCGAGGCAAGGAGGATTGAAGCCTCAAGATTTTTTGGGAATTACTGTAACAAACAACTATGGTAAACATACCAAAAACTATGGAAATTCACCATCTTTTACTAGGTAAATCAACCATAAATGGTCATTTTCAATAGCAAAGTGTAAACGTTTACCAGAGGGTATGAAATATGTGAGGCCTTTTCCCTGAGGCCTTGATTCGTGGCAACTGCTGGCGGAAGAGTCTTTGCGCCGAGCATGACTGCAGCTGCGCCGCAGGACAGTTGGGTACGTCACTAAGCCTACAATGATGCAGCTTCCCCAACTGGGTCTCAGATGGTGCAGTCCTGATGTAACTGGGAGATGGTAGATAGCCATAGCCTCCTCTTATGGGCAGTTCGAAGCCTAAGTCCAGAGTCCATGGGAGTCCATAATTTCAGGTGCCAGACGGGAAATGACTTGTGCTGAACATGGTCATTGATGATGACTTCTATTGAGCCTAGATGTAAGCCCAATCAGGTGTGCCCTCAAAGTCTTGGACTTCTTCCTAGCTCATCCTCATCTAACTCCATGAATTGCTTGAGCTTGCTGCTTCAAACCGCTGATTTTACGGGACTTCCCCATTTTTGAGTCGGTAACATGATATATAATCATGTACATATAATTTATAATCATATATATATATACACAATCATGTACAATCATATACAAACATATATAATCATCATATATAATTATATATAATCACATAAATATATACATGATAATCATTATAATTATTATATCAACCATTCATTGTAGATTTTCCCCAAGAGGTCGTCTTCCCCGGACCGGCCCAGGACTTGACCATAGGCAGCGTCAGGGCTGCGCTGCAGGGCTTCAAAAAGGCCCGGGCCTGGACTTCAGCGTTGCAGGTGCTACGGAAGACGCTACGCTGGTGCTACGGTGATGGGGGGATGGCGAATACTGGTTGGTGTTGGGATGATATATGATGATATATGGGACATCTATAGGTGAAATTTCTATGGGTTTATGATGGTTTATGGTTATGAAACAACATGAACTAACTGACTGGTTGGTGCTTTGGAACATGGCTTGGAACATTGAAACCCCTTCCTAGTTGGGATGATGATCCAATCTGACGAACTCAATCATTTTTCAGGGGGGTTCGGTTGAAACCACCAATTAGTTTTTTTTTTACCCCAGAAATGGATAGAAAATGGGATGATGATCCCAACTGACCATATATTCTTGGGGCTCAACCACCGTGCAGCACGTTGGGATTTAAGGAAACCACAATGGCTGGTGAACCACGGAATAGGCATCGCAATGGCTTCATCCAAAAGTCAGGGGACAAAAACGTTATAAGAAGACTCAGACGGCAATGATGCTAGGGCATCAACAAATCAACGTCATCATAAATCATCCAGAAAAAAAACAAAAACACATATTCATAGTCAGAAAATTTTTGAAATAAACTTGAAATCAACCATGAATCCATTGTTTTGGGCAAAAAAACAGAATTTTGACTCAGTTGGTGCGGAAAACACAGCGAGGATGCGACAGGACGAGCTGATGCCAGATCTGCCTGCATGGACGCTGGCAGCTCGGACACCGGTGAAAGCTGCGGTGAAAGCTTGGGAAGCACGGTGGGCCCACGGCTACCCGCTGGTTACTCATAGCTGAAGCCATGCTGAAGCCATGAACCATAGAAAATCATAGTTAAATAGAGTATAGACATATATAAACATGAATAAACATGATGATTCACCTGTTGAAAATATGGTGATTTAAGCCAGGGCCATAACCTTCGTAGAATTTTCGGTTGGGTAACTCCTTGTTCGGATCCTGAAATCTGAAGTGGACTAAATCCCTTTTTACCCATCCCTTTCCCACATTGCTAAATAGGTTAACAACACATGATTCATCATGAGGCTATAATATGCTATAATATGCTATAATATAGAGCAATGTACCATAATGTACCACTATATAATTGGGAACAACAGTTCATTGAGTTGACATGTTCCATTTTCAATTTTTTTCATCCCAGGTGATGGCATGCATGGCCAGCGGCCACTGGCAGACTGCCTCTGCGCTTCTGGACGAGATGTCTCAAGTAGCCTGGCAGGATGCCTATGGCAGCTGGGATCTTAACGATTTGTCAATGTGGTGCTTATTGCGACCCTCGTAAACGTTTACAGTTTGCTATTGAAAATGATCATAAATTTCTCCATTTATGGTTGATTTACCTAGTAAAAGATGGTGAATGTCCATCGTTTTTAAGGTATGTTTACCAAAGGCTAACTATCTTCGAAATCGCGTTTCGGTGAGAACTCCGATGATCAAAAAAAGGGTGTCACAAAGTGACCGTGTAAACCCAGGATATTTAGAAAACGGCCCCAGTGTACTATATGCTTTACGTACCAATGTGGGTTCCCATTTGAATATAAATATAAGATGTACATATAGATGTTTAATTTTGATGTATCTATAGATGTATCTATATCATATTGTAACATTTGTAAGATCATTTGTCATCATTTTGTCACTATTTTTATCTCTTTTGGCGGTCACCAAGGTTTCTTCCAGGGTGAAACTGTTGGCAGTGCCTGGCGTGCCAAGGCTTCGGTGCAACCCAGCGTGGTCTGTTACAATGCCGTGCTGTCTGCACTGAGTCGAGGTGCGCGGCTCGATGTTGGAAAACACCCACCAATTGTACCCTCTGGTAATTTAACGTAGCTATTGAAAATGACCATTTTTACTGGGAAAATCCACTATAAATGGCCATTTTCAATAGCTATGTTAAATTACCAGAGGGTAGGAAGTTCGGAAGTGTGGGATTTTGGGACTTTTCACATGTTTGTTCACTTTGTTCACTTGCTTTAACTCGGAAATTGCAGGGGATGTGCTTCTTGAAGTAGTGAGAAATGCATGCAGTTTTGTTTTTGATATGTTGATGTGTTGATTTAGCATTCTTTATTTTCTTGCCATGATAACCTTGTGCAGTTAAGCATTTTTTCTCGGCGACTTCTGTTGAAATGGTGTGTTTCCCTTTCTTGGTGGGGACAAACATCTTCAGAACTACAAGAGTCATGTCACGGAAATCTACATGAGGTGGGAACATTTCGGAGCTTCTTTTGCATTTCATACCCCAATATTCAATATTCATCACTATTCAATGTCCGTAGAGTCGTGGGTGACATTTGGAGCTGAGATGACCGATGGCTTTCAACGCTGGATCATGGAAGTCTCAGGGCACCCAACCGGTAACCTCCCGGGCACACTATGGGTCTGAGGAGGCTACGGCGATGCCTTTCCAATCCTTTTCAGTCTTTCCATTCATATAATTATATATATATATGGACACAAAATTATATGTATATTATGTATCTAATGTATTATCATTATAATGTAATGTATGATTGTATGTGTATATATATATACATATGGACACAAGGAATTTCTTCGAACCAATGGAACCCATTGAGCCAGGGATTTGATTAGCTTTTTGATGACTCTTGGTCCTTCCACTGACGCCTCTCGCTGATGCCTGCGAGGTACCCAGGGAGAAGCAGCGCTGTCGAAGTGGCGAAGTTGGAAAGCGCAAGGCTGGTTGCATTTTCATGTTTAGTGAGTACACGCTGTGATGGTCCAAAAAAAGAACATGGGAAGTGGGCAGTGCCATCGCACTTTCAAGGCTGACCCTAGCTTCGACATGCTTCGACCACAACTATTTACAACCAATCAGGTGGCCAACTAAGTCCCAACTTTACACTTCCTCCAAACATGGGAATAGGGGAATAGCTGAAGTTCGCTGCAGACAATACCCCCAAAAATGTCACAACAATGATGGATGGGTTGAATTGGGCCGAGTTGGTACACGGCCATGTGTTCAGACAAGAACCAAGTACTTCAAGTACCCCAAACTTCAGGTTCTCCATCCCATCATTATCTCAGGGTCAATCCCCAAAAATACCCATGATTTCCCCAATCTCCTGGTGATTTTGGGACAAATCACCATTGAATTCCTTAAATTTGGTGATAAACCTATAGAACTCATGCGGTTTCCTGTAAGCCCCATGAAATCAAATTGGAATTTAAGTACATAGCATTGGAATAAACATGAATGAAGCCCATTCTTGATCCCTTTTGCATTTCCCATCATTTTCCTCAAGAAATGTTTCAGGTGTCCGTCCCAGCTGTGTGACCTACACCTGCCTGATGGGTTGCTGCCACTGGACCATGGCAATTCAGCTCCTTGAGCAGATGCCGCAGCAGCGCATGGAGACGGATCTGGTCGCATGGACACGTGGCGATGATATGGGGATGGCGCACAGAATCTGCGGATATAGTGGGCTACCCTCTGGTAAACTAACAGTTTGCTATTGAAAATGGCCATAGAAATGGTGGATTTACCCATTAAAAATTGTGATTTTCCATAGCTATGTTAGTTTACCAGAGGGTATATGTTATACGTACTCTGCATATCTCTGCATATGTCATGATAGATCATGATATATCTGGAACCATGTGGTGGTTTGCAGGGAACATCAGGGAACTAAGGAGTCCTATGAGTCCTATGTTTATGCACCACGGAGAAATGGGCTCGGAAACAGAGCGGTTGTCCTCAAAACCCACGGGCTTGGTGAATGGGTGGCTCAACATGGCTCGACCGACCAGGGGGCCCAGCCCCAGTGAATCTTCAGCTTGTAGATCTTAAAGGGGTCGAACGAGTGGCTAAGAAATGAGAGAGAGAGAGAGGGTCACAATCAGGTTGTAACTGGGGTTGATATCAGAATAGGGCCAATTGTAATTTTTTTGGGCATGATATCGCATGATAATGAAGAAAACCTATCTCATGTGCTTTTTCTCAGGCAAATCCAAGGCCATGTTGCTGGCCTTGCCATGGCTTGCCTAAGCTATTTGCAGGGTATCTCTGAGGTGAGCTGTGGAAAGGGGTCTCAAAACTTGGATTTCCAAAATCATCCAAAGTCCAATGGTATATCATGGTATATCATGGTATATCATGGTATATCATGGTATATCATGGTATATCATGGTGTATCACTGTTTTTTCCCATCATTCTCCCAGTATATCATGACTTATCATGGTGTATCATTATTCTCCCGCTTGAATTTGCCATTCCCCGACTGGACAAATTCCTGCGTTTAAAAAAAATAAACACTGAAGCGCCGAGGAATGCTGCCCTGAACTCCTGTGCTGATGCCAGGCGCTGTTTGATCTGTTTACCTGGTTTACCTCAAGGGATTCTGGAATCCAACTACATAGTCACTACATTCCAACAGCAAGCTTACCATGGTAATCATGGTATTGGTCCTTAAACTGCCATCCGGATATGATATGATTGGATCATATTGGATCCCTCTGCGCAGAGAGCGCAGTCTGCGCAGCTCCTTGACCGCAGCTTTGAGCGATTTGATGCAATGGTTTTCTTCGGTAGGGAAATTCCAATTATTTTAAAAGGGACATGATGATATAATATAATTGGATATCATAAAATTGGATCATATATTATATATATTTTATATATTTTCCAATTTGCATAATATGTCTCCTTAGTAATTCGACTCGTTTTTTGAATCAATACGTTTGATGGATAATCCGACAATCCCTTGATTTTGATGCTGAATGCAGATCCAAAGGCGAATGGCTGAGCATCATGTTCCCTGTGAAATCTTCATAGGGTTTGACGTGTTTTTTTCCATGATTTCCTTTGAAACAATCCATTGAATGTCATATGTGTTGCTTAAATCCTACTCTTGCTTTTTCTTCAGTACATTCACCATTTTTTCCATTTTCTGTGACTAAAATATCTAAAATCCCCTTGTTTGATGGGCACTTTAAAGAAAACTACCTGCTGCCAGGAGTTGGCACCACGCCGTCCACCTATTGCAATTCATGGAGGATAGCCAAGTGAGCCCGGACATAATCAGCTGCCCGCACGCAGGTCTCCAGAAAGTTTGGGAACATGCGGAATGTCTATCCCTAGAAAAACACACGAAACTGGACATACTTGGAATTTAGGATGATGATGGTGATGATGATGATGATGATGATGATGATGTGAATGGTGAACATTAATCTTCAACATATTAGTGAAACTTATGTGATCCATGGGGATCCAGCCCGCCGAAGCTGACCGAAAAATCTCGACGCCAGCAGAGGTTTCAGCAGCTGCTTAGCCGCATGCGCCGTTCCCAGCGCCTGGGAGCGGAGCCTTGAGCTGTTCTCCAGGGCCCAGCAGCGATTTCGCCACTTGGAGATTTCGCCCCAACTGGTGGTTCAAGCAGGTAGAACACAGATTGCGTTATGAATTATATTATATTATGTTATGGTAATGGTGATCCATGGTGATTATCAATGGTAATCACCATTGCTATATTATGTTATGGTATCTCATGTCATATTTTTCGAATTTTAATATGGTAATGGTGATGTATTGACAATGTAGTGATGATCAGCATCCAGTATTAAGATCCATTAGCAAGGCAGTAGACGTGGCAATCCATTGCGCATCCTTAGATGGGCCATGGATTAGCCAACTGGTGAGTAAGCGTCTAGGCTAGTCAACAAACTCCATGGCTCATCCATTGGTTCAATATGAAATCGTGTACATCGATAATACCCTCTGGTAAACGTTTGCATAACTATGGAAATCACCATTTTTAATGAGAACACTCACTATCAATGGCCATTTTCAATAGCTATGTTAAATTACCGGAGGGTATATCAATACGACATATTCGACAGACAGAGATTCTCAAAAGGATTTATCCTGTGAAAAGTCGTATGATGTCGTATGTCACTTCCGTAAGAGCGACAAGACCACCGTTGTGTTGTTTGTCATATACTGACCATCAACTGTCACTGATTGCGCCTCCGCTTTGGTTAATTCTATTCATGTTTTCCTGCAACACACCCAAATTTTCCGAGATGTTTCCCCAAATTGAGGAAACCGCGTTTAAACACTTGCTTCAAGATGATGTGGTATCGAACATTTTTATTTTTTCAGGAGCATAGAGATCCTTTCCCGACCGACCAAATCACGAAAGATTATGCTCAATGTCTTAAAGACCATGAATTTCATGTTTTTTTTGTCAGAATATTCATGCGACGTCACTAGAACGGTCAGGGGATGAACATGGATGAACTATTTCAAAATGATCTTTCAGCTCAGTGAATTCTTGTAATCTATCCAGAGAGATCATCTTTTTCGCCATCATAACTTATCCAGAATCATCAAGAAATAGATCGGCTATAGAAACAATAGATAATCATAATATAATAATCATAATATAATAATCATCATCATCATCATCATCATATTAATGATTAATTCTTCTTATAATGGATATGATATAATAGATGATCCATATAAACTCCTGTCAATCGGTTCCCAAGGCGTTGATGCACAGATCTGTGTGGCTGCACTTTCCGCCTGTGCCACCGGTGCCTGTTGGCAACACGCCTTGGAGGTGGGCGTTTTGCGGCAAACCTGAGAATTCACTGTTTAACGTGAAAGGGATGAGTTAAATTGAAATGACATGTCATGAAATTGTAACTTAGATAACTTAGATATACTTATAGATGTTTTATTGTTAATGTTACTTGAGTGAAATTATTGATGTTTTATTGTAAATGGTGATGAAACCTCATGAACATATAGAGCCGACTGACAGTATATGAAAATGGGACTGATGTTTTATTGTAAATGAAATCTCATGATATAGAGTCAACTGTATGACATGTCTGAAAGCATATGACTTGTCAAAGAAGTACCATTGATTCAGAGAAGTGGTTGAGCTTGAGTGGCGTTGAGCTTGGGGATCATACCCCCAGAATGCGGTTGGATTTTTAGGGTTCTACCTGATTTTTCGTCAAAATCATGATCCCATGATCCATCACCATAGCAACCATAGCATTTTTTTCACGATCCATTAAAGTGGTAAGCATCAAGATATATTTCGATTGCACACTATGAACAATTATGAAAAGCGATATAATAATCCATAAAACCAGGTTTCTCCAGTGATTTCTCCATTGCAATGGTAAGTTTCATGGGTTGTTAAACATCACTTAATGACCATGGTGGTTCATTGCCACTGAAACGTTTCAACTAAAGAAGTAACTAACAACCAAATTATATGTCTTATTTCTTCAACATGTGGTACAACTAAACTTATTGACCATTTGTAACTATATATTTAGGATTACGTCAAATAATGCCCCACTAACATCATGTTTCCAGAGCCAACTATACTGGTTGGTGGTTTGAAACATGGCTTTTATTTTTCCATATATTGGGAATTCCATTATCCCAACTGACGAACTCCATTTTTCAGAGGGGTTGGAACATTCCATCAACCAGAATAGGTAAATCAACTATAAATGTGCAATTTTTAAATAGCTATGTTAAATTACCAGAGGGTAAATCAATGTAAATCAACTATAGATGATTAATAAGGTTAAATTACCATCATCAATTCTTCCATATATTGGGAATGTCATTATCCCAACCATCAACCAGACCAACATTAAACAGGGGTTGGTAACTGTCCCATTTTGGATATATTGGACATCACCCAAAATAGTAGCCATTATAGACCATATACCTAATGGTTGGGTGATGTGAAAAATGGGGACATCAGTCATGACCCATGTTAAAACTGAAAAAAACACCAGTTGATGGATGGTTTATCATGGTTTATCCCATTATTTATAGGGTTTCAAGCATCCAAGGTGGTGTTAACAACTGGAGGATGGTGACCCCTGCACAGGTCCTTCGGCTGCGTCCCAGTCTGCCGCAGACGCGGAGCGCTTTGGGCGCCCTGGTGACGGCCCTGGTGCCGTGCTGGTCGCGAGCCATGCAGCTTTTGTTGGAGGCACTGGTGGTAGGCCATGGGAAAATCATGGAAAAATGATGGATTTACCCTCTGGTAATGACTAACATAGCTATTGAACATGGCCATAGAAATAGTTGATTTTCCCATTAAACATGGTGTTTTTCCATAGTTATGTAAACGTTTACCAGAGGGTAGGTGATTTAGGTGATTTAGGCACAATTTGATGGCATTGTTCCAGGGACTTTCGTGGATTCATAGCAGATTTTTGTTTGGCATTGAAGCACAAGTTTACGGTGATAGAGGACTTGGATATGATATGGTTGTTTTATGTCAAGTTTAGGCAATTTCTAATGGAACATTGGGCATTTACGGCATCCATTTTTTTCCAGTGCAAAGATGAATTTAAATGGATGGGTTTAACGGTTTATGTGGTGATGTGCTCGAAATTGTGGTTTTAGGGGGCTCAAAGTGGCGCGAAGCTCGTAAATCCGAAATATGAATCAAAGATTGCACACAGTTGTCAGCTAAAGCACTTGACAACATTATTAATTATATAGTCATAATTATGCAATGTGGTGCCCCGTAGTCGGCTTGGTTTCAACCGTTCACTGTAGGGTTTTTGGGTAACCCTGTCCCCACGCAGGACAGGGGCACAGCTGATTTGGTGACCTGGAACACACTTCTGGCAGCCACCCCATGGGAGTCGCTTCAGCTGCACACTGCAGACATGAAACGGGCTGCTTTTTGGGCTCCATGTTTAATGTATATGTGCATGTATAGTATAGATATATATACGAATATAATATATGGTCTTATATTTGATCAATTGGTATAAGATTGCATCAATTTAATCCCATACATTCTTTCCCAGGAAACTAGCATAGTGGAAGATCTGAATGAACAGCACTAATCTATCAATTTACATCCCAGTGATTTTGATTTTTTGAACCATTTTCCACTGATTTTCACAAAGTCTCATGGGGACATCCAAGGTGCGGCCTGGCGTTGCTCTCGCTGATGTCCAAACGTTTGAGGGCCGACTGTGCCAGCTATGGCGCGGTGCGGCTCGGCGGAAGCGGGGAGAGTTCAACATATTTTGAGGCTTCAAGATGTTTTAAGATGTTTTATGTGGGTAAAACAAGGTCGTAAACCACGTATTTTTGGGAATGGTCTATAACAATCTATATATAACATCTATAAAAATGGTGATGACTGGGGGATGGTTTATTATTGTGTTGCCCATAATTTCATTCCGATGATGATTAAAAAAAAACAAAGACATTGACAGGAAATTGGGATGATTTATTGTGAACATATACATGCGTATGGAGCTTGCATCGGTTGGCACCTTTTGCAGGCATGATTCTGTGTGCCGGGTGCAACTACCGGCCAAGCGGTGACTTCCGAGGTTGCGTGCCTGCGAGAACACCCATGACTGGCGGTATGGGTAGTTTGGGATCCATGGACGGGGATTGTGGCGCAAAAGGTGACTGCCCGATTTTTCGGGATTTTGCCAGAAATTTTGTTCCAATCCAAGCTGCATCGTCACATACAGCCCTTTTTTTGGGTGCAAAGAGAACCAGTCATCACTGTGGAACCTGGTCATTTGTCAAGCGATCGCCATGGTAGAATTTCTTGAGTGCTTTCTGACTACCCTTTGGTAATTTAACAGTTTGCTATTGAACATTGCCCATGTGTAGATGATTTACTTGTTAAACATGTGATGTTCCATAGCTGTATTAAATTTCCAGAGGCTAATGATTTCCAGGTACTTTGAGGGAACGTGCCGGGAAAGGAGCGGAGAAATGAAAGTATATCGCCACCTTTCACCGGGTGCAACACCTGTTTTTTGTGTGTTCAAAAAATCTTCCCCAACTCTTGGCATGGTCATACACGGTTGGGTGATGTTCAATGGGGACATTTAATGACCCATATATATATATATTGGGAACACTCATCCCAACTGACGAACTCATATTTTTTCAGACGGGTAGGGCTCAACCACCAACCAGGTCCATGTTAGTTGGGGGGATGATAACCCAATTTTGAACATCAGTTACCCGGCCTGGTAAGCGTTTACAGTTTACTATGGAAAATCACCATGCATTTTCTAGCTGGGTAAATCCACTATTTCGACTGGGCCATTTTCAATAGCTTTTTGTATGTTTACCAGAGGGTATATCCCATTAATATCCCATTAAATCACTATAAAATCCCATTAAATCACTATAAAATCCCATTAAATCACTATAAAATCCCATTAAATCACCATATATATCCCATTAAATCACTATAAAATCCCATTAAATCACTATAAAATCCCATTAAATCACTATAAAATCCCATTAAATCATCCCATTAAATCCCCATATATATCCCATTAAATCCCCATATATATCCCATTAAATCCCCATATATATCCCATTAAATCCCCATATATATCCCATTAAATCCCCATATATATCCCATTAAATCACCAATTAACGGTTAGTTTACCAGGCCGGGTCACCAACTAACTGGCTCCATTCTCTCCAGCTCCACCTTCCAGGAGTGGGAAGTTGCCATTGCCCTGCTACAAGACATGACTGAGCCGCTCGGTTCGACGAATTATTTGGTGGTGGTACCCCGTTTTTTGTTAGCTAAGTTGGTTTATAATTTATAACTGTTTATAACTATGGGGTTACCCCAGTTCGTTAGCTAAGTTGGTTTATAACTGTTTATACTGTAACTATATGGGGTTTATGGTTTATGGCAAAGATTTCCAACATCTATTCAAAAGACTTACAGCTGGGGGGGCACTACCACATTGTAGTTGGATTGAGATACTTCAATGGTCGGCCCCTATAATCCTATAATATCCTATAGATGCAGTTTGAGCTACTGAGCTACCCATGACTGCGGGAAGGCAGTCACTATTCATTTTCAATGACGGAGCTCCATTGATAAATGTAGCGTTGTTAAGGATCAACAGCAAGGACACGAAGAATGCCTGGCCAACAGCAATTGGCCCACCCAAAATATGAATCGGTGGAACCATGGTGAGCTCAGGTTTGGCATTTTTGGGCACAACCGAGACTGTATTCTACTACAGTATACTACAGTAGTGTTTTAGAATATCTCCATTTTGAGAGTTACTCCTTCATGTGACTGAAAGATCCTCATTTCGAGGAGGTGACGTAGACAAGTCTAAGTAGCCGACCTTGTACGCTACGCACAAGTACCGTTGATGTCCTCCTTGTTTTCGTTCTTTCATGTGCTTTCCCCACTTCTGGTGGGAATGGGATAAAGGTTTGCTCATGAGCAAAAAAGGAAGAGTTGATATTTGGATTATTTGGTCTCCCCAGAAAGAATTCAGCTGTTTTTTCCCCACCTGCCAGGTGAGGGTTGTTAGATTTTATGTCAGTTGCCTCCTCCTCCTTCTCCTCCTTCTCCTCCTCCTCCTCCGCCTCCTCCTGCCTCGTCCTCCTCTCCTCCTCCTCCTCGTCGTCGTCCTCGTCGTCCTCGTCGTCCTCGTCGTCCTTGCTCAACTGCGACCCGCGATCCACAGTGTTCTCTGCCGGACCTCAACCACGACCATCCACGCCCAGTGTTCCCTGCCGGACCTCAACCACGACCATCCACGCCCAATGTTCCCTGCCGGACCTCAACCACGACCATCCTCGCCCAGTGTTCCCTGCCGGACCTCAACCACGACCATCCACGCCCAGTGTTCCCTGCCGGACCTCAACCGCGAGTATCCACGCCAAGTGTTCCCTGCCGGACCTCATGTAGGAAGATATGGGACAAAGAATGTGCAGAAGAAAGTTAGAAAGAATGTCAGAAAGAATGTCAGAAGATATGCCAGAAGATATGCCAGATAGAATGCCAGATAATATGCCAGAAGATATGCCAGATAGAATGCCAGATAGAATGCCAGATAGAATGCCAGAAGATTTGCCAGATAGAATGCCAGAAAATATGCCAGAAGATATGCCAGATAGATATGTCAGAAGATATGCCAGAAGATATGCCAGAAGATATGCCAGAAGATATGTCAGAATATATGCCAGAAGATATGTCAGATAGAATGCCAGAAGATATGTCAGAATATATGCCAGAAGATATGCCAGATAGAATGCCAGAAGATATGTCAGATAGAGTGCCAGAAGATATGCCAGATAGAATGCCAGAAGATTTGCCAGATGCCAGAAGATATGCCAGAAGATATGCCAGATCACATGCCAGAAGATATGCCAGATAGAATGTCAAATAGAATGTCAGAAGATATGCCAGATAGAATGCCAGAAGATTTGCCAAGAAGAAAATGTATAAATGTCATGGTGGGGATCACACGAAGTAAAGTAATTTTCCAATAGGTGCGAGGGCAGCCGTGCACTAGTCATCATCGAATCAGAGATCCAGCCCATTATCCCATGTCTATTCATCCACATCATTCACAGTTTTAAAAGCGTTACATGATCAACATATATGTATATTATAGATTATACATGATTATACATAGATATCATTAGATATATATATATACACATTTGGAATACACACATGTAAAAACATATTTCTATATATATATATATGTATTCTATATACATAACATCACATATGTTATGTGTATATGATGTTTATACATTATATATAATATACATGATTTGTTGATACATATATATATATATATATGTGTGTGTGTGTTTGTAACATGTTGCTATACATATATAATAGAGTTGAGTTTAAATGCACATCTAAATATGACTATATGAAATTATGCATAAATATAGTTATTATTATATATATATATACCTGGACAGTCCTTGAGCCGCATAATTTTCGATCTTTGTGGATTTTCGGATGGGGCCTAAAAATCACTTTTGGGCTAAGAGTGATGGATTCAAGGACACAGTTTTGGTGTCAAAAAGTTGGTCTTTCGCATCATTTTGCGTCATATTTTTGGTCCTTCCAAATGTGACTGACAGAGGGCAAAAATAAGCAATTGTTCGATTTTTGGTCGCTCACTACTTTTCAGTCCAGACCAAAAAAAGATGCAGCTTTTGGATGTCCAGGTATGCATTGTATCCACATGCTACATCTCCCATAACATAACTGTTGGTACAACTCGAGGCGTCAAGTGCCTCCAGACCTGATGGCCTGTTGTAGCACCTTGAGTGCTTGTGAGAAGGGCAGGTGCGAGGCTTGGGAGCAGTTTCATGGTGGATCGTGGCCTGTTACCTATGGAAAATGCCCCCTTTTTAAATAGGTGAATCAACGAACTTTCTATGACTATGTTCAATAGTTAAATTACCAGAGGGTATATCCCCCTATCTTATCCCGGCATTGGTTAGATCCCCGGTCCTCCGCTGATGTTGGATCAATCCAGTTGTGCGGAGCGCAGCACTGTTGGTGCTCCCCCAAGCTATGTTTGTTGGTTAGTTTCACCCCATTAACTTTAGAGAATCTATCTAGATATAGATGAATCTGCCACACTCCTAACTGTTTAACAGGTAACCTACTTTTCTCAACCAACTTAGCTAACTTATGGTATAAGCTAGATTTATATCCATATTATCCATAATTCACCAAATATAAACGTACGAAACGTAACAGCAGCCAGCTCCAAGGTGGTATTTAGGTGAATCGTAGCCACGCGTCATCTTTACGCTAATGTTTCCCCCTTGTTTCTTTGGGATATTGGAAGCAATCATATACAACTAGGGTTACAATTGCAGATAGCCTCTGGTAAACTGACATAGCTCTGGAAAATGGTCCGGATGGTCCATAGAAATAGATGATTCACCTATAAAAATAGCTATTCCTAATTTCCCATAGCTGTGTTAGCTCATGGATGTTGATGATTTGCCTTATTTATAGAGGATTAATATACCCTCTGGCTATTTAACAGTTCGCCATGGTATAGATGGCCCATTTTCCAAGAGGTTTAGCAGTTTAGCATGGTTTACCGTTCCATGGCAAACTGTTAGTCATAACCAGAGGGTATATCCATCAATATCCCAGTATTATCCCATCATTATCCCAGCAAATCATCCCAACATAACCATATTAAACCAGGCCGGGTATTTCATTTTGACATAACCATTTTCAATGGGTAAATCCACTATTTCTATGGGAATTTTCAATAGTTATTTTGTTAAATCACCAGAGGGTAAATCCCATTAAATTACCAGTAAATCCCACTAAACCACCATTAAACCATCATTAAACCATAACTGGAGGAGTAAATCCCATTAAACCACCATTATCCAATCCCATTAACCATAAAAACCAGTAAATCCCATATTAAACCAGGCCGGGTATTTCATGTGTTGCCAGGCAATGGCAGCGCTGTTTGCTTCTCCTCACCGAGATGCGCCGAGCCGAAACGCCGACATTGCCGGCGCCGGACATCGTGGCCTATGGCGCAGCGGTCACCTGGATGGTTCAGTGAATGTTGATGGATAGCTATGGAAAATCACAATTTTTAATAGGTAAACCAACCATAAATGGCCATTATACACCAAGAAAACTGGTCTTGTTGTTGATTGTATGTTTGATGTTGTTTGTTGTGGTTAGAGTAATTCTGGTGAAAAACCTTGGTTATTCGACCTATATTACTATTGCTTGGGGATTATGATGCCCCATAATTCATTGGGATACCAATTGACAAACCTGAGATCTATTGAAATCTGAGATGCACAGATTCTAGTGGGAAAAATGATATTTCGATTATGGAACCTTTGGGGTGTCCTATTTTTAGTCAAAGCTATTTTCTTATGTT
This sequence comes from Cladocopium goreaui, assembly GCA_947184155.2. Lineage (NCBI taxonomy): Eukaryota > Dinophyceae > Suessiales > Symbiodiniaceae > Cladocopium > Cladocopium goreaui. The sequence goes on along the minus strand of CAMXCT020004190.1, from coordinate 209,094 downwards.
GGTATGGCTCAAAGTCATTGACTCAGCAGTATGGATGTGATAATATTGCCTAAAATAACTCACCATATTCGAACATTCACCAAACAATGGATGTTCAAATACTAAAACTCACCCATTTTGTCCTGGTGCCCCATGTTGGGGTTCGCCAAGACATCAATGTGTTTTTTGCGCATTGGAAATGCGCTTGCCTGACTCCACCAAAAGGTGCCCAAAGTTGGTTTATAACCCATCCAACTTTCGACATCTCCACCATAACTCCCAGTTTGTCTAGTTCTAATATGTCCTAACCCAACATATAGCGCAACTTACCAGATATAACCAGCTTTTTGATCCTTATTGATCCTGACCCCAAAAGGCTGAGTTTCAACCAGGTCAGCGCCTGTGAGAAATGCGGCCAGTGGCCAGCGGCTCTGAGTCTCCTGCAGCAGCTCTGGGAGAGGACTTTACAACTGGACCAGGCTACCGAAACTACCGAAGTCCTGAAATCAGAAAAATTGCTGGTTTCTAATGGAGATTGTTGGGTTTTTATAGGTGGTTATATTATCTGTATATATGTTTGTTTATTCATTTAATTATTCATTTGTTTATTTATTTATCTATACATATATGTATATGTATGGGTATACCACTAAAAAATGTGAGAGAGAATGGGATTTACTCACTAGAGATTGGTACAAGGTGTTTGCCACTAGCAGTGTTGGTTGGTCTAATTTTCACTCCATGTAGTACAGATATGCCCATCATAAATTCTACTTAAGTTTATAAACCAAGTTAAGTATAGGGCACCAAGTGATAAGAACTGGTGATTATATATTATTGGTGGCTTGGAACGTTTTTTTTTATTTTTCCATAGATTGGGAATAGTAATCCCAACTGACTTTCATGTTTTTCAGAGGGGTAGGGCTCAACCACCAACCAGATAATCATGAGTGAATCATGAGGATATAGATGTGCCACACGTTTTTTTTGAAGTATGTTCGATGGACTCAGGGAGATCGGGCACCCAATTTGGACCCATTTGGAACTGTGGAAATGATTCCGTGGCCACCCTAGACAGAACTGCAAGTGATGCAACAAACAGAGGTGAAACTGTCAATTTCATGGCCCGAATCATATGTTTTTTGTGATGATGGGTGATGATAGAAGATCAGAAGTCATCAGCCAGCCAAGCCATTGTTGAAATCTGATGGAAAACATGGGATGTGTTCAACAAGGAAAAGGGGGCCGTGCAACAATAAGGTACCCCAAGGAACCATGTGATATACCAATTGTATTTTTAATTAGCGCATTTGAGCGCACAATTTGGACACATATATTGAACTTTGATCATGAGAAAATCAACAATGGTGTTTCTGATCAATATTTTTTCTCATTACAAATGCCATTCTCATCACAAAACAATTGGACTTTGATCATTTTTACTGAAAATCATGGTGATTTTGACAGATTTTCATCCAGCAAGTGCACTGTGGGCCGCATGTGGGCCGCATGCAGGTGGCCGGAAATGCTGTTTTGAGCGCCTTAGGAAGCGGCCAGCAGTGGCGCATGGCTTTGGCTTTGTCGGAAACTGAGGCATGGGAAGGTCTGAAAAGAGCCATGGGAATATATGGGATATCCATGGGTATCCTTCTTGACCCATGTTTTATCAGGAGGTTATATGTGGAAGGGAGTTTGGATTTTTTCAGCTTACGTTGTTCAAACATGTTCAAAGCATGTCACATTCAGCGTGTGTCATCATACGAGTGTCAACATTGTGCTAGTGATACGCATAGAAGATCCTAGAAGTAAGCGCAGGATGATCTGCTGGTCTCTTGCACCTACAAGCTAGAGATTCTGTTGCAAATTTCATACAGACCAAGTCAACTAGTTACTTGTCAAGTGTTGATGCCATGAAACTGTGGCATCTCTGCCATGGCACCATGGCCCTTTTAGAACCCCAGGTTCTTTCAGATGGAGCAAGCTGAAATGGTGGATTTGATCAGCCGCTCGTCCAACTAAGTGATGGATCCTCTGGTAAACCGTTGCCCTATTGGGTGACAAAAAATTGGGCTGCCGCTGAATAAAAATGTACTGATATTCTATAATAATATATATAATATATATACGGATATTTAATTCCCTTGGATATTTCAGCTATAAAATCAGTACCGCCAGCGTCCCCCATAATCCAAAAAATATGTGTTTTTTATACAGCATTTTTTTTACACATGATATTCTATAAATAATGTGGATATATATATATACACCCTCTGGTTATTTAACATAGCCATGGAAAATAGCCCATTTATAGATGATTTTCCCATCAAAACCTCCATTTATAAGGGATTTTCCATGGCTATGTTAAATAACCAGATGGTATATGTTATACACATTATAGATATTTCCGCATCTCCACATCTCCATATGGCAACCTTGAGGCTACAACGCACTTCTGGAGCAATGTCCCTGGGACGTGGCGCTGGCTTTGGCTCAGGAGATCGAAGTGAAGCTTTGAAATGGACATCCCCATGGTAAAAATGGAGCTTTTAATGGGAAAAAGCGTCGAAAATCGTGGGAAAAATCTTCGAAAATCATGGGAAAAATCATGGGAACATCATCGAAAATCACTGCAACCTAGAGGACCCCCCTGGAAATGGATGTCTTTTTCTGAGAAAATCATCTATAAAGGGTGTATTTTTCCTCCCAGCAAGCCACGACTGTTTTTTTACGCAGGGTAACCATCGAAATGGAGGGTGAACCAAGTGGATGGTGCAAAAATCCAGCTGGATGAAGCTTGGAAATAGGGGATTTTTCCCAGGATCGTGTACATTTCATGCGGATACAACCAACAATTCCTCGCAAGCAAGCAGCATGGAAGGCCTTCATTTTTGGATATGTATACATATAAGCGTACACACACATATATATACATACATATGATTACGATTGATTACGTCTGTGTGTGTGCTTAAAGAAGTAACAACAATGCGGACATAAACCAGCAACAAAGCGGACATTTGGGTATACAAACTGGTGATAGGCAGTTTAGTGGATTTTTTGGGGGCAGGGTATTTGACATTGACAGTAGTATGTGATACCTAGCTGGCTAATAATTGGTGTTGATCCCTGGGCATTTTTCTGGGTTGTAAGGGGGTTGTAACCGAATTGTCAAGCAGTTACTGCAACTAACTCCATAGCCCATCTAAGTAGTCATGGATTATCGTTGTCATCTCGATTGTATAGAACATAGCTGCTTATCTCCATTAGATCAATGTGGCTTCCATCCTTGAGATGCTTGTCCCAATTAACATCCACTTAGTGACGTCACAGTCGTTCGGATTCTTCATTTTTTATATATCTTTGGATCACGACATGGTGTGTATGTGCACGGGGAAAAAATAAGAAAAACATCCAAGCCCACTGCTGTTAGCAGCAGCATTGATTGAGTCCGTTTTTTTGTGCTTGTCAACATCCCAAATACATACTTTTAATGGTTGGCATAAACCCTCCAATGTAATTATTGTTTATACTGTACCCAATTTCTTCTAGGATTCTAGTCTTCCCTGGTTTTTTTTTACTTTTTTTTCTCAACCCCTGATTTGCAAAGAAAACACGGTTTCTTCCCATTAGACCAACTCCAAAGGACGGAGGCGGGGGAACAACGATAAACATATAGTCACACACACACACTCATCCATCTATATCTATGTTATAAATATAACACTACACCAATTTATCCTACCCTCTGGTTATTTAACATAGCCATGGTATAGATGGCCCATTTATAGATGGTTTACCTTTAAAAAATTGTGATTTTACCTATTATTTACATGTTTTTGTCCATTTTTTACACATCTCCAGGAGATGGCGCATCAACAGCTGCAACCGGATCTCATCACCAGCGCCGCGCTGTCGCGTCGCCTAGAGCTAGGCGGCGCTGTCGCGGTCGCGGCGTCGCTGCGCTGCTGTCGACAGCTGGAACTGCAGGGTATGGCGCTGCTGCGACGGCGGTGATGGTTGGCTGCTAGCCACGGCCGCGGCTGGAGAATGGCAGGTGATGAAATACTATGGATATTTCTTCTATAGCATATTAATGGATGTTTATCATGGATATAGGGTTATTAATCATGGATATAGCCACATCTACATCCACTAATAAGGGTTTACCCTCTGGCAAACATACAAAAGAAACTGGAAAAACATCATTTTGAATGGGTAAATCAACGAACTAAATGACCATGTTCAATAGCAATGTTAGTTAACCAGAGGGCCTAGTTTACCAGATAATGCTATGGATATTTCTTTTCTATAGCATAATAACGGATTATTATCCATGGATATAGTCACTTGGTGATTCTCCATAACATGAATGGATGATAAGTGATAAGGATGATAAATGTATATAGATTTCTGTTCTATAACCACGATTATCCATGAATATTGTACCAATATGGAGAATGGATGAGAATGGCAGGTGGTGCACCATAACACGAATGGATATGAATGGATGATAAGCATGGATATCTTTCGATTATTATGATCTATTTTACCATTTGCCCGTCATGGATAGGATTATGAACATGAATGGGCAATGGTATAATGGATCATGACAACGGACAGCAGGAATGCACTGGATGGTAACAGGCTACTATTTTGCATGGGTCTTTGAGTGCTCGAATCAGAACTAGAAATTCATGTCAAATGCGAAGTTAGAGTTAAATCATTTGAGCTGGAATCTCTATTCAATGGATTCAATGGGTAAGAATGGCAGCTTTTCCTGATGAGATAGTGCTGACTGGGCGAAGAATCGATACTACAAATCTACTGCAAAGCAATCACCATTGATAATCTGGTTGATGGTTTGGAACATTTTTCCATGTATTGGGAATAATATGGAATAATCATCCCAACTGACGAACTCATATTTTTCAGAGGGGTAGGGCTCAACCACGTAACCAGTAATTGATAGTGGCCGGTATTTGTCTAACATGATCATTGGAGAAACCCCACATCGGATAGGTGATTCAACCGCAGCCTATTTGGAGGTGACATGGATGATGTGTTGCAGTGATGGCATGGATTATTTTGGCATGACTTTGGGGCGGACACAGCAGAGTTTTTGGCGCCCCATGTGAAGGGCGTCAAACAATTGCACTCCATAACTATACGATCCTACACGTAATTGTATGATTCACTGATGCAGTATTAGAACAACCTTTTTTTGATGACTTGGAGACAACTGGTCCCAAGTACAACCGGTTGTATGCCTACTTAATCCTACTTATCAAAGGGTCGTTCTTTGCTGTGACAAATGGTCGTTTTTTGGCCATGTTGGTGTCGGTGAAAGCCTCAGTCGGGGAGTCCCCTGGCCGAGGTTGCCTTCCGGTGATGTCATGACTCAGTCATGATGGCGACGGCGACATACGGCGACCATGTCAGGTGGGAGCCTGTGGGTCGCCTGTCATGTACCCGTATGTAACACATGACATGTACCCAAAGATTCGCTAAATGCTGCAATCATGTCACATACCTCATATTCAAATGATCCAACTGTTCGTCTCCATGTTGATCAATGTTTATCATTACGTCCATCCGATTAGGAGGCCATAGTCCCTATCAAGCCATATTACATATATTATTGAAATATAGGGAGCCAAGCTACTAAGAGTTTCCTAGCCACATGCTGGTTTTCAGGTTGCAATTGTCACGTTATCAAAGATCCCCCTACAATATTATCGTTAGTATTCGAACACATTGAATCTATCGATTTTTGGGGGCCAGTCTGCTGTTGGCGATACATACCCATTTCAGCATGGTTGGTTTGCTGGACAATCGCCTATGTAGTTCAATGATTTTCCCATAATTTTCCCAATGAAAGATGGGGCATTCCATTGCCATAATATGGCCATGATTCCAGAGTGTATACCTCCATGTTCAATGTTCCTCTCCTATAGGACAATACATGGGTATTCATATTAATTGGAACATATTGGATTAATTAAAACTCTCTCTCTCTCTCTGTATACATATGCTCCCATGTCCCCATGTCAGGATAGTTTAACATAGTTAAACTGTATATATACCATCTGGTTATTTAACATAGCCATGGAAAATGGACCATTTATAGATGGTTTACCTGGGTTTACCTATTAAAAATGGTGATTTTCCATGGCTATGTTAAATAACCAGAGGGTATATTATATTGAAGCAAAGCTTCGGGCGCGCTGCTCCATTTGCCAGGATCTATTTGTCTCGGAGGGTGCCGAGACTTGCAGATCTTGCAGACCCCGGATGTGGCGAGATGGTCCCCTGATATTTGACCAGGCGTGTCACTGTGGATGACTCGAATGAAAAATGGGGGTTTAGCAGCAATAGAGCATGTTTTTTTTTTGACGGTTGAACCATCTTGCAAACGAAGATATACAGATATATGCAGCCAGGAAAAAGTTCCCCAAGATGGAACGAAGCAATACCAAAGCATGTGTTTTTATGTGTTTTTGGGGGTGGCATAAAAAACAGGGGAACAGATTACAAAAAACAGACTGGTCATCCAGTGGAAACCGCGTTGGCCTCTGTTGCATCTCTTGAGACTGGCCAAGAGATGTTGCATTTTCGAACTTGTGGGTGGTTGTTTTTTACATCGTTTGAATGTCTAGATATAGAAAGGTTATGCCGGCAAAGGGCTCAACAACCTTCTAGATGGCTTGCAGTTCATAGTCTTTGGCACCAGTCCAAAGGGATACGATCAGACTGCGTGGGTTTAGCCTGCAGGTGTTGTTTCACTTTCATTATTTTGTTTGTATGTTCATGAGAGTTGTGATTGTCCCTCGGAAAAAATGGTTTGTGATCTTTCATTTTCATACTCAAAATATACCCTCTGGTTATTTAACATAGCCATGGACAATCACCATTTTTAATAGGTAAACCCAGGTAAACCATCTATAAATGGTCCATTTTCCATGGCTATGTTAAATAACCAGAGGGTATGTTTTTTGGGTGATGAATGATAGCCAGTGACAATATGATACAATTATGATACAATATGTACCAATTAGAGGGTATATTGCGGGAAACCAATTTATGTGGACTCCGCAAAACGCCACGCAAAACCCCGCCGTTTTTTGGCCGTGTCTTCTAGGTTCAGAGGCTTCAGACCGGACGTCACAAAGAACGGCCATCGTTGCTTTTTGCTGCGCTGGGATGCATTGCCATTGTCCATCCATGGCTGATGTTCCATATTGGCAATGCTTCCCCTGGATTGATTCCCTCTTTTTTTTTTGCCCCCAAGGGAGATGTATATAGATCATAAAAAAGATCTGTATAGATCTGATACTAGCCAACTAAATACCATGGCTATTGCCATGTTGGATGTTGGAAGTGGATTCCTAAGGCTTCAGGCTTCGGCATGCCATGGCTTCGCCATGGCAACGTTTCCAGGCTCACCGTGGCAGCCATGACCTGGTACGAAGGTGAGTTTCGACATGACAAACATGGTACGATGGGAGAACATGTTGAAACGTATCGACATATTGATCTGGGACTGGTGGTTTGGAACATGGCTGGATTATTTTCCATTTCATATATGGGATGTCATCCTTTCCATTGACGCACTCCATCATTTTTCAAGATGGTTAAAACCACCAACCAGTGATGCAATTTGTGGATTTCATTTTATTTCATTTACTTCATTTCGAGGATTTGATGCAGTTTGATACAATGAAAGTGAAATTGACATTTGAACACATTATGAACATCCTCCTTGGAATTATCTCTATAAAATAGGTAACCGGCACGATTCTATAGAGATGAGGTTGGTAGGCCAGTTTTTACTATAGAATGGTGCATTTTTCAAGGGTCCTTGGGATGGTCATGGGATGGTCACTGGGCCATGAAAACACCAAGGACATCACCGCCCACTCCTTTACTCATCACGGACACATTGGACAAAAAATTATCCCAAGCAGCTGCTGGCATTTTTGGCACAGAGGATTCCCAGGATGATACCCTTTGGTAAACTAACATAACTATGGAAGTCACCATTTTTAATGGGAAAACTCACTATACAGTCAAGGGCCAAAGTCGTAGCGATTCTTTGCTTTTGAGTCCATACCATTGGGCGAAGCTTTTCAGGGGGGTCGTAGCGATTGTGGCTGTGCCTATGAGATTTGCAGTGATTTGTTGAATCGTTTTAGAGGCTTTTGTGGGTCAAATCCATGTATTTCCGTTGGGTTCTTGGATGACCATACAAGTGCTCGGTTTAAGTCGCATCAGTTTCTTAAAGTCGTATCGGGAGGCCGTGCGCCTGGAAAAAGTTCAATTTTTAGTATCGCGTTGATTTTTAAAGCTTATATTTGTTCATTCATTCAAGGTGGCAAACGCTGGTTGCTGCTTGCTTGCTGCTGCTTTCCTTGCTGCTGCTTGCCTGCTGCTGCTTGCCTGCTTGCCTGCTTGCCTGCTGCTTGCTGTTTGTTGCTGCTGTTGCTGCTGCTGCTGCTGCTGCTTGCTGCTGCTTGCTGCTTGCTGGCTGGCTGGCTTGCTGGCTGGCTGGCTGGCTTGCTTGCTGCTTGCTTGCTGCTGCTGCTGCTTGCTTGCCTGGGTGGATAGGACAACAAACTTTCTGAGAGCTGCCCATGACCTTGATGCACATCGCGCCAGCCATAGATTTGGCTGCGGAAAACAACGGGCCTCCATATCCTTATATCATGCTAGATCATAGCCCTGCCAATAGGATTTGCTACAGCTAACCCATTTGCATTGCAAGAAATTTGAGGCTGTACCAACAGGGGTTTGATGTGGTCGCGCGACGCAGGACATCAATATATATAATATGTTCAAATCCAATAGGAATAGCTGCCGAGAATTTATTTGTATTAACTTGTGCCCTTCAAAATCATCGCTGTGCGCAATGCTTCGGCTACTTTTAACTAAATCTCTAATTATAGATGAAAGAGGCTGTGCCATGGTGGTTCTTCTTCCCTGATGTGACTTTCCACTACCTGCCCTGTATCGCCGCCGTGCCATGGGGATGATGTGACTTTTCCCGCATGATGTGACTTGGGCCCGGCGCTCGTATTATGTATTATTTGCTGAGGTTGTTCCAGCATATTTAACATTTAGCTTACATGGGGGAAACGTCCCTTTGGTCATTCCTCTTACATACCTCTTTTGGATGGGAGGGACGTTCGTTTTCTTTATTTGATGGTTTGGGATGAAGAAGGGGTGCGGTGGCGCAGGGAGTTCCGCACTTCATGTTGTGGTCAATGATGGCCCTGGGTCCTGCGCTTGACAACTCATGAATCAGGGGTCGTTCGGGGGGTCGTTCGGGGGTCGTTCGGGGGGTCGTTCGGTTGTATTTTCAGCACTTGTTTTCATTTGTGTTCTTTGTTTGTTCCTTTTTTTATCTTCTTCTCTTTCTTTCTCACAGACTGTTACTTCTTCTCTTTTCATTGTTTCCTTCGTTCACTCAGTCGTACTCCTTCTCAAATCAAACCATTGTGGCAGAATGATTGTTTGTAATGCAAAGCAGTGCTGGCAGAAGAGTAGTCTGCAGTGCGAGGGGTGGGCTCTCTCGTGTTTGTTATAATGGTACTTTGTATCCTTCAAATGAAGGCAATCCCCTTGTGTTTTGATGGATTGCTGTGACCCTGCTGTGACCCGGTCGTGGCGACTTTTCCGCAAGCGGTTTGTCCACATTCAAGAAAATTGCTCTGACTTCAGCCCTCGACTGTAAATGGCCATTTTCAATAGCTATGTTCGTTTACCAGAGGGTATATGATGAGGATGTTGAATTTGGTTCCTGCGGTGCTTTCATTGGATTCCATGAAATTTCATGGGAAGTCATGGCTATCCAAACAGCGGATTTTGATGCAAAAAATGGACCAGACATGGCGACCTGAAAGTGTTGCAGGTTGCGACCCGTTTGGCCAGAGATTGCCTGAGAACAATTTTCGCGGCTTCAAAAAAATGGCTCTGATTGATATATATATATATTACTATAATAGGTTATCTACCTTAAATACTTCATATATATATATAATAACGTGCATTAAAAAACACCAGATTTTTTGCCGCAGCTGCCCAGCACCAGTGACCTCGGCCGGGCGTTTTTCGTGCGCCAATTGGGCGCCAAAAGATGCCTTTCCCGCGCTGGTTTTCTGCGTTGCTGGCGGTTGCTGGTGCTCAGCCCTCGTACTATGATGCAGGACTGGCGGTTTTATGGGGATATTTTTGAGGATGCTGGAAAAATAAATGGGGTGACTTGGAGGTTTCCCAAGTTTTTTTGGGGCTACCCCTAAATCATGTTAGTAGGATTTTCCCCGCCGAGGGTATTAATTACACAATCTGCAGGCACTGTCTAAGCCTCTAAGCACTGTTTGTTCGACATATTTCGTCATACCCAGATCTCTGTTGTTCAAAACCTTATGTTGTTTGATCAATCCACCATGTTAGCTGCTAAATCTTTCATTTTTTTCGCCGGTGACCAAATCACCATGTTCACCATGTTTTTCACCATTCGTCCACTTTCTATTTATAGCTGTTACAACTAAATCATCTGAACCGCGGGATTCACCACCTATATGACACATTTCACCATATTTCACCATCTTTCACATCATTTCCCGGTGGTTTCCTCTCTATGTAGGCGTTTCGGCCTGTGTGGTGGGTGGCGGTTTCGACCACTTCCCCTTCTGCAACGTGTCGCTGCCCTTGGACGCCCGGGTCCACGACCTCGTTTCGCGCATCCCAGTGGAGGCCAAGGCGAATCTGCTGACGGCCCGGGGGCACCTGAAAAACCGAGGAAGGCAGGCCTTGCCCGAGCTCGGGGTGCCATCGCAACTGGGATGAACTGAAGAAAAAACCCTCTGGTAACATATGGAAAATCAATGAGAATCACCTTTTTGAATAGGTAAATCAACGAACTTTCTATGGCCATTTCCAATAGCTACGTAACAATTTACCAGAGGGTAAGTGGAATGGGGGGCAAAGATGTGGAAAAACCCATGGTAAAACATATGTTTAAATTTTTGGTTGAACTGGAAGAGTTGTTTTTTTTAGGCGCGTGCAATTAAAATGCACAAATTTGGTGGCAAACCCCAAAGAGCCTTGGCTGTTGAAACCATGCGCTTTGCCGAATAATATTGACGTATATTGACCCATACCCTTAAGGAAGCAAGGTGGGAAGGGGAAGAGATGTTGGGAAGCAAGACAGCAAGACTGCCTTTTTTTTCGTTTAGAATGCTGAACTGGAATTTTTAAGGTTCTGATGTAGAACAGTGGCGCATTTTTTTTGTGGTGGTTTGTGGCTGGGTCATGGTTGCCACAAGGTGGAGCCGCATAATTTGCTACGAGTATAATCCCTAGGCTTCCTCGACACTCCAAAGAATGGTGGTTGAACGTCGACCATTAAATTGCGTGAACCCCCTTTTTTTGCATGTTGACCTGGGCTGCATAGTCAGCAAACATCAAAATCAAGTACTCTCATGTTCGTTCCCCAAAAAAAACATAAATTCACTCAAAGTGAACGTTGATTTCCTTACATGTGCCGAATGCCAAAAGAACATGTGTTGTAAGATCCAACCATTTTTATGATTTTTGCATAGTAGGTGTCACACACAAAGAAGTCTCATGACATTTTACAGCACGTCCATCATCTTGTGCCATATTGCGTTACATCTTGAAATCGCAAAATTTGTTCTTGTCAGAAGTGACATGTAGACAAAAGACTCAGGAAGGCTTCCAACAACCTGCTGACACAGATTCAAAAATGCACTTTGTTTAGCACGCCTTTGCCTGGGACAAAAACAATATCGAACACTATATGTATTTGGCGTCATTTCACACACGAGAGTCAAGATCCAAGTGCAAGCCAACCTTCAAAATCTGTGCGTGTTATCACTGGGTTTGTGTATCTGGTTTGCATCTCGTTTTGCGACTTCTAAATTGCAGTGATTCATCATCAGTACAAGTGTGCTGAGTGTTTCGCACAATGGTTCTTGAGGGAAGACATCTTGAAGACAAAACAACAAAGACAAAGCTTGAAACAATTGAGAAATAAAGAAGGTATACGTTAGTTTTTAGTTTGTTATTCGACTCACTTATGTGATGTGGTTGCCCTCCAACTTCTTGGTGCAATTAGTAATGCATGTTATGTACTTGTGCAGCATAATTACAGTAATGTAGTGGTGGTGGAGCACTGAATGTTTCAAAATCTGTGCGACATCAGGCAACCTCCAAAATAAGGCCCGAAGAAAGCCTGGAAAATCAAAATGTTCGCAAATGGGTTCTTATTTCTTCAATATAGTTGAAATGGATGATTGATATGCGTACACATGTATACAAATAACATACAGATGTTTGCCGCCTCCATATTGAACAAATAAAACTAAACCGCTTGACTGATGCTAGTGCATGGAGGTCTTTTGGACCTATTCTACTTGAATGTATTCATTCCCTGCCTTGGTCCTTTGTCCTCATCCTCATGCTTGATTTTTAACCGGCCCTAATCAATGTGGACAACTAGATTTGTTTTCATGTGCTCAGGGTAAAATGTGTTTTCAAAAGCTCGCAGTTTCGAGATTTGGGTTTTAAATGGTTTTAATGGAACTGTCTTTGTTCCCAAGTCCACGAAGTCCTGTTTGTTTGTTTCACTTATCTTTTTGTTGTCAAATTCAATCAAGATGAACACTGCATTCATATGTTCGTACAGTCACTGTAGCGGATGGTCTTGGGTAATTACATAGCAAACCGATTGCACATAAATAGTAATTGATGGAAACTAAGTAACAAGCACTGTGGCTATGCAGTTTTCCCTTGCACTGTGCGACTTTGGACAAAAACAGCTCAAAGCAGAGCGGTTCTTCCTTCGTTAATGAGCATTTGCACAAACACGAGTATTCAGTAGTGAAGCATGTAGTAAAATCAGATAAAGCAAACAAGACGATCCGGACCCGAGAATTCGGTAGATGAACAAAACTGTCACCATGACCAGTGTGTGAAAATCCGTCGCGTGAAACCGCGTGAAACCCGCGTGAAACTAGCGTGAACCCCCGTAGTTTTGCGTGAACCCCCTTTTTTTGGCGTGAACGACGGTCGCTGAAAATTAGATGTTGATTGTTGTCAGCTGCAATTTGATTTCATTTCTCCTTTACCATGCTTTGCCCCTCTTAGTATCGATCAGTTTAGGTTTTCTTGCATTAAGTTTCCCTCACGTATTGACGCCATGGCAAACCTGGATTTGCCAAGTCAGGGGAGGTTGGGGCCTTTTTTTGACTTTACCATAGATACGCAGTAAAGGAAGGCAATATAGAAATCAGTGAGTTGGAGCATAAAACAACAGGGAAAAACACATAGCAAGAGTTGCCAAGAATTCAGATTGAAAGTCCAGTGGCCGTTGTGCGGTGGCTGCAGCAAGCATTGATAAACATTGCAGTTTTTTGAACCCCCGCACATGGCATGCTTCTTGAACAAAAAAACATATTACTTTAGAGATGGTTAACAAGAAACTGCCATTGGTCGTTGATGCTTGAGAGATGCTGGCCATCAAGTGATTGAAAGCGTCAAGACCCAGTTTTACGTTTTAATCCGTTGATATCATCATGGATGTTTTGAAATCTAAAGTTGTTTTGTACCTTCAGCTGGGGTGGAATCATCACTGCCTTTTATTTGCCAGCAAACATTGCCTGACCTAAACGGATGCCAGCAAAAAAATGCCCGCCTATCTGGGATTTTACCAGCCGGTGGGAATGGTTGGACAGACCGTATTTATACATATTTGCTTTTGGCAATGTAATGATATTTCGGGGCTTCTTTCCACCAGTGCGGTGATGTTGAATATCCCATGAGAAACACCCCTATAACATGAAAAACAGTATCCACTAGTTGCGGCTAAAATATGCTAAAATTACATCCACTAGTTGCGGCTAAAATAGGGCAACACAGGAAACATGTCTGACCAAAAAGCCAAGTGCTATCGACGCAAAGGAGTGTGTACAAAACATGAAATGGGCAAGATCAACAAATGAAATTGCATATTTTAATGTTCGTCCAGGTATCCTATGTACTGGTACTTCAAACAAGTCCCAACCTGTTGCAGGGTATTGCAGGGTTGTGGGTGTGTTTTTACTTTGTTCACAGTAGCTTGAAGTGCTTCAAAAACCTGCAGGCTGCTTGCAACATTGTAGTTCTCCGATGAAAATCAAATCAGTTACCAACAAGCAAAATACGCCCTGATGCCCTCCACAAGTTGCCCATCAGTCATTGTCATATGTTCTGACTTGCTTGCTGGGACTCAACTTCCTGAAAACTACTCGAACTGAGCATATAAAAGAAACAAAGAACAATCCCGTGCTCTATTTGCTTCATGGATTGCTGAGGGAAAATGTGTTTACCTATACTTGCATGAGGCATGCATTTTGTTGCCTTTTTGGGTTTTGTTCCTATTCGATCAAGGCATACGTTTCTGTCTGACCTGTAAGCTAGCATCGTGTCCATGAGGTATTTTACACATGCATCATCATGTTCATCTTCCTCCCCGATTTTCACCGGAATCGTTTGAATGTACAAATCCGTTCTTTGGTGTTTGCATCGTGATAAAGCAAACGGAAATTCTAAAAAAACAGCCTTATTCGAATAATCAGGTTTTCATGGAATCGGTGCGGAGTGCAACACCCTCCAAGTCTGAAAATACCGAGGACATGAAAGGACAAAGAAAGGGGGTTATGGAAACCACCATTCTTTGAGCTGTGGTTGGAAGGTCAGGGTAATGTTAGCTAAGTTGGTTAAGTAGGTTAACCGGGGGTTAATAAGCAGCTTTGGGGATGAATATATAACCAGCTCTGCCACTAACATGGTATTTATACTATATAATTATATTCTAATGTATCGTACACATCTCTGTCATCAAGTAATTGGGCTTATTAGTTGCTTTTACCAACTTCCACCAACTTTCCACCAGGGGCACTTTTTTTTGGCACTCAGGTACTACTGGGGCTCCAACTGCCTTCATTCCGCCATGTCGGCCAATTGCACTGCTGCTGGTCGCTGTTCCACGTCCTTCCCCAGCGGTCCCTCCTGGTCGGCCACCTTTGATCGTGAGCTCATGCGGAGCATGGCTGGGGTCGTTGGAAGGGAGACCCGGGCATTTTTCAACATGGGAAACTTCACGGACAATGGCAAGACTCTTGGAGAGACTTCCTGAAGGTTTTTTGTTGATATTTAGGTCCCAATAGTCAAATCATGGATCAAGTACGAAACTCATAGATGATTAGCTCACACAGTATGATCACCTTTTGCACATCAATCAAATTGCATGCAAATAGGTATGTTAGATATGCTATTATAGTCTTTTGCCGGTGGAACCTCATTGTTATTGACGATGTGCTAGTGATACTTACATAGTCAACATCGACATAGTTTTACGTTCCCAAGTTTGTTGGATTATGGTATTTTCCCCTTCTTCTAACCAGATTGCTTTTTTTCTCCTGCCAGCACTTTTTGAAATACTGGAGCACCTTTCTACTTGATTGCAGAGTTGTAGACCATCTCCACAAAGCTATAAGTTGGTGACTGTTGGTACATTGTCTACTGCTGGGGGACGCGTAGAGATTACCAGATGGTTTTTCATGCGACATGGACACTCCATGTTCTGGACGGATTGTATATAGCCAGTCCCACTAGTTTTCAACTTGGAGGGGATTTGAAAGCCGATTGGCGGTAGAGACGTGCCCATCGTTAGCAGGATCTTCAACATTTAAACATTCGCACCACGGGACTTTCAAGCACGAAGTCAACCCAGTAATGATTTGTTGAATACAAACAATTTGAATAGCAAACTTAGCAAAACCTGTAGAAAACCATCCCACAAAGGTTGTGACCGGGGCCTGGGCCGGTTGTGCCGGGGCAAGGAACGGTATGGGCTTGGACTGCTGGGGCCCAGTGCTCAACATCAATCGCGATCCGCGCTGGGGGCGGCACGGTGAGGGAGGCACTGAGGACGCGAAAAAAAACATGGGGAAAACCAGATCTTATTGTGTGTTTACCTGTTTGGGTAACTAGGGTTGTAATATGGGTTTATGGGTGTTGATGATAATTGTATGTCACTATAGTTGTAGGACTGTAGTTCATCAGGTCTATAAACCAACTTATATTGGTGTTACCCTCTGGCAACCAAACATGGCTTGCTGGAAAATACCCGAACTAAATGGATATTTATAGCTGGGAAACTACCCGAACTAGCTGGGAGAATTTCCATTGCCATGTTGATTACCGAAGGGCATGTTTAGTTGGACAGTTTGATTGTTCTTTGGATATGAATTGGGCTTTGTAGATTTGCATGGGACATACCACAGTTACTATAGTAAGCTGATCTTTTAAAATTGAGCCCAGAATGTTTTGCACAAGAATTATGACAATTATGGCATTGACAGCAAAGTGTCATGGTGTATGCGGTGTATGTGTCCTTCTTCTGTTTGGCCGGGCTTTGGGGTCGTGGTTTTCATACTTCTTTGCAATGGCCTTTGACGACCACATTGGTAAAAATCATGGTTTGATCATGGAGGATCCTCAACAAAGTCCTCAAAGAAGCTGCAGGATTTACGGACATCGAAGCACAGAATGGAGTTCAGAGTTCAGACGATTCTTCGCTGATTTTTCTCATGCATAGCTTCAATGCTTATAGTTATAGTTTATTTCAGCAATGTTCCAAACTTTTTCCAGGATTTCTGTCTGATTATAATATATATATAATGTGTGTTTATTATATATACATTGGACATATATTTATAATATACACACGTGAAAGCATAAATAAACATATATATATATAATATATATTACATTTAATATACTATGTATGTATTATGAAATCAAGGCCAAATATGCGGTCCCTGGGGCTCAGGGTGCAGCGCCCAGTTCTGCCTTGTTCCGCCTTGCAGGACCCCTTCTTGATGGGTCAGCTGGGTTTGGCGTGGACCAAAGGATTGCAGGAAGGAGAGGATAAACGCTTCATACAGGTCCATCAATGGGAAATGATGGGTATGGGTATCTATGCATATCTATGGTACATCACTGGGAAATGATGTGGAGAAGGCTATGGAAATGGCGAAATTGCTGTTGATATCTATGGATCAATATCAGCTTTCGGACAGCGATTTTCATGTTTGTCATGGATTTGTTCATTATTTTTCCATTGGTTCATCCAGGAAAAAAGGGGACATCTCTTGGGGATCTATTGCTTCATCCCCCCAAATTATGGGTAACGCAGGTGAAACCTGGAAATCATAAAGGGTTTAAGTGATTTAAGTAGCAATGGAGGTTTATGTAACCATCAACAAGGATCGGGCGTAAAGTGGATGTTTGGTGACTTTCCTTCCTGGACGAAGGATGGAAGAAGGTTGAAGGATTATGCATCATGACGGGGTATGCGGTATGAGTCAATATTATGTAGTTTCCATTGCCCTCTGGTAATCAAACATGGCCATGGACAATTCGCCATTTTAGAAATGTTGGATTTCCCAGGGCTGTGGGACTGTGACCATTTGGTCCATGTGAAATCTGTGTGATATAGCCAATAAATGCCAATATGTTTAATGCGAGTAAAACTAGAATATACCATCCCCCAATCATCACCATTTTTATAGGTGGTATAAACCCCAAATGGCTGGTTTATGGCATTGTCTTTTTGTGTGTTTGCCTCCAGCAATAGGTTCTCTGAACTGGAAACTTGAGAGATTTTTCACCAGATCACCGCAATTCACCGCTGAAGATGTGAAACATGTGGAACCCTGGCATTATTTGTTACCCCTTATTTATGGATTGTTACCTCAGACATGCGCCAGATGATTTGAACATATTTCAACGGATCTTCAGGGGCTGATGATTTGGTGAGGCTGGGAGTTGCCAGCAATACATCCAGTACCCTTTGGTTATGTTAACAGTTTGCTATTGAAAATTGCTATTGAAATAGTGGATTTTCCCATTGAAAATGGTGATTTTCCATTGCTATGTAAACGTTTACCAGAGGGTATACATGGAGAAAAAACCAACCAAATGCTGTTGGCAAATCCCATGGTAATTCAATCCCTTGAATCTCGTGGATTCGACGACCGTGGGAGGTTTCCTAAAATTGGGCTACCCCAATAGCTGGATGGTTTAGAACTGGTTATAATGGAAATTCCGACTAAAATGGATGATTTGGGGGTACCCCTATTTTAGGAAAACACCATATATATATATGATTATATATATATATGATTATATAAATATATATGATCATATAATATATATTTAGTTGTATGTATCATACTGTATGTTATTGAGAGATGTTGATGGTTATATTTTTCAAGGGTCCCATTCTTGTAGAACCCCCTCTTGATTGATCATGAAACCTTGTCATAACTTTAAAAAGAAAGTAGCTTACAGTGAAATTACCTCTACTGTAGGTGTTTGAATTTATTTTAATCAATAAGCAATTGATTAACATCGGATGATTTTACTGACTTATCCATTTTGTCCTTAACAGACTGAGTAATATATTGTTACTATATATCATCATATTCTGTTAACTTCAATATAATTCAACCGTTCTTCCAGCATTGGTAAAATATACCCTCTGGTAAATTAACATAGACCCTGGCAGTTGTCGGGGTTGGAAGACTAGTTTCCATTAAAAATGGGTGATTTTCAGGGTCAACAAGTTAATTTACCAGGGTGTATCACCACAATGAACTCCTCATCTTCCGGTCCCCGGGTGGTTCCGCAGGTGGCGGTGACCCTGAAACACTTCGACGCCAACTCCCTGGAGGGCGGCGCTGAGGCGGACCAGGGCTACGATCGACACGACTTCAGCGCCACGATTTCGAAGTATCTCTTGGCGGACCGCTGCACGGCCCCGGTGGGATCTGTTCACGATGGTTTACCCTCTGGTAAACGTACAAAAAACTATGGAAAATCACCATTTTTAATAGGTAAATCAACTATAATTGGGCCATTTTCAATAGCTATGTTAAATTACCAGAGAATACCCTCTGGTTATGTGAACAGTTTGCGAACTGGAAAATGGCCATAGTTAAATAGTGGATTTACCCATTGATAGCATGGTGATTTTTCATAGATTTTTGTATGTTTACCAGAGGGTAACCGTAGAGATTTGGTCAAACGACTGGTGGAATTTCGGAGATTATGGGGTAGTGATGTTTCCGGTGGCAGCACCAATAAGGTGACAATGGAAAATGCCTGAACTAAATTAAGGCTAGACTTGGGAAAATCATCGACATGAAGGATTTGTCCAAGCCACGCTTGATTTTCAATGGGTATTTTGTTGGGTGATGGGAAGACAAAGAAAAGGTAGAACAGTATAGAAAAGTGACTATTATTTTTTAAAGTTAGATGCGCTCTAATTTGCTGTCTTTACATTACATGTATGTATCAACTGTATGCATATAGAACGAAGTGAAATGTGTATGTTGGTTGGTATGTAGTACTAGACTAGACGTTTACATTAGTGGGGGGCATGGCCTCCTTAAATGGCATGTCTTATTAGAGGGGGTGTAGATTCTTGAAAAAAAATAACATCGTGGAAACTTTTTATAGCATGCTGGAAACAATTTATAATATTAAACTATATTTATACAAAATAATGGGAATTATCTGTAGGCATGTTCATTCAAGTATGAATTAGGTGCAATATTGGAAAGAAAATACATGTTCAGAGCGTGTGTCACAACATGTCTTGAAGATATGTCGACATGTTTTGTTACTATCATTTTTTTTTACCTATATACCTATAACAATCCATTATAATCCTCATACTATTTTCGAATATTTTGGATGTTTATGTTTGATTTTTGTCTAACAAAAGCCACGCACTCTAACAGCCGATTCGTGCCGTCCAGGACTATTATTGGCCCGCTTTCAAGGCACCCATCAGAGAAGGCAAGGCCAAAGGGGTAATGTGCAGCTACAACGCCGTGCCTGGGTGAAAGCACAGCAGATGTCGTGAAATCGCGGGGTTTCACAAAGAAAATCACCGAGAGATCCAGCTTCTTTGGGTTGTGCTTGTGTCACAGAAAAATGTCAGTGTTACAGTCATTCACCAGCATTAGCCACCATCATTGTATCCCCAATTGTTGGCAAACATCCCTAAAGTTTTCCTTCGAGGTTGTGCCGTTCGTTGTAAGTTTCAAACAAAATAAAACCCTATCCACTACAGATATATCTCCCATAACTCTCACCATCCAATATTTTTTCTCCTTCAAGATTTGCCATTTTTCTTGGTTATATCGCCAAAAATAAACCATGGACATCACCTAACTTTTCGCCAGAAATCCAGAAAGCAATCACCGAGGTGAATGGCATCCCCACCTGCCTTGATCCCTTGATGAAAGCCGCCCGGACCGCTTGGAACTTCACGGGCTACGTGACCAGCGACAGCGACGCGGTCAGCGACGCTTGGCGACGGCATCGCTACGTGCAGACGCCGGCCCCTCGGGCGGGACGGGCGGGACGCGGGAGCGTTGGGATTTGTGATGTTTTTTGGGTGATGAATGATAGCCAGTGACAATATGTACCAATTATAACATATTATAAATAATTATTTTCCATTTAAATTTATATCATCATTATTGTTACATGATTATCATGTCATTTTTCTTAGCCCGTTGTTACATTAATATCCCCATATTGGTTTAACAATGTGTGGACTTCAGCATTGTTGAGTTTGGTATTGTCTACAGGAGAACTCTGCTGCAATATTTGACATGGATGAAAATAGGTTTGCTTTATCATTCATATTCTGTCGATACTTCAATCCGAAGTTTGACAACTGAGTACGAAGTATGGCATGTGATTCCAATTCTTCACACAATTAGTTTATAGTCATTAGCTACATTTGCAGCTTCACAGGGTGTCATTTGAACATAAACAATAAACAAGGCATAAACAAGGGCAATGTGGGATGTGCAAACACATAAATACACATAATTAATCCCTAGTTATTGTTATAGTTACGATTGTTATACATCATCCCCAGAATCAGTGATAATCAAGGCGTATCATCCAACAACAAATTACCAATAATGTGGAGTTCTTATTTTTGTGGTTCCTCCATGAATTAGACATTTTTTTATATGTATGTTTTCGTCTATCCATTAAAAGTGAACAGGACTATAATCCACCTGGAGGTAACTAGTACTTGGGCCACTTTAATACTCAGAAACCCTCAAAATAATAACACATATAAAAAGAATAAAGCAAAAACTATATTTGAATAATTGTTTCATCGACATAAGCGCATATTTATTGTGAAAAGAATCCCACTGTCTGGCACTGAAGTATTGCTAGCCACCTGGCAGGTGAAAAAACAAACCCAGCAGATGATTGTCGGATGGCCTATTTGACCAAAGAGGTGTTTATGAATATGAATAAATTTGAATTGAAGGTTTACATGCACGTATGCTGGTACGATTCCTAAAGTTCGTGGACGGATATTTCTTATATTTCTGAACCTTTTCCATGTCTACATCGCAGATTCGGGTTACGACCCAGTTATGCACAAAATTTACTAACTTTGTTACGCGGATGGATTTCATTTGGGCATCAGGCGTTTTTTTCTAGGCAGGGGGTTAGACTTAGACTTAGTTCAATCATGTTCAATCCCAAGGCAGAAGCCAGCTGTTTAGCTGTGAAGAACGGGCAGTGTGACACTTGGCTGGTGAAATTTTGGGAATGTTTTTTTGGATCCAGAAATCAGGGGTGTCATCATATTTTTGGGAGGTTATCATCAAATAATAAAAGGGGATGATGATCGTGGACTATAATAGCATACGCAATCAATATAGATTGTCTACAGTTCATACCTAGATCATGTTGTAATTTTAACTATGTAAGTATGTAAAATCATCACCGAGATATTGTCTTTCAATTCTTTTTTACGCCAATTGTCGAAGGATGTGCAGTTGATATTACCTTTGCAACCGGGAGGTTGTTACTGTTGGAGCCATGAAGAACTGAGGATATTGACAGTGGAAACACCTACTATGACAATCTCCTGCAAGGTGTCCAGGAAGGCCATTGTTCCATGCAGGAGAGTGCTCAGTGGGCGGATAGACGGCAAGCCGTCGCATCAATTGTTATATTGATCCTTTGAACTGCCTTGGGGGTGAACATCAACTGGGTTTCACGTCATTTCGTTCTTGACCCATGGATTTCGTTCTTCCCAATCTTGACCCATGGCACTGCCCCATGGCATTGCCGATGCAGGATGTGGACCGAGCTTTGTTCAACACCTTGCGGGTGCGATTTGAACTGGGACTGTTTGATCCCACGGCTGACCAACCCTACTGGAAACTGGGCGCAGGTGCAAGGGTGGTTTCGTGAGAGGTGTTTGATGGTGTTTGTCCAGGCACCTGCGGCTATTTGTTCCACTATTGCCCCATGGTTTTATTGTTGATTGCCTCCTTTCTGCAGGGTCCTAGGCATGGCCAAAAAGGGCGGATGAAAACGGGGCAGAGCTGCAGGAGAACATGGCTTGTCGCATCATTCTTTTTGATGTACCCTCTGGTAAACTAACATAACTATGTAAAATCACCATGTTTAATGGGAAATTCCACTGTAAATGGTCATTTTCAATAGCTATGTTAAATTACCAGAGGGCATCAAGCCTGAAGACTTATGATGTTGCGTTCTTACATCAACCCAATGATCAGCACGAGGTTTCTCCCAGTTTGGTGTATTCCAACTTCCACCTTGATGGGTGCTTGGGCAGGTGACATTGGAACTGACAATGCGAAGGATGCGGATGATCCAACCATGCGTTGGTTGAGCATGTTGATGGCATTGTTCACTACCTTAATTTAACCCCATCTTATGCTATATCTTCAGTCGTAAGTTTTGGAAGGATCGTTTTTTTTTTTAATTGAAGCCCCTGAAGCAGCAAACACCTACAATCAACAATCAAGCATTAGGGATGTTTATTGGGATATTGAGTCCTGGTAGAGCTGTCACGGTGTCCGAACTTGATTTCGACATGATTTCGCTGCCCCGAAAGGGGCACCAGTCACCACATAAAGCACCGAACCTCAGGCGGCACAAATTGAATGAAGATCATTCCACTGGAATTGTCACACCACATGATGATTTTCATGATATGTTCCCACTTAGATGGACTTAGATGGGTTAACTACTAAGTTACTACGTTAAAAAAAAAAATCCGGTTGATAACAAGCTGTAACTATAGCTTACACTATAACACCACCACTACACAGATACTTCATGGCCTTCACAAACTATATATATAATCTGTACATGTATATCCATACTTCAATGGGCTATAATGAGTTACAGTTGAATGTGTGACTTATAAATTATATTATGACAGACCACAACCCGGTAGCTTTATGACACTTCATGGTTTGCTAGTGAATTTCTCCCAAAAGTAGGGATTTTCTCACTACCATAGTAGCAATAACTGGTGGTATACTGGCGGCGCAGGAGTTGAATTTGGAGGCTGCGCAAGCCTCACTGGTTTTGCTCAGCAACCCGGGCATTTTGCCACTGAAAGGTACCACCGGGGGATGGTGAAGCGAAATCAATGGCATGGGTGATCCACATATAATTAGATCGTTTCCACTACAATCAATCCATAAGATGATATTTGCAACTTGCAAAATCCATGATCTACCCATAGAAATTCATTATCAATGGAATCCTGAAAGATAGTCAAACATGGCAATGGAAAATCCATCATTCATAGAGAATTCCGATTATAACCTCAATTTTTCAGGGAATTTCCAATTGTCATGTTTGACTACAGGAGGGTATCAAGGAAAGATACGGGTTTGTCGGAAAGTGGGACTTACCACCATTGATAGCCATGTCCAGTCATCGGGAAACTATTTATATAACCAGGTTTTTGTTCTAAGTTTTAAACGATTGACGTTTGAGTTTTCTCCCAGATACCGCATGTACCGTACCACGTGGGGACATATGGAACTGATGTTAACCAGTGAGTCCGAAGCGCATTGATGCATCGGTCCTTGATTAAGGCCGACTAAGACTCACTCTTGAATCCCATCACCAGCACAGTCCATTAAGCCTCAATCATACAAAATCCCATAAAATCCCCAATACATCCACTACTTTCCATGTTTTTCCATGGTTTTTTCCACTTTCCATGTGTTTTTCCATGGTTTTTCCCATGGTTTTTCTTCACCGTTCCCAGCTACCGCCGCGTGAGTCAGGCGGTCAGCGGCTGGCGCTGCTTGGGCCCCACGCGGCCGCCTCGATGGATCTCATCCAAGTGGACACCGGCCGAGTGTGCCCTGGGGACACCGGGGATGACGAGAACTTTTGGCGCCTTGGAAGCCTTGGAGATGGCGGCTTCAGATAGATAATCCCTTCCTCCTAATACTAAACCCCCCCCCCTAATACAAAACACGGCAGGTAGTTTTTAGTATTAGGGGGGTATTTATTATTAGGGAACCAAATCGAAGTCATGTTAATTAATTAATTAAATTTCCTTATATAACGCAATTAAAATATTGCCAAAAATGGCAGTTCGAAGCTTACCCCTAATACTAAATTAAAACCCTTAATACTAAAAACTATTTTTTCCGATCTCAAAATCAATTAAATTTCCTTATATAACGCAATTAAAATATTGCCAAAAATGGCAGTTCGAAGCTTACCCCTAATTGCTAGAGTAGCCAGGCAGCTTGGAGTGAGGGATTGGGACTAGGCCCCCCTAATACTAAACACCCCGGGGTGAACTAGTTTTTAGTATTAGGGGGGAGAACCCACAAATGGTAGGTTGATTTTTAAATTGTTTTTTAAAGGGGATCAATTAAAAGTCAAATTGGCCAAACTGAAATTTTCGGAAATTGGAGATGGATGCCTGTTTTTAGTATTAGGGGGACGTTTAGTATTAGGAGGAAGGGATTATGGCTGGCGCCAACTGGGTGGTGGTGGTGGTTTCAAACAAAGATGTGTTATTTTCCATTGATGTTCCATTTCATAATTATATGGGATGTCATCCTTCCATTGGCTTATACTAATGGTATACAAATGGTATGACTTAAGGTATGACTTAAGGTATGTCTTGGATATGGCCCACAAGATATGACTTGAATATGGTATGACTGGGTTTTTCATATGGCTTATACTAATGCTATACTAATGGTTAATGGTATACTAATGGTTAGTGGAATATCAATGATATATGTAAGGTATGACTGGGATTAATATGACTTGCTGGGTGGATTTAAGGTGGATTTGCTGGCGTTAAAAAAAAGGTGATTTGATGGGTGATGATTTGGTATGATGACTGGGTGTGGTATGCCAGGTATGACTTAAGGTATGGCTTGCTGGCCTTATTCATATTATTCATCAATAAATGATGTTGGCGTAAAAAAAAAGTGACGACTTTAAGTGATGAGTCGAGCGTTTTTTGGCTGCTGATGCTGGTGAAACATGGTGAAACCGTGGCCGGTGAAATATTCGGTGTGAGTATGAATGATGGAAGAAATCATGTGCAGTCAGTGACATGTCTTATAGTTGAAAAAGAAAAACCATAGGGAGGACTAAGTCGAAGTTTGCTGCAAGCTGAGGTGTGTGAAGACGCCTTATGCAGCCATTCAATCGCTGAACGCTGCCAAAAATGGCAGCACTGTCTATGCCACTGGGACCGGTTGAAACTTACGTCCAAGTTGGTTGCCACTGGTGGCCAGCAAAAAAAGTGAAATCATGAAATGATGAAATGAAACTGACTCCTGTCAAGGTTTCCAGAAATGATTCAGAAATACGAATATAAATCAAATATATAAATGTATAGTATAGACATCAAAAGCAGAAATCAGTTACGACATATTAAAACCAACAAATCTCAACAACATCATGGCACTTTTCCTCTTTGCAGCGCTTCACAGGTCAAGGGCTGCAACTTGTCGGAAGCCATTCCTGGTGGTCTGCAGCAGGCAATTTCCGCAGCCAAGGCCTCCGATGCCCGGTGACGTTTATTCTGCCCAGGGATGTCATGGAAAATGATGGAAACATGTGCCCGGGGAGAACGGGAAAACCATTGGAAGCTCCACGGGAAAAGGTGGCAGAAAGAAGAAATGTGGACAATGTGGAAAAAACCTTGCGCATACGTTGGGAGATGGAAGATTTTTGGTTGGAAAACAAGCTGAACACACCATGAACCTGAGATGTTTCTAAGTTTGAAGCTCAACACATAGCAAGTTGCGTGATATTTGACCATTACAGGGGCCCGGGGCCCGAACATGACGGTACACAACCACTGTTCCATGTAGGGTCGTATTTGGGTGCGTACTTGATCGTGCTTGATGCAAGGCCCCTTTATGAAGTTCGATTTGGTACCCTGGGCCTTTTATCATTAAAACATCATCAGCAAGATCATCATCATCACTGAAGCACTCACTAAGTCCTTTGGAAAATGCCCTTTCTTTAAGGTCCAGAGCCTATTTAGATGGGCCATTGGGTTTTTCAACTGCTTCATAACTGGGTGAATTATCCCCTTGTAACCCAATTATAGCCGGGCTATCAATGATTTCTAAGTTACAACCCATGAATCATCACTTAATTAAGTATCACCATCTATAACATTCTATAAGCGCTATATACCTTATATAACCATCACTTAAGTAACTTAAGTATATCTAGCACCATCTATAACCGTTTCCTTTTAACGGTCCCTAGCACGGTTCCCATGGCCGCAGCTCTCGATCCGCCGAGGAGGTGGTGGTTCTGGGTCTGGGCATCTCGGAGCGCCCGGAGATCAGCGACAATTTTTTGGAGCGCGAAGCGCACGACCGCGACAGCATCGATTTGCCCAACGTGCAGATGCTGGGAACGCTGGGCAGGGACGAGGATGCCGTGAGGGGAGGGATGATATAGCTATATGATAATTAATATGAATCTATATATGATATATTATATTTATATATATATGGTATATGGTGGGTTGGGTTCCAACAAGCCAAGGAAGATAGGATGATATATGGATATTAGATGTTATTTTGGATTAGTAGATGTACCAGGATGTAGCAGGATGTAGCAGGTATCAGTTCAAGACATGGGATGTAGCAGTGGCAAGTCACGGCATGGCAAGTCTTGCGGAGCTCAGGAAGCAATTGGCCGCTGAAATCATTGGACTCGGAAAGCCGACGATTGTTTTCCTGCTGAACGGCGGCTGCTCGGCGTTATGCCAACCGGGTCCAAGTGTGAAGAAGTTGAAGGCTCTGAGTGGAAAATCAACTACAGCAATGCAAACAGGAGAAAACAGCCACAAGTACACACTAAGCTCCGGATAAATATGTTAAACGCCATTGAAGATTATTTATTTTGGGAAGTTAAGCTGATGTTGAAATCCCAAGGCATGGTTGCAGTGGAAGAGTTCCTGAACAAGAACAACGTGGCAGTGATCGAAGCCTTTTATCCCGGGATGGAAGGTCTGAGACGGCAGTTGATTGCAGCGGAATGTTGACGACTGGTTTGGTGGTTCTCACCTTATCACCCCAGTCACTATCAAATTAGATTATAACATTTTTTTTACCAGAATTAACATCATCTTACTATAATTAAATATAACCAATTAGATAATATCATCCATCATGAATCCAACTGTTGTTCAACTGATTGCCGGCTTCATGGCCTCCCTGCTTTTGAATAAGCGGAGGTGCCACGGCGCTTGCTCAATCCATTTTCGGACTAGCCAATAAGTGGGGCCGCATGCCCTACACGGTGTGCCTTGGCAAAAACTCTTCGGAAACTGTTCAGTTCTGTTCGGTCGACCAAGCATATGAACGCGGAAAAAGATAGAAATGGGTTGTTGTATGTTGTTGTACCATAATTGACTTTAGGGATATATATTATATAATATTATGTTATCATGCTTGCCATCTCACAATCTACCACAATCGTGGGTAAATCATTGGGGAAAAACATGGAAAAACTGGAGATCCGGATGACCCTCCAGGTATCGATCAGACTGGCCCAATCATAACTCCATGATCGATCACGACGTCACGCACCAGCGCACCTATCGCTACGGAGCGGATGCCGTGGTACCGTTGCGCGGATAGAAAGTTCTGGATCCTCCAAAGGGACACAATTGGGGAAACCGTGGGTAGTTGGGTCCATAGGGAGCCAAGGTGTCCAAGGTGTCCAAAATGCGATTTTTGTGGGTGTTATTCTGCGCTTGAGAAGTTTTTTTTTCCAGCTGTGCGACGTGTATGTAAACATGTTGTAATGCCAAACTCTGAAGAGAAATTCATGGTGCCATCTCTGTTGAACATCATGGATTCCGACCATTTTCCTTGCTACCTTCCCAATCTTTTTCAGTGTTCAGTTCTGCTGCTGACACTCCAGGTATACTAGTGCTCTCCCCGCAAGAATCTTGCATGGATCACGTCAGATTGCCAAATATCCACCTTGATTAATTACTCTATATTACTCTCATTTCAATCCTTTACACTTTGCCCTTCAAAGATCTTCAAAGTAGGTTGCTTCAACAAACCACTAGCGGCAGGGGTCTAGAAACGTCTCACCGAACCATAAAAAAGGGGAATCACTGCAATGTCCAAGCAAACATCGTCAAATCCCCTTCGTTTGGTGGCCCAACGGGGCATTTATACCACTAAACATACTAAACCCGAAACCCAGTGAACTTATATTTAGGTTAGTACAGTGCGGCTGATGCAGTGAGACAGTTGAAACATGTTCGAATATGCCTACACCCAGATGAAGGGACAATTTGATTGAAAATCTGCAGGAAAGCCATTATTTAATCGTAAATGATACCATTTTCTGTACAGTACATGCTCCCCTGTAAGCCAACCGAATGATGCAATCGTTGTAACTCTATCATGGAAGCAGTCATTGCAAGCACTGCTCAGGTGGTGGGGACTGGAATTGCTGACGAAGAGTCCAAGGGTGATAAGGGCCATCAGGGGATTCCACATCACCAAGCCAAATCACAAAAAAGGAAATCATTGCTTTGAATCATTGGTTGAATATGGTTGAATATGGTTGAATAATCTGAATATGGTTAAATCACTATAGGGAATCACTATCCCATAGGATCCATGTATGGTATATATGCTAACATTGGGGGTATATTGATGGTAAATGTTACCATATATAGCATACATGGATCCTATGGGTATAGGGAATCACTATAGGGAATCATTGGTTGAATCGCTTGGATCATTCCATCGCCAGGTTTGGTTTCGGCTTATCCCTCAGCCGCTTCAGCCTATCCTTCACGCCAACGTTGAACGCTGACCTTCGCCCCGTGGTGCTCTCCAGTACTGTGACATCCAACGTGACCTTCACGGTCGTCGCACGTGGCGCGCTTGGAACCTATCGGAATCCATGGTTTCCCCAGGAAAATGAACATGATCTACTGTAGATATGTTGGATTTTCATGGATTTACCAAATATCCTTGAAATGTAGCAAATTCCCAACTTTTTAGATTTGAAAATGGCAAGCAAACATCGGTTTTACCAATGGCTCCCAATAGACCCACAAAATGAACTCACACAATTTGTCATTTTGAGTATATAGGAGTTAGCCATTCCCCCAAAAAAAGAAGTAACTGCCTGTAATCGTCAACCATTCCAAAGTTGGGAGTCAATCATTCTTGAGCTTACTATAATCCTGATGTCCTTTTTGTAGTTGATTAAAGGCTCCATTGAACAACCTCTCGGGAAATTATGCTAAATAGTCATAAGCCTCACCTCGTTGTTTTTCCATGTCACATGGGGTTGAAGAAGCAAAAGCGGCCTGTTTTGCCCAACCTACATGGCAAGATCAGCAAAAACGATGTTTACCGTTTATGCCCCGAGAAAATTGATGAAAAGGTGATGGGAAATCGTTTGGGAAATACATGGAAATCTGGGATGATTTGTTTTTTCCCCGGAATAATTGGACAGGAAAAGCAAAAGTACACAATCCCTTTACATCATGGTAATAACTCAATGTTAAATTCATGTCAATAATCACCCCCGAATTTAAACAACACCCACTGTCCAAAAAATGTTTGGCAATACTACTTTGGGTTGGTCCCTCCCTATTAATAGACATGTGCAGCCCCCTATTAGATGACGCCCTGCTCAGAAATCCTAATTTTGTGGTAGTGAGGATATTAATTGGGTGGGACTCTAACCTTCTAAGGGCGGGGTTATTCATATGAACTTGGAATTACAAGTATTCCTGCAGACTTTCTAACATTCATCCAAAAACTCTTCACATTTCGATTTATCATAGTTATGAATCCCTGTTTGGCTCAATAATCTTGGTACCCTCTGGTAAACTAACATAGCTATTGAACATGGCCATTTATAGTTGATTTAACCATCAAAAATGGCGATTTTCCATAGAAAAAACGTTTACCGGAGGGTATGTGTGGTTCATTCAACCATCTGCCAGTCAACCATCCCCTTGCCATTTGCCCTGCATGGTGCCCCCCAGGAAATCTGGGCTCACTCATGGGCGATGCAGTTGTCATGGCCTATTTTCACCCGAAGCAGGCGAGTGCCGCGGGGTTTCAAGCGTGGCTGTGGGTCAACATTTTTGCACCCCAGTGTTTCTTGATGCCAATCTATTTTAATCTCATTTAATTTGTGTTCTATATAATTTTATATATATACTATATTCATCTATATTCCCAACATTACTGGAAGATATACAATGATGTACACTGATCCCAAGGGAATTCAGACATGGACCCGTACCGCATCTCCGGGATCGCAGGTGGCGTTGCCGTTGCATCCCCAGAAGTCCCTCTTCGACTTCGCGCGTGCGAAGAACATCGCAGCTGGATCCGAGGCCCATGTGAACTTCACCATCTCCCAGCGCCTCAGTGGCGGCACCGGGCCAGGTCAGTTGCTGTTACACCTTTGATGAAAACAGTTACCATCTGGTTATGACTAACAGTTCGCCATGGAAAATCCCAACCATAAATGGAGGTTTCTAGCTGGGAAAAATCATCTCTATAAATGGGCCATCTATACCATGGCTATGTTAAATAACCAGAGGGTAGGGGGTTTGATGAGGGGGCTATATGGGGTTATATTGAAGTTGCAGAGGTGTCCGAAGATGTATGAAGATGTCGGGATTTTCACGTGAAGATCTTCACGAAGATGTGCAAGGCAGCTGGCGCCGCCCACCGGCCAACCGCGAGAATGCAGATATATCCAATAAATAGGGATGGTCATTCCTCATGAGCCGAGAAATCATAGAAATCCTGAAGCAAGAACCAACATCAAAGGACGACAGAGGGTTTTGAACATTGCAATGTTGTTTTTTAAAATAATCCCAAGTAGAGGCAACAGCCAATGGAAAAAATCGCTGTGACCTGAGGAACAGCTTTCTTCTCGCCACTGCTGAAGGTGATTTGGTGAGGGCACCAGGGGACTACCTGTCACTCGGTAGCGGTGTTCTGATGAGGTACAGGACTATCAGCCCATCATGGTACACAGTATGAGTTAAACACTAGCTGGGGCACTGGAATGCAACAAGCCTTACTGATGCTCACTGGGCTGGGCATATGATGGTATATGGCTCTTCTATGTTTGGTACCTGTCACAGGCTGTTCACCACTAGGACCACCCTTCGAATGAATGATCCAAAACAAGCGCCATACAGGTGAAGATGCGAAACTCTCGGCACCAACTAACAAAGGCTTGGTAGAGCTTCCTTTCCGAGTGGTTTATGGTTTTGCGTCCTCTAAATCTTCAAAAAATGCCCACAAACAGTCGTTATTGCCGATTCTTGCTGGGGTTCTATCGTTTTTTTTTGATATGCTGTTAACTTAGGCTATTCACATTATAGATTTATATCAAGGTTGCTTTAGGTCAACACCCCATTTGAATCCGTGAGCCCGATGAGGCTTACTTTCGAAGATGGCGCCGGAGAGATTTTGTCGTTGCAGCTGCAGATTCAGGGTCCGCAGGTCGTGGTGGAACCCTTTCCCGGCAGGTCGTTGAACGCTGAGACGCTGATGGTTTGACACCACGACTTTTTCGCCGAGCGCTCGGGGGAAAAAAAATGAAAAAAGGGGTCGGGGAACCTGGCTCGATCGGTTGATATGGTACACTAATGAAACGAATGTAGCGCCAATGGTAAACCATGGTAAACCCATGCAAAGGATGAATTGTTTAGCCCACTCATTTACTTCTAGATTTGTGTGGTATTTTGGGGTTGTTTATATACTTTTTTTTTCTCGGTCTGATTTCTAACGCCTCATAACAACGTTGCAATCATTGATGGCTAGAAGAAGGAATTCTACAAGAAAATGCCTAAAAATGAATGTTGGTGACCTATTCTGATTCAGCCAATTCACCTTGTAAACTTATGTGATTAAACCATATTAAACCCTGGTTTAGTCTTAGATTCTTAGATTTGTTCATTTTGGGGCCCAGAGGGTTGACGACTAGTCTTGGCCATAGATCACCATTGAATGATAGGTTAAACTCATGGTTAAACCCAAATTGTTGATGGTTAACCAGTTAACCCTAATGAATGATAGGAAGATCGATTGCTTTGCAATAGTGATTTCGCAGGGTGTTTGGAGGTTTGTAGGAGGGTGAATGTTTCTTGGAAAATTCTAGCGGCCTCAACTTCACAAAAGAAATGACAATCGCAAGATTAAATGAGTTGAGATCCCGATGATTTCCAGTTTCCCCGGCTTTTTTTTTGCAATGAACACGTGCATTTCTCCCCTTGACAAGGCCTTGGCATGTCGCCTGTCATCTGGCCGCTCCGGCAGGTCTCGGACAGAGAAGCGCGAAGTGGCGGCCGCGAAGAAAAGATCGCTCGACAACCACCTCCACTTCCTGGCTTGACTTCTCCCATCAAACAAAAACATATAAATATAAACCTATAGCTTGACAATCCTTACCAATGCGATTACAAAATGACAACGAAAAAAATAGATACGCATAGAATATTATAGAAGTGTGGGTATTTTTCGATTCAGTCGTTAATCTATGTGTTTTTTGAGGTTGGATATGCACTTCCCAAATTCCCATGGGAGCAATATTTATGGCATTTTATAGCCATATCCACAAAAAAAAGAAACATTTGTTCTTTCCATGTAATGTCAAGTCAGGATTATGTCAAGTCAGGATTAATCAACATCCCGTTCTTAATCAACCTCCTTCTCCTCCTCCCATTTTTTTGCAATTTAAAAACAGGTGGTCCCCCAGGACCAAAAAACGTTTTGGCCGGACATGATTAATCAACCACCAGTGCTGAAATCCTATTTTGTTTTATTTTCCAACTCTCTTTATTTTCAAATGGTTTCCAAATTCTATACTTAAGTTGAAACCTCATGAACACCAGAATCCATCACTGTTGATCATTGAAAAATTGAAAAAAAAACTATTCCCCAAATGATCAATTTCGAATTAAAGTCTTTATAAAAATCAGCAGTTTCGATAGCTCCCAAAGGGTACCCCCCATGAGCCCATGTCCCCCATTAATAATAACCAGGGTTTGCCCCTTATTAATCAACCCCCTTTCTGATCCATGAGATTTTAACAATCAAATCTTCTCAAATCCAATGGAATTCTATGAAGATCTAATTGACGTAAGCCATATCCAAAGTTTTATGGTTCAGAAGATGCTTATTATTAAGGGGGGCTCCACAAGGTCTACCCTGACCTTCTGGAGGGGGGTTTATTAATCCGGTGTTGGCATTAACAAGGTCCATGTATTTTTTGAGTATAAACATGTATAACTGTACAACCGTTTTGGATGGTTTAACCATTCCAAACCTCGTTGCTTGCTGGTGAAACCCGGCATTTTGGATGGTGAGATAGATCAAGCTCACGCAACCAAACATTTAACATCATTTAACCACATTTAGCTTATTTTTTTACTGGTGAAACCAACATACAGTAAGATACTAATATTTGCACTTCCAAGTGGTTGTTTATAAAAATCCATGAAAGCTCCATAACCCACAGAATCTCATGCAGAACCTGCAGAATCTCATGGTTTTCGCAGGCGAGTCGGCCCTTTCTCTGGGAGGCGACCGGGTCGCCTCCCTGCAGAACTTGGTCGGACTGGCTGAGTTGTTCCCCAAACAATTGCGGTGCTGAGATCGTTTCGATGACATGTGTTTGATATTTTTTTATGACATGGTTGCGATATGGTGAAAATGCATAAATCTATACTCAATAGTTGGATATATCAAAGAATTTGGGGAAACTACACAAGTGACATGTACATGTGTAAATGGTATAATAATGCACCATATGTTGATGTTTTTGGGGTGAGTTGTCCCGAGGTGTTTCATCCAGAACTTCAGACATGTATTTAACCAGGTCACTGGTGCACGAGTTTTGTGACATATGTAGATGGAGGTTCAACAAACGGAAGAAATGTATAACACACACACATATATATATATATACATGGTACATCTATGCATAATATATCTATATCTATAGATAGTATATCTATATATCTTTATATATATATAGAGCCGTGTGGAAATTATGCATCGGAACTTTAGCCGCTAGATGCCCGAAAGTGGTCAGCCATGGGTTTTCAAATGAGGTGTGCCATCATATGATATCATTGATGCGGATAGTTTGAAAATGCATCCCGCGGGCAGGAACTCAATGACGATGGCTAAACATTGGGGACAGATCAAACGCAGTTCTGCAGACCTGAAGAGTTGGATACATTTTATCAACAGTTGGTGTTCCCTGCACATGTTTTTCATTTGAGATCCGGCCGCTAGTGGCCATAATGCTTGGGTTTTTCATATACCATGAGGCCAAGTCTGACTTGAGGAATGACTATAAGAGTTACTTCCCCCATGTTGCATAACTGAATTTTCTAATGTGAACAGGTTACTTGAAGTTATGATTTTAAAAAAACGTATTGTGCAATCCCACTAGGTTTTCATGTTCGAGTAGGTGTTTCCGTAGGCTACTGTAGGTTCCCACTTTCCTTTGGAGCGCCAGGTTCAATGGGTGCCATTGGGCTGTGATGTCTTGGAGACTCGGACCTGTCAATGGGACCGGATCGAATGGTGATTTTTTCAGCAGAAAATGTGACCTTTGGAATCCTTTGGAACTGGCTGTGCGTCAGTTTTCAACAAAGCCATAGCCATTGTTCATTGATTATATATATTATGATATATTAGATTATATTCCTGTTTGTTTTTGATCGTTAAATTCGAAGTTGGAATAGTTAAACAGTTTCAAACCCTGATTCTTGCAAGTTAAACCCACATTCTGAATAGTTTAGCAATTTCAAACGATTTTTCCTCGGTCACACTTCAAATGGTTTTTCTGCATCCCCCGTGACCAACAAATCCAAAAAATCAGGACTTTCTTCTGGAGTTTGCCCGCAAGCGCGCCTCCAAGGGACAAAGGGTGAGACTTGGATCAACTTGGATCCATCGGATGCCATCTTTCGGGTGAAGAAATGCCCAAGTAGACGGTGATTTTCGATGTTTCCATTGGTACATCCACCAAATCCATGTAGGGGGTGACTATATATAGCCTAGGGAACGTACGGAAGATTTTTTTCTGGTGTCATCTTCAGCATATCTCACGTTCATCAGTTTTTGGCTTTTGCAAAACGTTGGAATCGAATAGCATTGTTTTTTGGGAATAGGATGGTGTGTGTGTGTGGGATATTTGTCTATTTGAATAATATAATATATATATGTATATTTGTGTTGTGCATATACATACAAACACACACATATATATATATATATTAAAAATTATATGTATACATTCATTTATTTATCAATGGACTCCGAAATGTTTTGCCAACCGTTGACAAGAATGTTCCAATGGGTTTTCGACACTGCTAATTTTCATCATTTAATGAGGATTCAACCAACCCACCTAAATAGCGATTGTTGTAAGAATAGATGGTTACCCTCTGGTAAACTAACACAACTCTGGAAAATCACAATTTTTTAAAGGTAAATCAATCGATAAATCAACTATAAATGACCATGTTCAATAGCTATGTTGGTTTACCAGAGGGTAATATTCATATTCTTTTGGGTTACGATGATCAGACGATCACCTTTTTTCTTCCAGCTCAGCTTCAGGAATGTGGTCTCCAACGCACGGAGTGCCATTGACGCCTGCCGCGACGCGAATTTCAGCAGCTGGCCGTGATTTCATTGGATTGGGAGGGCTGACCTGAACAAAATGATAGGATCCTTTTGTTGAAATCGGCCGGTTTTTTTCCTCCTGGGTTTTTATAAACATGAAATAACATTTGGATCAACGGCAAAAACAAGGAACGAATCTACACTCCAATAAATGGGCTACCTACCTACACACCAGTGGACATGTACTAGATTTGCGATTTGCTACATAAAATGTGGGCATGCTTTCATCCTACTAGGTTAACGATCCCCCAGTGAGCTGCTATACTGAGATCAGCAGAAATTAAAAACATGTCCAGATAATATGCCCTTCACTGGGCCCACCACAAGAAGAATCTTCAATGAAGTCCGTTTGTTGTTCAAATGCGCGTTGTGACTGTGGCTCCATCGTTGCAACTACATGAAGTACCTTGTGCCTTTTGTTTGTCACACCCACCGTTGTTGGAGCCTATACCCGGCGGCCCATATCTACACATTTGGGTGATTTGTGCGGGACATTTGCCATAGATGAACAATTTGCTTGTTGGGCTACGCCCTTGAAATCTTATGCGCAGTAGTGCGCATTTTTTGGTGTTCTCAGTTTGATACATTTTCCCTGGCAAATTGTTGATCCTGGATGATCCCATTTGAAGTCATTTTTTTTTGGTTGGCGCACCGTTCAACTTTTCCATAAAAAATGCAACCGCCAAACACTAACATTCACCACAAATTTGCAACTTGAGTAGCAATGTAGCAATGTTGTTAGCAGTTTGAAAATAGGCAACCCGCAAATTTTGTGTTTAAGCATCATCTTCACTTCTTTATATGAACATTACATTTTTCTGGGTACTCTGAATTTGCAGACATAATCATCTTCCGAATCATATTCCTGTGATGGTGGTCATGTGTCCCATCATAACCATTTATACATTTTTATACTGAAATTCTTAAAGCCGGTCATTTCATGGGTTATAAGTTATAACCCACTTATGCTCACCAGTTAGCTCACTAACCATGATCAAGATCTTTTTGTGATATCTATATCTAAGATGATCCTTAAGATGATCCAAGATGATCTACTCCATGTCTGGGCTCAAAATCACCATTTTTATAGGTGGTATTGGAGTAACGATTCTCAGAAAAATGGGTGGTGTAACAATGGCATTGCTAAAAACCCGCATGAAAATCACCACTAATCATTTATATGTTTTTTTTCATCATTCACTAATCATCCAAGCCATTTAATCAAAATTAATGATCAATAATCACCATGAATCATCCATTTATCACCATATTTACCCACATGAGTTGAGTTTTTCTATCGGTGAAGACTGGCATCGCCATGTCGCCCGAGATCACCTGGGCTTCATGTTCGTGGACGGCGAGCTGCTGATGCCCGGCCTTCACCGCACGATGCCGACAGCGATGCCGAAGCGGTCGGGTCCGACGATGCCGCGCTCGGCGCCGGAGGCGCTGAGAACATCTGGAGATGATGCTATAATGATGGTATAAGGATGATAGATGATGAATAGATGATGATGGTATAGATGATAGATGATGGTATAATGATGTTATGGTATAATTTAGTGATGGAATGATAGATGATGATGAATATTGATTGATAACTGATGGTTGATGATTGCATAGTTTTTCAGGCCCAGCAAACTGCTGGTCCCCTCAGTAACTTGCAAAAAGCAAGTAGGTGAAACTAAGCAAACAGACAAGGTGCACCACCTTGTGGAATGTGGGGTTGATCTAAACCCCGGTCATTTTAGCATTAAACAGGACACATGTTTTTCGGCACACGTCATAGCTGCTATAGCAGGAACAGACCCACCTTATGTGAAAAACGCGATCCGCGATCGGATCCGCTCGGGCCCGATCATGCCAGGCAACTCTCCACGGAGGCGGCAATTTTTTTCCAGGTCGGATTATCACTGACATTGACGATTCAATAGTGATATTATATTGAATCATTAGTGTCATGAGTGGCAATCATTATGACACTAATGGTATCTAATGGTATAATTTCCAGGTACTCCAACTGAGTAAATTTTGTTCACTCCAACTCAGTTATATCATTGGAAAATTATACCATAGAATCAGTTCATAACTGAGTAGTTCTTGCAAATTTGGATTATCCAATGATATGACCGATGGCATGTGAAAATGAGAAACATATGATCAAGGTTCTCCAGTGATAATATATCATGACACAACCGAGATGATGATGTTATTATGATCTAAAACGATAATACCAGGATATTATATGGTATTGCTGACTAAATTAAGTATATATCATGATCATGGGATATTAGGGTGACAACGGAAAAGTTGCGTGTATTTGTCATGGGATGAATTTCATCAGCTGTTTGAAGATGTTTGAAGTCACATCAACTGGGGCGGTGAATCTTGGCCCTGCCATAGGGGCCAAATCTTGAATCTTGGCCCCGATTGTTGAGGTACATAGTTGTACAAAATAACATCATAGAGAAAGGCCCTCGAGGTTGTCAACAACTATCACACCTTACTACTGTAGGTCTTTGCGACACTTAGATTTCCATGAGCACAAACAGCTTCCCACTGGTTGTTTCACGATTGGGCAATCCACACCTGAGACAACATGCTAGGTACCTCCAGTTTCGGTACCTTGACCTTCAAAGTGCTAAAAGGGACAAAGCACCACAGTCCAATTCAAGGGTCTAAACCAATCACGTATTTCTTGTGGGTGACCTTATGCAAGAGAAAGGGCGTTGTGTCCCAAATCCCCAGTGAATTTCGTACCCGTTCTCCCAGTAAATCATAAATCATGTCAACAGTATCCAACAAATATTGATTGTTATCTCACTGGTGGTGCATGTTGACAGCACTGCTTACTCTGCAGCTTTTGTTACCAAGCAACGGACACAAGGGAAACAACAGTCAGTTGCCAAATCCGACTCAAACATTTTAAGTGCGGTAGATCAATGGTCATACGGAACCTTTGATCTCTACATGCTATTTTTGAATATCGTGGTTAGTCAGGTTGGACGTTCTATACCTACTCCGAACTGCAGAAAAGCCACCCACCTTGGTATGGATCAAATCTGACAACAGGCTCTGTTTGATCATTTTGATCCATAATTCCATGTTTGCATAAAAAAGCGCTTACACAAAAAGATACATACATACACAATAACCTTACACATACCTTACCTTACACAAAAAGAATAAATACTAAATACACCATAATCTCAACCTTTTGAGCCTTGGAAAACCACAGATACACCAACCAATCTACCGCGACCTCCTGGAGCGCCATGGGGCTCCGTGTGAGTTTTCCGAAGGGCCCGGAGGAATGGTCCTGGCCCGAGGCGGGTTCCAGTGGCGCCAGTGGCGCCACGATATACTAAGAGTTTTCGAGTGAAGCAACTCGCTGAAGTAGATGATGTAGATTGTAAAATCCAGAATCTTTTGATTCTGAAATTCACATGACAAAGTGTAAATTACCCTCTGGTAATTTAACACAGCTATTGAACATCACCATTTTTAATGGGAAAACTCACTATAAATTGCCATTTTCAATAGCTATGTAACAAATTACCAGAAGGTAGGAGCTAGAATTCCATTGGGATCATCCTTTAAGTGCTCGAAAAAACAACCAGCGAGGCCATGGCCACGGCCAGATGCATCGGTCCTTGGAGCGTGCTGGTGTTGCGGACCCTGCTGGCTGCTAGCTATGTGGGTGCCATGGATGGAAGGGGAGGTGAGAACCTTTTGGAATGGAAAACGGGGATGAGAGCTTTTTGGAAATAGATGGGATGGCGTTTTATGTCGCTATATATTTTAGATTCTTTTCCTGGGGTTTTACTTTTCTATCCTTTCGGGACTTATTATAGATTATAGATGTTGAAAAAGAATGAAAAAGACCTGGTGATACAAAAGGCATACAAAAGGCATAAAATCGATTCGATATGATTCAATGAAGGGACGGCACGCATTTGGTGGAGATGGGAAGACAGTTCATGGGATCCGATCAGACCAGCAAAGTGTGGGTTAACCATGGTTAACCTCCAAAAAGAAGTCAAAAGCAGTCGAATGAAAGTTGTGGTACAATGCAACCTTGAAAGTTCACAATGAGACTCAGCGGCATGCCGCATAGTCTAAGTTGTTTTCAAGATTTTCAAGATCCCGAACTTATCGGAGGTTGGATGTTGAACAACTTGTTGTGTTTTTCCTTTCACTGTTCAGGTGGTTAAAGATGGCTCAGCACCCATGAATATTTCCAACGGCATTGTGCAGGGTGAATCTGATGCTTCCCCGATTTTTATGGATTGATTCAATGCATGGCTCTTTGGTGGTTTCTTGTGGTGAGATATTGGGTATGGATCAATACCTATAGATACATTTTTAGTGGGATGAACATCCATAAATCCCAGCTATGACTTGGGGTTCACATAGGTACCAGGGTTTTGACCCATCCCCATATTGGGATGATATCAGAGATGATTTGAAGAGAGAAGATTCCAAAATTCCAGGATTCACATGCCCAACCTGTCCCGCTCTAAGGCCATGCCTGCTATGATGTGATCACCTACTATGACAGCCACGTGGAAGTTATGGAGATCAGGGAAACAAGCTAATTTAGTATTTGGTTTTATCATGTTTTATCAATATCATCATGTGAATTATATCCCACTTTTAGTATATTGCAGCTTTACAATACATATAGATATGGGCGATATAGATGGATAGATTAGATTAGATTAGATTGGATTAAATTAGATTAGATTAGAATAGACAGATAGATAGATAGATAGATAGGTGTGTGTGTGTGCGTGCATTCTTTGGCATGTTTTAGTTGTATTGTACATGGGAGCTATCTATCCCATTAAAGTCTACTTTGTTTATGCAGGGATCGCCATTCATCAGCCATTGGAAACCCAAAGCCTTTTCTTGGGCTGGACCAGTTTTCACAGCTACTTTCCACAAGTTGCGGGCTGAAGAATTTTCAAGATTCCAGGTTTGGTTGCTAGCCGCGCCTTAACCGATTTATACTGAAGGTGCAGGTACCAACTATAAATCACACTACTTCTTGAGGAGGGCTGAAACCTGATTTTTTCCCGGTGTGACGGCTTTAATTTTGTCTCTTTATGTCTCTTTGAACTGTGTAGTTGAGGCCGCAGGTTGCATGTTCGTGTTTATCCTTGTCCTTTTTCATCCTTTTTTTGGTTGTTTTTTTTGATGCAAAAAATGTTCAGCTGAGGCGGCTTCTATTTCATGTACTTGACGCACATCTCGCTCTTTTTCCAGGTGTATCCGTGGTGATGTTTGGATATTTCGAATGGCCTGGATTACAAAGGGGGCACCCTGAGGAAATACCCCAATGTGATACCCTCTGGTAAACTAACATAACTATGGAAAATCACCATTTTTAATGGGAAAATCCACTATAAATGGTCATTTTCAATAGCTATGTTAAATTACCAGAGGGTAACAATGCCATATTGAATAATATGGAATGGTACACCCACAATGTGCTTAAACAATGATCAAGAGTAAGTAATCCGAGATTGATTTTGAAAAGTTCTTCTTCCCAGCGGAAGCACATGATTCTTATCGAGTCCGCCAGGTTGAAGACTGCATATCAGTACGAATAGAGAATCACATTGTATAACATGTCTTAAAACCATGCTGGCTATATAGTGAAATTCCCTAAATTTATTAAAGATGGATGTATGACTCTCTAATTTTCGTCAATCCTAACTTCCTCTTCCCTACCTTCCAGCAATCAACAGTCTATATAGATGATTGGGGATTTCTGAGCTAGCCATGTTTGATATATAAATTAACCATATCATGTGTTCTTGGTCATTAAATTCCAATGATTTTTCACATGCTTTTCAGACGGCTACGGAACGCCGGGTAGCCTGCATTCTGGTCCGAGAATTCAATGATTCACGATGGGATTTGTGAGGCTTACAAAACTCATCCAAAAATCGAGAGCTTCATTTTTTCTATATTTGCTTTCTGGATTTTGATGATCATTATATATCATTATATGATCCTCCATGGGATTTTTTAGGGCTAAAAAATGATCCAAAAATGGGATTATGATCCTCCATAAAATGGGATTTTCATGATCATTATATGATCATTATATGATTCATGGGATTTTTGAGGGCTAAAAAATCATCCAAAAATTTTCTATGGGTTTATATGATCATTATGATTCCATTCTATTATCTATGGGGAAAATCCCAAAATCTGGCAGGTTCTCTGCAGCGTCTTCCTGGTGGCGGCCACCTTTCTGAGTTTCCGGCGGCTCCAGCGTCGCCAAAATGCCGCGGAGACGCTGCAAGCCACGCTGGGCGGCGCAGCTGCCTCGGCGGTGCCGTGGTGAGCTCGCTGGGGTGAAAATAACCGTGTTTTTGTAGAGGTACCCTCCGAGTAAGTTGAAAATCCACCATTTTTAATGGGTAAAACTATAAATCACAGCTATAATCACAGTGACTGAACCAATAGTTTGCTATGGAAAATGGTGATTAATTCAATTCGTTGATTTACACACTAAAAATTCTGGTTTTCCATAGTTATGTTAGTTTACCAGAGGGTAATGGTAGGTAGCTAAGCTGGTTTATAGTGGAACTAGGTGAACTATGGGTTAAACTAGCGTTTCTATGATGGTTTATGAAGGTTTATGGTGATTCTAACAATGATTAATATGGGGGAACCACGTTGCAGGTATCTTGTGCTTGGATGATGCTATGTTTCCAGGTGAATCAACCCCAAATGGCTGATTTTTTCAGGTTTGTGGTTTGTGATGTGTTTTTTTTCCAAACAAATCGCAATTTTTTTTATCATTTGAAAACAACTTTATTCCTACGTATATATATATATATATAGACGGATCGCACAGATATGCCAAAAAAGAACATATATAATATTTTGGAGACTAATTTGATCTTCTTATTGCATGTGTTCAATATATTTTCGGGCTCGGCTTTTGGGTATATCTACTTTGAGGTGCCCAGTTTTAAATGGGATTCAGTTGCATTAGAATCCAATCAATACTATCTATTGGCGTTCCTAACATCTAACCCTACAGCACTGGTAGATATCACAATTTTTCAGCAGATTTTGAGGCCCATAGACCTGACAGTCAGCCTGTTAAAAATGGCTCCAGACTAGGCCTATCCAGATATCAAGTACCCACCTTCCAGCCGCCACGGATTCTAGAAGCCGTGCCTACTGTACCATAAACCTTTAGTTCACCAACTTCTCTGAACCAACTGGGCGATTCCAAACTGGTACACGCATCCATAGTTCACCCGATATAATGATATAACTATTGTATATTACATATAATATATATATATGATATGATAAATGGGATATGTCATAGGTTATAAACTATATGGCAATCACCAGTCAACTACCCATAGCCCTTCCGCCCCAGGTGGAGCTTCGCGCAGCCATCAGCGATTTGAAGCACCGCAGCGACAGCGCTTCTGCACCGGTGACGGTCTGCATCGCGCTGGTGCTCTTCTGCCTGCAGCTGCCGTGACCCGGTGGAGACAACGGGTAGAGACAACCGGTGGAGACGTGGAAAAGCCAGTGACTGCCGGTGGGTCCTAGGATTGGAGGAGGCTAAATGGCTACAGATTTTCCGTGTTTCCTCTGGGCTTTTCCCTTAAATCAAGCGATTTTGGCCGGATCACTTTCGATCGAGGGCAAAGGTTGGCAAGGCTAAGAGCGACGCTTCTGTGGGGAGGTACTCCATGTGTTTTAGGTGAGGAGATGTGAGGAGATCATTTGATCATCATTGATCCTTGTAGTTTTCCGTCAATGAGGATATCATTGTCATTGTGTTCAATTCCCCATATTTGGTGCTTTGTATCCTTGTCAAATTTCTGTTGTACTGCTTATCAAGTCCATTTTTACTAAAGTTGTTGTTTTCCCATTCGAGCCATATTATTGTTGGTCGAAACAATAGTTGTTGTTGCTGCTTTACATGCAAGTTGTTGTTTGTTACATCCTCAGCTTTCCTAGGGGCCATAAAATTTAGCAGCAACACCCCCTTGAGCAAACAATTGGTACATGGTGACAATTTTGGTATGCCAAACCCGTATTATCTATGTATTATCTATATGTATTTTAGGAAACCACCTGAAACTCTGCAGCCACCATTTAGATCCATTTAACAGGTCAACAGGTCAACCCTTTTTTTTGTTCCCCTGTAAGCCACTTAAGCCACTTGCGCAGAGATGACGAAAAAACATTTGGTGATCCCAAAAGCCTCCCGAAACATCAAATCCATGGGATTTTCATGGTAAAACCGATGTCAAAACACCACGGTTTTTATTGGATTGTTTTTTTTGGTGACATTTTACAGGACACCCCCATCTATTGGTAAAAACCATATGATATGCTTTCCGATGTTCAGATTTTGACAAAAACCCAATGATGGTTTCAAGTT
This sequence comes from Cladocopium goreaui, assembly GCA_947184155.2. Taxonomy (NCBI): domain Eukaryota; class Dinophyceae; order Suessiales; family Symbiodiniaceae; genus Cladocopium; species Cladocopium goreaui. The sequence continues at coordinate 164,517 of CAMXCT020004190.1, read as the reverse complement.
TCAAACCATTATTAACCATTATTAACCATTATTCAACCCATCATTTACCATTGGGTTTCCCACATGAATTCGATCAGGTTGTCCTTCATGGTGGTCTTCATGTACTGGTCCTTGGAGGTGCCAATCTGGAGCCTCCGACCAGGTTGGGCCAAAAAGTGGGGCTGGGCAGCTGGGATTCGTGAAGAAAGTCGCCAAGTAGCCCTGACCAAAAAAAAAGGCACACATTTTGGGTTCAACCGTCACCAAACTTCCAACGAAAATCAAATATGAACAAGGCAAATGCAGCCATTCCCGAGTCACACAGTTTTTTGGTAGTTTCAGCTCTTCTTTTATGGAATAGCATGAGACATTTCCAGCCCACAGGATACAAAACCACCTACGACAACTTGTACGTGCACGGCTTTCAAAGCCTGGGGATGTTGATCACGTTTCTCTTCTCGATGCTTATCTCCGCCATGAGATGGGCTATGAGATGTGCGGGATGATAATGGGTTTGAAATACCGTGCGAAATGGCTTCTGATTGCGTAAACGGGAGGTGCCTTATTATTAATTAATAACCGGACCTTATATGATATATGATGAGGAAGGAATCACCGAGATTCTTGTTCAAATACTCAGTAGTTCCCAAACCTGTTGTTGCAGACGGTGCTGCACGACATGTGTAGCATGTACTTGTTGTATTTTCCGGTCGAGGTGTTCTTTTTTGTCTACCAGTCAGTTTGGCCAGTTGAGACACCCAAGGAGTTGGTGCCTTGGTATCCCCTTACGGCCAATGGAATCATTCTGCTAACATATTAGCAGTATTTAAATTGTATTTAATAGTTTTATTAGCTGGTGCAACTAGTAACTATGGATAACTATGGTAACAAATGTACAGTAAACGTTGGTGATATAGTTGACAGCCGTTTTCTCCAACTAGCCCAGTGATGTTTGATGGTACACGTATTGTCCCCATCATCGTTGGTGATTTGATGCTTCATCCCAGTTACATCCAGGTACTATATAGGTGACAAAGCCAATTCGAGCCAGACCCTACCCTCCTCCTGTAAACGTTACAGCCCACCAGAAACTGCAGATCAGTTCTTTTTTACGGGAAACCCATGATTTTTCCATCTGAAACCCATGGCTTTTGATGGGTTTTGCACATCTGCAGATCAGTTTCCGTCCACCCCTCAGACGAGCCGTGACCAACGCCCGAGGAGGATACCTTTCCGCGTGACCCACTGGGGTTGGCTCATGGTGGCGGGGGTGACTTGGCGGCCAAGTTGGTTGATAAGTCTAAGAACTGGGATTTATGTTTTTTTGTATATACTGTATATAACGCACACACACATATATATATATATAATTATAATTATATATAGATATATGATGATATATGTGTAAGTGAACTATATATATATATATATTATATATACACATATTATATGACATGTGCATACTTATTGATACACGTCTAAAATTGTATAATGAGGGCTGAGTTGGCGATCAAAGAGAGGGGGAGCACCACCTTGAACACTTTGCAGATGATTGCAGGTTGGTATGTCAAGTCATGTGTAGTTTCTAGTCCAAACATTGCTGTTTGTTTGTTTGTTTGTTTGTTTGTTTGTTTTTGAATGTTAGGTTGGACCTTGTCCAACATGAAATGATATTGCCAATGTTAGCGAAACAAAAGCCGTTGCGTTGAAGAGGGTTTGGGACAACTGTACTTAATGGGCTGTGATTCAGCAAAGGCATACATTTCCCGACCAGAGGGTATGTTGCTTCTATGATCAGCATATTGAGACTTTCAATCAGCATTTGCATTTTCCCTTTCGAACATATCGATCATGAAATTGCTTTCAGATTCATTCAACGGTATTAGGGGTGTTCAATTCCGTCAGAACATTCTCTCACACAGGTCTTGTACAACATTTGGACCTACCTGCAGTACACCATGCGCATTGGAACCCTTGATGGCTGCGACTCGGTGCAAAAGTTGGAGGTTCTCTACCTGGGGGACGTGAAACTTATCCAAACATGCCATTTTTGTGGGGAAACCGGTGGTCTTTGGATACCTCGAATTTGAGGCACGCCCAACATTGTGGGTCATTACCCTCTGGTAAATAAACATAGACCCTGAAAATCACCAATTTTTAATGGAAACTAGTCTTCCAAACCCTATCTGCCAGGGTCTATGTTTATTTACCAGAGGGTAACCTATATGCTACGGTGGACATCGGCTAATGGGGCAGCGCAGCATGGGCCTTGGTCATCCAATTTCTGCGGCAAGCTTGATCCAGACTCAGTTTACATGGTGATGGGTAGGAATTTCTCAGGTACTGCCATGTTTGGAGGGCTATTTCTTTCTCACTCAGATTGATCATAGAGTTAGTTATATATATATATATATAATGTGTTAATCAGTGGCGAATCATCCATGATAACCCACTACACGAGTGAGGTGATACAATCAATCAGCACTTCCTGGGTGACCTGAGTGAATCACTGGATTCCATGATGGAACACACATGGAATCCTTAATGGATTCCATTGGCTATTTGGATTTCATGTCCATGTTCGTTCTTGAGGCCTGCTGCCATCTGCTGCCTGTAATTCCGTCCAGACTTAACAGTCCCGAAAAGTAGGTCCATCCTAGCACCGCTTTTTGTTGACCATCCTTGCTGTAGCTCAAAATGGCCATCCCAGGGTAAAATCTGAGAGTTAGCTGCACTTACCCTCTGATTATGACTAACATAGCCATGGTATAGATGGCCTATTTATAGATGGTTTACCTATTAAAAATGGGGGTTTTCCATGGCTATGTTAGATAACCAGATGGTATACCTTGTTATTGGCTGATATCCAACATGGACATGCTGAATTTCATGATATTTTATGCATGTTATTGGCAGAAGATACATGCCCAGATTCACCATGGAACTTTAAAAATGGTGTCCCCAGCATGACATTGCCAGATGTGTATCCTTATGGCTTTGTCTCAAACAGGGCTCCCCGCCAAATCCCGTGCTTCATCATATTTTTTGCCTATGAAAACTGCCAAGGGGTCACTTTCAGACATACCCTCTGGTAAACTAACAAATAGCTATGGAAAATCACCATTTTTAATGGGTAAATCCACTATAAATGGGCCATTTTCAATAGCAAACTGTCAAATTACCAGAGGGTACCAATCTCCAGTGCATGAGGTGCGGAATACCCCAGAGATGCACCTTGCAACACCGGAATGTATGGGCCATGGGATGGCCATGGGACTTGACGAGCTAAACTGGTGATCTGCCGGGGTGAAATATCTCCGAATGGCTAAACTGTGCTTTATAAATCCATGGGTTTTTCACAGGTATGAACCAGTTAACTAACTCCATGGCCTGCCTAAGTGGTGGAATGTCTCGTCGCTATCCAGAAATTTGGGGTCTATTGGAACGGAATCCAGAATGTTGAGGGGGATGAAGTTACTGTCTTTTTCATTCATAGGGATTATCACGCCCTCACTGGGTAATTAAGGGTAACTATCCCAATATGGAGGTTTCTTGAAATGGGCAATAATGGGCACAATTAGCCCCAAATCATCCTTAAATGTCGACGATTTTAGGAACGAAACCTTGGGAACTTGGGATGATTACCTGGCACAGTTCGGCTAGACTTAGCTCTTGACTTAACCTGTGGACCTCTGACAGCAAATACATGCAAGTACACGTGCCGTGAGAATCAGATGTGTTTGATTTTTTTTGGTGTTTCTGCATTGTCCCATGATTTTCCCATCATTTTCCCATGATTTTCCCATAATTTTCCCATCAGTTCCCTTCCTTTCCCCCCTATGATTTCAGGGAATCCACCAAACATCTGTCCGGATCCCGAGGAGTGCCCCATCTACTCCGTCTTTGACTGGCATAAAGGCGATCTTTTTAAGGGCTGCGGTTGGATCAAGTCCCTACCGGGTACTACCTTGGTCGGTACGGTACTCCAAAATTCTTTGTTATATGGATGTTAATGAATGTTTAATCGTTTGTTTAATGGATGTTAATGGTAGGAATCCTAGATTCCTAGACTTGTTGATGATTTTTTGACCATATTTGGTTGGTGGTTTGGAACATGACTGGATTATGACTTTCCATATATTGGGAATCTCATCACCTCAACGGACAAACTCATATTTTTCGGAGGGGTAGGTATACCACCAACCAGATGTTTATTCGGTGACAACAGGTTTGTTTTGTTTACCCATCCCCATTGTCAAAGCATGCCAGAGCCATTTGTTGATGGTGGTAGCTATCGAGAATGTCTGAATTCTAGTTGTTTACTACTAATCTTGATAATCATACATTCTCGATAGCTATAATTGGACTAATCTTGATAATCATCATACTCCCAACGTGAAGCCTGTAGTCCAACAACGTTTCTGGTCCAACCGTTTTCCCGTACGACATCGATTCCTGATTTGGAAACTTTTTGTGCCAGTCGCTTCCATGGTCTCAGCTAAATGGTATTTGCTTTTGGGGTTCATCATCATTCTGGCACATGGCTGTTTGCTTTTTTTTTTGTACTGGGGGTTCCAATCCGCATTCATCAGAGTGTCTTTCATATATTGCAAGTTTGGTGCATAGTGATGCTGCTTATGTTGTCTCGAAGTTTTATTTATTGTTTTTTGTTTTCAAAAATGGCCCGGCCATTGGTAATAGAGAAGCAGACCCTGGTTTGTTTCATAGGGTATATTCACTGCACCATTGTCAAAAAATAGCAAATCTGACTGTTGCAAGACGTTCCTGAGCAAATGACAATGACCTCAAGACCACCTCACCAAAAAAAAAAGTAGAAGCTGGGATATAATCATCATATACTATAGAAATTGGATTTCACCTCACTATAGACTCTGATGATTATGTTTGGATATACAGTAAGTGGGCTTGGCCTGAAACATTGCCAAGGTCAACTGGTTGGTCTGGTGCTTACAAAGATCTATCAAGGGGATTGCTATTGTGGGATATCCGATTCCAAACCACCAACAAAAAAACGGTTAACCTTTGGTTGATGATGATGATGATGATGATGATGATTATGAATATAGTTAGCATTATTCTTATTGTTATTGTTATTACTATTGTTCTTCCAGTTATGATGTATTTTCTCATGCTAACTTCGCATCGCGATGCAGAGTTCGCCGTCTCAGGAGGCTCCACGCTCTTCTTGGGCGCCATGTTGGTCTTGGTTGCGTGCCCAACGGATGCTTGGTACAGATAGTGAGCAGACTCAATCGAGGCCTCAGGAACATAGGTATCGCATATCCTCACTATCGGTATATCATTTACTAGATTTTATATATATATAATTATATATATATAGACCATTATAGACCTTTCAAGTCTCAGAGTTTTCACTGGTCCTCACCCTGATCTCCCATTGGTTTAGGAGGCCATTTTGCAGGATGCAATTTTCAATATATAAAAAATCAGTGTTGTTAAAATTGGTAAATGCTATGGTTTTCCGAAATTCGTCCCTTGGGAACATCCAATGATCGAAAGGCTGTGGCCGCCAAAAAGGTGATGTCAATCTTCGGGTTCCTGGGATGGCTCCGCGATCGCTTTGACGAAGATCCAACAGCTCTGACGGAGTGGGAGGACACGGAACCTGGGACGGGTCCTATGATTTCGGCACCACAAAACATCCAAAACGTTGCCACTTTCAATGGGGAAACCATGGGACCATCATGGGACCATCATGGGACCATCATTAGCTCAATATGCATTTATCATTTGCAAAACTCTGTGTTTTAATCTTTGGAATGAAATGCAATGAATGTAAATGACATACTTTTCCTACTGACGGGTTGGATTACCAAAAGGAGTATGTATACATATATATTTATATATACGTATATATATATATTTATATTATACAATTATGCGTTTCATGCAAGCTTGACATTTGACATTTTTTGCAGCAATTGTGGTTGGTGATCCTTTTGTTCACTTGCTTGCCATGAGTTCTTGGACTAGTGGATAAATTGTATCTAGACAAATTGTAAGCGGATTGTTCAGGCCTTACAGATGATGTGCGCACAAGTTATGAGCAAAAAGGGAACTCGTCAGCAATGAACCTACCAATAGTTTAGCTCATTCCCGAATCATGGATCCATTCCTGGATCCCAAGTACCCCCCAAAAATTAAGGTAGACAATGTGAAACTAGCACGTGGGCACTCAGTCGACTTGAAGGATCATTCCACCTGTTTAGTATGCTATAACTTTTATAACTCCCATGGACATCACCGAAAAATAATCCCTTGCATGGCGAATTTTTGAGTGCCTACCCTCTGGTAAACTAACATAGCGATGGAAAATGGCCCATTTATGGATGGTTTACCTATTGTTAAATTACCAGAGGGTAATTTTTATGACTTTCCCGATGACTTTCTCAGCCTCGTAGGACTCGGAGTCGGAAGAGTCGGAAACCGAGCTCTCCTGAGTGACGCTTAAGCTACGGGAAAACACCATCATATAATATACATATATGGATATTTAATTGTTTTATGGGGAAATCTACATTATATTATATGGATATCTATGGTATTGTATTAGAATGATTATGCATAGATGGGGAAAAGATATTATAGTACATATCATATCATATCATATTATATTATATCATATTATATCATATCATATCATATCATATCATATCATATATATATATATTATGGAGAATCATTTTATATAAAAACAAAAACAATACCATAGATATCCACAGATGTTTCATGGAGAAAAAACACTGGTGAATTTAAAGTGTAGATATTGTTTGAAATCAGTCTATATAGTGACTGATGGAACAGAAAAGTGCAACAAATGGTGGTGTTGGTTTCGAAGTGCCAGTGTGCAGATGGCCTCCAATCTCATGTGGTGTCCGATTGCGAGCGTATGCCAGCGCTCATGAGGGGTTCTGAGCATTTGAGCACCTTCAGTTGGTGACCGATTTCCAATCCAAGGATGAGGTCAACATGGTTCCACTGGCAATAGGGGCATATGAAGTTCCCCAGCTGCGTCCTGATTGGTTCAGCAAGCCTTGAGGGTTGGAGCAAGCACCGGATTCTTTTGGCTTTGCCGGTCCCTGTTGGGCACCCCATTGAAGCCACCCAGTGGCTGGCTCTGAAGCAGTGCAGATCTTTTGACCCAAAGTTGATAGGAGAATCAAGAGAAGTGCAAGGTGGTGCTCCCTGGTCAGCTAACTTGCTTCAGTTTGTAGTGTAAGTATGTGTAAGTAGATTAAGTATATTAACTAGGGTTTATGTTGGTTTATTGTGGTTATAGCATATTGTAGTAATATTAAGCCATGATTGATGTGGTTTATCAACCAACTTCTTTGGGGCACCACCTTGCAGGTGATCTGGGGAGAAACTGCCCCAGTTCGGCGCAAGACCAGCGCAGTTCTGAACGCAGAGTGCGGTTTGATGCGACAAGAATGTTCGCTCCACTCATGCTGTATCGTTGGCGATCTTGATGTTTTGTGATTTTACTTTTTGATTATTGAACGTACAAGGTGGTGCCCCATAGTTAGCTAAGTTGGTTTATAACTCCCATAACTATGGTTTATGGCAGATATAACTATAGTTAATGGGGTTTATAAACCAACTTATAACTGAGGGGCACCATCCTGTATGTTTTGATTTTCAATTAAACTTGCCCAGATGTGCCCCGTATGCTGAATACATCAGGATACCTTGTCCGGCTTTCAGTGCATCGATGCCACGTCATCTTCTCCATGGCAGAACAGCTGCCAGCGAGCGCCAACCCTTTGTTGTCGGCTGCTTGAAAACTGGGCGAAGTGCACCTTTTACAGCGTTGGGAACCACCAAACAACGATAGGCGAACACCATTGCACGGCGCAAAAACTAAGTTGGGGCATGTTCCATTGTGAGATTTGAAAGTTCAACTGAGTTGACTGATGTTGACTGTAGATGGGTTTCTTTGATGTGATGGAATGGTTACCCTCTGGTAAACGTTTACATAACTATGGAAAATCACCATTTTCTAGCTGGGTAAATCCACAATAAATGGCCATTTTCAATAGCAAACTGTTAAATTACCAGAGGGTACACACTTTACAAACATGATTTTTCCATATTTTTCCGAAGAAAGAGCAGCTCGTCAGGCCGCAGCAGGACACGGTCCCCTCGCAGACTTCGAACCGGAACCGGTTCCTCAGCGAGGGAAAGTTGATGGGGAACACCCTTGGGAGGTAACCACACCTGCGGTTTGAAACGGAACACCCTTTGGTATCGCAAAATGTGTGATGTTCGATTTCAGGTACAACTAATTAGCAGATGTAGAGTAGCAACAGCAAGATCCAGAAGTTCAGTTTTTTTTTAGGCATGCAAAACTGATGAAACAGATTGATTTGGATCCGTAATTTTTGGGGTTGCAAAACCTGGAGGCGGCTGCCCTCTAGCCCTCCAGTAATTGACGAAGATCCCGGACTTTCCGTTGCCTTTCTCTGAATAGAATGGGGCTATGTTGGCGAAATTTCCATTGATTGGTTGTTATAAACATAAATAAAGTTGCAAAAATCATTGCTGGTTTCCCGACCGTGGTTGTTTGATGGCTGAATTCCTATCTCTATTCACATTGGTTGTTTCATTCGCCTCATTTCTGAAGGGGAGAAGTGACTTGATCCTAGGCTCACCTGCCGACAGCCACACCTTGCACGACTCTGAGTTAGATGGCGAATCTATGGAGGATCTGTGGGTTAGGCCTTGGGGCCTTAGGGCCTTGGGCTGTGCCATTGATGGCGAATAAATGGAGAAACAAACTGGTTGGGCAGTTTAGCATAGTTTAGCCATATAGTTCTAACAACTTAGTTTTACATAATTTTACTATCTAAACTTCCCAGCTAGAATTCACTGGTTTCTTTCTGTTTGAGCATGGTATTTATAAAGACTAATTAGCCATTAATATCCATGAATTACCTGTTTTCGATGGTGCCACAGACCCCTGGGATGATCAACGAGGGCGTACCAATCTGAATCAACAGATGGCATGACCATACGCCATTCATATTAAAGGTGTCAGATTTCACCATGGCATATGAAATGGTTGGATATATGAGATTATATGGTATTATTATATGGTATAAAAATGGTAACCAAACATAACATGGTTAGTTGAATTAATACGGTAATTATTAATGTTGTTGATGTTTGATGGTGAAATATGGTGAAACTGAGATGTGGATCTCAGTGCTGGCTCAATCGGCAGATGGGAGGGCCACTGTGATATTCTATTCGATTTGATATTGGCGTTCCATCCTCATGTCAGGATATTTAAAAACACTGTCAAATTATAATTCCTTTTTTTGGATGATTAGCCCTCCAAAAATTGGTGAGTTTACCTCTGGAAACTTAACATATTGAGCATCACCTTGTTATTTTTAGTAAATCAATGCAAATCATTAAATGACCATTTTCCATGTTTAAATTACCAGAGGCTTTGGTGCGTTGCAGCCCCAGGAGTTTGGTGCGTTGGGTGACACTCAGATTGACGAGGATCTGGGATCAACGTTGGATGCCCCGCAGCTGATTGTTCCCCAGAATGCCTAAAAAGGCAGCCATTTCATATCCCATGACGGATCCATGGTGCTGGTATATATGCTAACATGACGGGGGTATATGGATGGGATCCATGTTACCATATATAGCAGCACCATGGATCCTATGGGTATTGAGGTCTTGCTTGGCAAAATTCTGCTCAAACTAACATGATTTAATGGCTCCATTTCAAAAAACATGTATCACTGTATCATGTTGGAAATAGTCATGGAGGAAATCAAACATGGCTGGCTGGGAAGTATAGTCTGGGAAATCCCCGAACTAATGGAGGTTTAAGGCGGAAATTCATAGAAACATGTGGGAACATATGGGAAATCCTCTATAAATGGAGGTCTATCAACCAGCGGGTATGTGTGCTACAACATTCTGAGACTTGTGTAAAACATATGCAACATCATGCAACTATCATGCAACTCGTTGCGTGTTGTTCCCCTCTTTTTATTCTTCAAACTTGGTTTCCTGGAAGAAAAACATGTGTTTGTCATATGCAGCGGTAGGCGTTTCCTTTTTCACCATGGGCCATGTTTCATTACCAGAGGGTAAATAAACCTGAAAATCACAAAAGGCTTCAGGCTGGTGAGTTCCTAGAATTCACGGTGGATTAATTTAATTGATTGATTGCATATATATATATATATATATGCAATCATATTACAATATATATATATATATACATATATATATATATATATCACACATATACTATGTATCATCATATGTCATATATCGTCTTGATGTTTTTATTTTTGACCATGTGATTGATCCAGCAATGGTTCGGAAGGTTTGCTTTGTGTGATCCCCATTAGTAACGGTTTATATACCCTCTGGGAAACTAACATAGCTATGGAAAATCACCATTTTTAATCAGAAAAACCACTATAAATGGCAATTTTCAATAGCTATGTTAAATTACCAGAGGGTACCAATGTTTAGCATGTCCGAATGCGCGATGACTGCCACCCTTCTACCACGTTTCGCTGGGCTGAAACACGTTGTGGTCAACGTTCATCAGGAGCCCTCCACGGCAAGATTTCGAGGAGTGGCCAACTGGTCTGCCGAAAGAAAATGGGGGAATTCTGTGAAATTCTGTGCAAAGGTTTTGACCCATCCCCAGATCATCCCAGGTTTTTGTAGACAAACCATGAAAAGCTGCACCCCCAAAATGGGTACAATGGGCATAGATCCAGTACTTGCGGTAACCAGGGTTTTTTTGGTGTGGATGTTTATGAAATCGGGTGTTTCTGATTGCCAATCAGAAACATTTCTTTTAACCAGACACCTATTTATCCATGAGTGTTATTTATAAGTGCATTATATTCAAATTTGGCCCGAGATTATGGTTTCAGGGAAGAGTTCAGTATAAACATGTGCGACTTAAGATTCACTGAGAACATGTGCAGACAATCCTGTTGGGGCTTTCCCCATCCCAGTGATTTTTTTATATTGGTCCACTTGCCGGTGCGCCCTGGAATGCCCGGATTCCAAACCAAGCCCAATGGACTCAATGTCGAACTTAACTGGTCGACATTGGCACTTAAAATTTACAGGAAACTCATCTATTAGCAGGCAACATTTTGGGAATTCCTGCAGATCCCTTGAGACATTCCCAAAGAAATCGATCCCTTGAGTGAAGCGTTGCTTGATGATTACTTTTACTATTAGTTATTCTTAGTCATAATGGCACTATCAACTACACAGAACACCTCAAATTACCATAATTATTATAATGACATCATTTCTACCATGCATTATGTCACATATAATCGATTACACCTGATTATTAGTTCTATCATCCAAGAAAAAAACATACAAAAGTAATTATGACCTTCTAACTATGACCATTAAATTATGACTTAATCCTTCATTTGCATGACTTAACTCACCTCAATGATGATAGTAAGGGGAATCATCTCCAAATGGTTGAATTATTGTATTTCAAATGCATGTTTTAATGGACATTTATTACTACTGTGGTAATCCCAATAACAATACATCCCCAAAATCATAAAGGTTTTTGGCATTGGGTGCATCCCAAGTTGCAAAAAACATCCCATGATGTGCCGTTATGTTCCATCATTATTCCATTACTATTGCTAAACTTTCATTTTTATTGGTTATAGTATCAGTAAATAATCATCCATCATTGGTTAAGTTATTGTACTATTAAAAACATAATAATCCATAAATAATCCATTAATTATCGAATATATTATCCATACATGATCCCCAAATCATCCACTGCTAGGCTATACCATATATATATATAATATGGTTTATACCAGCTTTTCCCCTCGCCTTCCTTTCGCTCCAGGACTTCGGGCAGCGCCTGGCGATCACATCGATCTCAGCTTTGCGGAGACGCAGGTGGTCGGCGAAAGATTGGAAAATCCATCTGTAAAGGGATGTTCCCTATGTTGTTATGGTATTTTCATTATTTTTCATGGAATTTTCCTTATGTTTCATGGAGTTTTTCAATGGTCAAAACAGATAGATAAAGATAGGATAGCCCTAAATCCCCTAGTTGACACTCATTTTCCCCATAGAGATTGCCAGTTTCGTGGTAAACATCCTTTTCAGACCCTTTTTTTTCTGCTGCCATCCCATCCGACAAAGTCAGAGGTGGTCGAAGACTTTGCGCCTCCTACGCCAGAGGCGATGCTCATCTCCATGGATAGCGGGGCATAGAATCAATCTGGGATCAGTTGGTAGATTATTTAAATATAATGGGATCATTGGGATATGCATCCATAGATATTGAATGATATTGGCTGGTTGGTGGTTTCAGACATTTTCTTGTTCCATTTCACATATGGGATGTGATTCTTCCCATTGACAAACTCTATCATTTTTCAAGATGGTTATTGCACCACCAACCAGTAACCAACGCCCAAAAGGTAGAAAAGTGAAATACCACTAAAATGATGCTAAATGATGTTTCCATCTATTGGATTCCATATTGGGGGTTGCTATGCAGCAAGCTTAATTAGACATCTCCAATGATGGTGCACTAATTATGTGGTGGCTGACATTTACAATAAAATAGTCCAGATGACATATTTAGGCAAAGCCATGAAATCAGCAAGTAAAAATCGGGGTGAATGACTATCCGGTTACTATCCATAGATCCTAACTTCCAGCATAATTCACAGTTTGTAACACACAAACTGTTCCAACTATTCCCAAATCTACATCCCAGATCATGTGTGCACATGTGCTTGTCAGAGAATCTACTTGGTAGTGCAACTCAGCTAGTGGGATGAAAAGCCATGCAAAACTTGGGTACATCCAAGACACATAGCTTCGTAATAATGATTCGATTTCCAACTAATTCCATCATCCAAGCGCATATCTACATATCCCAGCATTTTTCCAAATGTCGTGACTTCAAGGATCTCGCCACTGATGGAGAACTGAAGATCATTCAGAATCGTCATGCGGATTTCCCGGTGGGTCATGCGTAGCTGCAATCCATCAATCCATGAGGTACCCATCAGTGGGTCAGGATGGTTTTCTCCATCTTCCAGCTGGAAGCCTTATATTGGAATCATTAGAACCATCTTCCTATTCGTCACTGACATTGCCCAGCCCTCTATATCCATACTTTGGCATCCCAGTGGGGATGGGTTAAAACCTATGAGACCAAATAAGGCCACATGTTTTTTTTTGGTTTTCGGGAGAGGAACAACATCCATATACCAGTTGTGAAAATTGTTGTACCAGGGGACCAGGGTTTTTCCTTAGTTTTAAGCCATCTTCAAGCCACATGGCATGGGGTTGTCTGCATTGGATCTTCCATCCCGAAAAATGGTGCTAAGCCACTTCTGTTTGGTCTATAAATCCCAGCATAGTTATTACCACCATAAACAGATAGTTGACCATTGTTGCAATAACAGATGTTTGTTTCTGATGGTTAACTATAGTTATTGCCACCATAAGCATCTATAAACCCCATCATACACCATAGTTTTCACCTACATCATGTCACATAGATTCCATTTAACCCACGTTTCTGAAACAAGTTAGCAATTCCGAACTGGTGCCTTCAAGCAGCGGTTGCCATGCTGCTTCAGGCCGTGGCTTCTGCTGAGGTCAAGGAACAGATGGTTGATACACAGCCTGAAGGCTGGGCGGGTTGGCGGCGAATGATTTAGGGTAATCAGTGGGGTAAGATGTAAAAACATGTAAACACATGTAAAAACCACATAGAACATGAGATTAAATACCGCATTATAACTGGGTTGGAAAATCTGCATAATCTGCTGCGTTGCTGGGTGGCATGCTCGTATTTGACGTATTTGAGAGGGCTGGGATGTGACAACCCAAGCTCAAACTTTGCTGGATCACCGGGATCATACCATAATGACTATAGTATAGTTACAACCATTACTATATTAAGTTACAACCCAATCAACCCAACAAAGTTAGCTTGAATGTTAGGCATCAAAGATGCCTCAACAGCAACCCCACGTTCGCGCCCAAAGCTGGCAGGAAGCCAACGAAGTCAAAGGATGGCATCCCAAGATTCCAAGGACCTGGGGGAAGTGATGGAGCCCAGTCGTTCCGTTCTTAGTCATTGTTTAGTGAAGAAATGGCTTTGAAAAATGAGGGATGCCCTTCAATTTTGCATTGTTGTATGGGAAGGATTGCAGGATGAGGATAAACCATTGAATTTGGGGCTATTGTCAGACAGAAAAACATGCTGGCATTCAAAAGATGAATTGATTTTAGTCATGGATGTCATTTGCCTGCGGCTTCTTTTGTTTTGAAAATCTGACATGCTTCCTACGAATCATTGGCCCACTGCAAGGTTATAAGGTGGTACCCCCCAGTTGAATATGTATATATATATATACTTTTGATATATATATATAAACATAATACATATATGTGATATTTTGGTTCAAAACCACCCACTTTAGCCTATTTAGCTATAGTTTTTTCGTCATTAAAATCCCGTGGTGAAACCTGGCCGTCGCCGGATCGGCCAGGCATCTGCCGTTTCATGGGGTGACAGTGGCGATGCAGATACCGCAGCTGGTGGCCGAAAGTGTACAGAGGCTGCGGATGGCTGCGGCGCCCCTGGCCGGAGTGGATGGAGACTGTAATGACCCTACTGTAAATTTACTCTATATATATATATACATATATAATATATATATATATATAATCCCCAAAAAATGGAAAAGGATGGAAAAGGTTAGATTGATCAAACATAATCTGATTGGGATTTCACTGTTCTATCTTTGCGGAGGTTGCTATACCTAATCCTAGAGGGAGAGGACGAGAGAGAGAGAGAGAGAGAGACAGAGAGAGAACAATCCCACCCCCAATATTAAACAGCTCTCTGATTTAGTACAGGATTTTGACGCTAATACTTTAGTGATAGAACTACAGTGGCCTCAAATAATCCATACACATGTCATGCGATTTGCTTTGCAGTCCTTTTATTTTAGAATGCTTTTCTATGCAAGGTAATTCTGATATGTATTTCAAAAGGTGCCAAAATCACCCTCCCAGAGTCAAAAACATGGCGATCAAATGCTGCAGTCAACGGTTGAATCGGTTTAGCACCAGGAAAAAAAACATGGTTTACACATATTTGACTTGTGTATCCACATTGCTGTAATTATAAGTTATCAACGATTCAACGGGCATAACATCATAGGCCATGTATAGGATACCCCCTGGTAAACTAACATAACTATGGAATATCAGCATTTTTTAAAGATAAATCAACTATAAATGGCAATTTTCAATAATTCAATAGCTATGTTAGTTTACTCATAGAATTGGATGAGGGGAAAATTTACTGGTTTAAGCCCTATATTTGATGGTAAAAACCATGGTTTCCTGTAGATTTTCCAAGCAAAACCAATCCAATGATTTACCAGAGGAGAATAACCCATGTCCCGTTGTGTCCCGTTGTGTCCCCTTTTCGAGGAGTCGTTCCGCGGCACCTGACAGCCAGCCTTTTTCGCGGTGCAAAAACGGAGTGGAGAGATGGATCCAGAAAAATGATGGAAATGTTCTGCAAAAGTGGATGATTTATATTTATCATTATATTATAGAAAATATGGAAAACATCATTGTCATTAATGCATCTGTTATGGAAATGTTTATCTTTATATTTTTGTTTAAATTGATTTCTACACTCTATATATATATATATTCTATGTGTGTGTGATATACTAATACACATGCATGTATTTGGAGACGTTGCGTGTTCGAACCCACATTGGCTTCGTATGACTTTGTAATTTGTAGAATTTTCTCTGGAGGTTGGAATGGCGAACTTATAAAAAAATTGCCCGGGTAACGCATTTGGATCCACAGGGCATCAATTCCCTACTGTTTCATGGGGAACCCAGCTTGAAACTGGCAGATTTGGAGACGTTGCCGGGGTGATCAGAGGGCTGTACCGGAATTGGGTCCCTCAGGTTTGTCAACTTCCAACGTGTAAAATGAGATCCCATTCTATTTTACTTGGAATGATGTTCTTGTTGACTTTCATTTTTTGGGGGGTGCTTCAACCAACAATTGTTGACAGACATGACAGACATTTCTGCAATCCAATGCAAGGCCTGACTAGATTACTAGATTGATCACATGCTGCCTTAGCAGTTCCTGTTATCTTTATTTTTATTTTTTAATCAACTACTTGAGCCATCATAACTTACAAAAATCTGTGACACATTAGAGACTTAGCCCAGGTCGGCCATGGAGAAAGTTCACCTATCCGTCTTACGGACCTGCGCGCAGGCTGCGGCTATGGCTTAGGGCCCCAATAAATACTATATCATTTGGGGTACACATTTGCCAAAAGGCCAACAAAAGGCTGGTCATTCTTTATATGTTTTAAATACCCTCTGGTTATGACTAACATAGCCATGGAAAATCACCATTTTTAATAGGTAAATCATCTATAAATGGGCCGTTTTCCATGGCTATGTTAAATAACCAGAGGGTATATATATATATCCATAGTTTTTGGGCATTCAAAAACACCTTGATGAAAACACTGATGATGCACAGGGAGCAATTTCGTGTGCAAGGAGATCCTCAGGAAGTTTGCCAAGTCGCAGTCGTAGTGCCAATCTTCAGTGAGAATCATATCCCAGACCATCTATGGCAGCCTACAACCAAACCTAGATAACCAGAGGTTGCCATCACATGATATCAAATGTATCTTTTAAATCATACCAATCATATCCCTCTTTATGGTTTATGCATCGGCAAATCCCATCCTGATGTCCCATCCCCACAGGTTGCACAGTGGCAGAAAGCAGCAGGAGCCCCAGGGACAAACAACGCACAAAAATTTGGGCCACCGTGGGGCACCACGGGGCACCATAAATTTCACCCTTTACGATGATCTTCCATGTTACCCTCTGGTAAACGTTTACAAAAAAAACTATGGAAAATCACAATGTTTAATGGGTAAATCCACTATAAATGACAATTTTCAATAGCAAACTGTCAAATTACCAGAGGGTAGATTTTGGATATGGTTTGTTTTTTGTTTTTTGATATATTCCAGGCCTTCCAGGTCGGCCAGGTTAAACTTGGCCGTTGGTAATCCGACCAGATTAAACTAGGTCGAGCACCTGATGGAATCCGAAATGGATGTCGAGAATGGAACCACCGTTTGCAAAGTGAGCCATAACACGATCGTGCCAAAAACCATGCGTTTGTTGGTTGAAACTGTGGTGCAACTGTTGCTTACTTGTTTGCAGTGAGCTAGCCAAAATTCCACGGCAGGTTTGCAGCATCATTGGTGACTGGTCATGAGCCGCCATAATTCACATTATTGCACTGTAAATCACACAAGGAGGCACAAACATGGCCATACTGACAGGAAACACATGTTCCAAAGCCAACAAGTGGGGGATCATGATGGCAGGACCTGATGAGTAGAAGTTTCGCAGAATGATGATTATTATATGATATTATTCTGTGGGAACTTCCCCATTATGCCATCACTTGATTTCAGATATTTCAGGTGAATCAGACTTTAGCTTCCCACATCATTGGTTCAGGGGAAATTTGCCACCGGAAACTCCCATAATCTCCGTCCGTTTGGTGGTCAGAAACCCGTTGGTTGTCCAGCCTTAAATGGTCCCCACAAATCCATCGATTCAACGGCTTCCAGGTTGAGCTCCTTGGCGCTTTCACAGGCGAGGGATCATGGTATGATCAGCGATGAGTACGGTGTTGGCTAAAAAAAATCCACAGAATATGGATAGAAACCTCAGGAGCAGATAAAATATACTATATCTGGTTGGTGGTTTGGAACATTTTTCCATATTTTTCCCAAATATTGGGAATAATCATCATCCCAATAGACTACCTCATATTTTTCAGAGGGCTAGGGCTCAACCACCATTTTGGATGTGGATCTCTGGCCATGGTTTTTCGATGGCCCTAATCGAAATAGATGGTTTACCGTTCTTAAAAATGGGTGGATTTTCCATGGCTATGTTAGTCATAACCAGAGGGTACCAAAAATCTGACCAATTATGATCAATCATGTTAATTATATGCCTTTGTCCATGTCAATACTCGAGGTAATTCAAGGCATATTCAAGGCATTTAGATGTTCCCATGTCAGGCTCTGTAGGTTTTTGAAGGGCAGAGGGTTTTTGTCAAGCTCTGCTGGGGAGATCCTCACAGAGCCGATGGCTGGAAAGCAAAGTACAGATTTGCAGCCTTGGTGGCCCTTAAAAAAATGGTTGTAGTGACGATTTTCAGATATGGGTATGGATCAATACCTATTAATACCATTTTTAGTGGGATGAACATCCATTTACCAGCTATTTTGATGTTCACCAGGGGTACAAGGTTTTGACACACTGCCATATTTCAGAACCCTGAGCAGGTTTAATGTTGCTTTGAGTAGCTTCTGTGAAGGCTGTTGACTTTGCCTATTTTTTACCTGGCGATTTCAAAGGTTTTTCTGTTCAACACTTGGGATATTTGGAATGATCCCCAATGACCAATATTGTTCAGGTTGAAATACACCAACCATCAGCAACCACTTCTTTCGTTCTGACTCTACGGAGACTGCCGCGCCACTTTCTGCTGACAGCCGCGGTCGGCGCGGCATTGAGCCACCCCTGGTGCAGTGTGCAACACGCGGCCAGGGGGGCGGACCGGTCGGGGGGAATTCACCATGGAATGTTAGATACCAAAGGGCCCCCACATGATTTGAGACCGTCTAGGATTGGCCACGTGCCTTGAAACTTGGAATTTGTTCATCGTTGCTGGTCAGGCAGTGAAACCTATCTTCGCGACATTTGGTGATATCGAATCAGCAAACTTCATCCCCTACAACATTACTTTGAGGTCAACACCGGAGTCAATGGCTTGCGACAACCACAGCTATGATCCCCAGCTGACATAGTTCTTCTTACCAAGCCGCGCAACACGCGCCGCCATGTCGCCGTGTGCGATGTCGCCGTGCCACGCATGGCTGATTCAGCAGACGAATCCGGATCATCCAATTGAGGTGGGTTCAGGGGCCCCTTGTCAGATTCCCTTGGGAATGGCCATTCCAAAAGGATCCAATTTCTGCCTGAAATTGGATGGAGCGAAGTCTATACCATTTTATACCATTAGATCATCTGTTAGATGCCTATCTTTGCTGGTTGAATCCCCCATTTATAATTACCCTCTGGTAAACGTTTACATAACTATGGAAAATCACGATGTTTAATGGGTAGATCCACTATTTCTATGGCGATTTTCTATGTCGCAAAGGGTTAGTTTACCAGAGGGTAACCATCTATGGGGTTTTAGTCGGCTTACTTGAATCAATGGACCTTTGCAAAGGGGCCTTTTCCCTCAAAAGCCAGGTTTCAAGGTTTCGCCACTGGGAAGTTTCTTGGGATGTTGTGAAATACCCTCTGCTTATGACTAACAGTTCGCCATGGGAAATGGCCCATAGAAATAGATGGTTTACCGTTCTTAAAAAAGGTGATTTTCCATGGCTATGTTAAATAACCAGGTGGTATCAGTTGTAAATGAAAGGCTCGGTTACCATGCCACTAGGTCGTGACATTCACACGACCTAGTCTGAACCATTTTACCATCCAGCAGTCACACATGGCAATTGAACATCCTCTATAACTAGGCATTCAATGGGAAAATCATCTATAAACAGGATACATGTTCATTGCAATGTTTGATTGGCAGAAACTAATATGTTTGGGGATAAATCCTGGTAAATGCACTATGCATATTTGTGGTGAGCCGAGAACCCAATGATACCCACTATATCAAAGGTCTATTCTTCTAGCCCTAAATATTCAACAATGATGCTGCAGATGCTGGAATAGCCACCAATGAATGGCGCACCTAATGAGGCTGCAGGAGCGCTCTTCACATACTCTTGACATTAATATGACTTGATATGGAGTGATTATATATATATATATATATATATCATATTAAGTTACTTTATGAATGACATTGTGACAATCTAACCTAGCAATGAAACATGTTTACTTGCAGTATATATGCCACGTTCCTACTACAGACGTTTTTCCATGGCCATGTTTGGTTAGCAGGGGGTAAGGTCTTATTTCCTCTTATTTCCTTGTTTCAATCTGACGGCTAAGCCTCCGTTTTTGGGTCAGTTCTTCACATGGTTAAACAATATAAATCAATATTGCAAGCCATGATAAAAACCATATTAAGCCATATCAAACTCTATTAAACCATATTAAACACTATTAAGCCATGATAAACCATATTAAGCCATATCAGTTGCATATCAATCTCTATGTAAACCATCAGCTGACTGGGAGATCTTCCTGCACTCTGGCAGACAGCTGCTGAGGTTTCCATTGGTCGCAAGGATTCCTGTCGGATCAAGGTCGATGGCAAAACCATCAGCGCGGTGCAGTGCGAGGCGAGGTCATTTTGGATGGGAATCCAGACGGATTTGTCATGGCTTCATGCCATATCTTCAACGGGGTTATATGGTTTTCCTATATGTTTTCAACCATTCGAGTTTGGGGTAGCCTTTGGTAAACGTTTACAAAAAACTAGCTAGAAAATTCCATCAATTTTCTAGCTGGGTAAATCCACTATAATTGTAAATCACCATTTTCCACTTCGCAAACTGTAAACGTTTACCGTTTGGGGTAGCCAAAAACCGGTCAACTTTCAAGATCTTTCGAAGGTCAAATCCCTATCCATTGGGGACGCCCGCTTGGGTCTGATGGGGTAATAGGGCATGGTACAGCATCAGATCAAAGATATCAAAGCGGCCAACTTCATAGTGATCTACTGGTTGGTGGTTTGGAACATGAATTTTATGACTTTCCATATGTTGGGAATGTCATCATCCCAACTGATTTTCATATTTGTCAGAGGGGTAGCTATACCACCAACCAGTTTACCAAGTTGCTTTGGTCTCCTCCCATTACCCTCTGGTAATTTAACACTTTGCTATTGAACATGGCCATAGAAATAGTGGATTTATGTGGATTTGATTTACCCATTAAACATGGTGATTTTCCATAGTTGTTTGATGTTTTTTGTAAACGTTTACCAGCGGGTAACGGTAGGTTTTCAACCCTCCCCAAAGGTGAGAGCCGGCAGGTGAAATGGACAGCGCAGTTGCAATGCTTTCAGCTGGTCGACCGACACCTGGAAGCGACGAAAGGATGGGGTGTGGTATGGTGTGGTTTAAAGGGCGAAACGTAAGGTGAAATTTTACCCTCTGGTAATTTGACAGTTTGCTATTGAAAATGGCTGTAGAAATAGTGGATTTTCCCATTAAAAATGGTGATTTTCCATAGCAAACTGTTAGTTTACCAGAGGGTACCAATAAAGATGCAGAAATGGAAGCAAACGATGAGAGATGATGAGAGCATGTAAAAGAATTGTGACACTGATGTGAAAACAAAAACAAAGTTCCAGATATGCTCCATGCTTTGGAATCAAACTGGACCCTGTTTTTTTTATGTTTTTTTCACCCATGGGGGTTGCAGCAATCCCGTTTTCGCCGCAACTGTTCATTCCACGCCTGACATGGTCATGGAGAGTTGATGAAAATCACAGTGATCCCAAAGGCTCTCGCAGCATGTAGTACCATGTTTCCATTGCGAAACCTCCATTTTTGCAGTGACTAGGAATCTATCATCCAAGCACAAAACAGTACGTGTTTTTTTCTCCAAGCAATCGCCATAGGAGTTCCTGGAACCCATTCTGTTTGTGGATCATTAGTGGCCGTGTTAGTTGTCGTCTCTTGTGGTGGAAGACTAGAAATTTCTCTCCATATCCCCATGTCTCTTGGGGTTGGGTCCACATTTGTTCATTTTTGGGTTCCATTTTAGGAGGCTTTGAAATCAGGATAACTAATGTGCTGCGTGGAGTAGCATATGATTATACATCTATATATATATATATCAATTAATACTGGGATGATACATGATATATATATATATATATTTCCAGAATCAACCGTAATTTACATACATTTGCAGTCCCATTATATTGGCTTGAAGTATCATGAAGCATGATATATATTATACATCTACATTTGCAATCGCTTACGTTTATATTTCCATCCCCAGCAATTCTATCGATATCCTCATTCATATCCCATTAGTGGTTGGTTAATATCCATTATCTCCCCTGATCCAAATATTATTGGTTGATCCTCCAATCATCCCCATACCCAGCTAAAATGGGATATCAGCCTTTTGTAAATGATATTCATATATATATATATATACCCTCTGGTAAACTAACATAGCTATTGAAAATTGCCATTTATAGTGAGTTTTCCCATTAAACATGGTGATTTTCCATAGCTATGTTAGTTTACCAGAGGGTATATATAAATGATATGTCAGCAGAATTACCATCTCCAATCATCCCAGTATCGTAAATGGGAGAATTGCTGATATATCATTTACACATATCAGATTGCCATTAATAATGGGGGATGAGATGAGATTGTAATATATATATATATACACACCCTTTGGTAAACTGACATAGCTATGGAACATCACCACGTTTAATGGCAAAATCAACTATTTCTGAGCCATTTTCCATAGCAAACTGTTAAATTACCAGAAGGTAGATTCCCAATAGCAATTGGTGATTTCAATATCATCTTTATACCCAAATGGGATTGCCATTGACAATGAGGGATGAGACTGTAATCATATACCCTCTGGTAAACTAATGTAGCCATGGACCATCACCATGTTTAATGGCAAAATCAACTATTTCTGAGCCATTTTCCATAGCAAACTGTTAAATTTCCAGAATGTAGATTCCCAATAGCAATTGGTGATTTCAATATCATCTTTATACCTAAATGGGATTTCCATTGACAATGAGGGATGAGATTGTAATCATATACCCTCTGGTAAACTAATGTAGCCATGGACCATCACCATGTTTAATGGCAAATTCAACTATAAATGAGCAATTTTCAATAGCTATGTTAAGTTACCAGAGAGTTTTCTGGGATATGGAAGGATGTGGGCAATACTATACTCACTACCAATTATATCCAAATTATACTGGTTGGTGGTTTGGAGCATTTTTTATTTTTCCATATATTGGGAATAATGATCCCAACTGACTAAATCCATCATGTTTCAGAGGGGTTGAAACTCAACCAGCAACCAGTATATATATATAACCGTCATTATAACCGTCATTTACCATTATTAACCATTATTGACAATCATATATGCCATAGTTATCAGCTTGAAATTAGGACTTAGTATTGTTATCCCACAATTATATCCCAACTATCTATATATATATATGTAAATTATAACGACCTCACTGCGACCTCGCTGGAATCATGGTTAGTAAGGGAAATCATCCCCAAATGGCCTTAATTCAGGTTAGTGAAATACGATAATTTACCCAGATATATGCCATACTTATCAACTTAAAAAAATGGACTTAGTAAATTGTTATCCCACTATTATATCCCAATTATATATATATATACTGTTACCCTCTGGTAATTTAACATGGCTATTGAAAATGCCCATTTATAGTGGATTTTCCCATTAAACATGGTGATTTTCCATAGCTATGTTAGTTTACCAGAGGGTGTCATGATATAGCAGAATTGGATTAAAAAAAGCTGGCGTCATCCACTGACCCAAAAACGGCGCCCGTTGCGGATCCCAGGCAGTTCCAACGGCACCTTTTTGAACGGTCAGTCCTTGGGAAAGGGCGAAGCTTCGCGAGCCTTCGGCTGATGAAAACCATGAAAAGATGGTGAATAAATCGGTTTAAAGATGTTTAAACATGTTTGAACCAACTGAAACTTGTTAAAATTCATTCAGTAATGTTGATAAGTATCAGGTGTTGGATATTTAGTGTAAATGTTGTGAGTATTTGAACGGTTTATGGTATAGACTTGTCGAACTAGCTATTTTTTTGGTGTTTTGAAGCGACACTAGAAGGACGGCATGTTAATCACCTGCTGATTCAGCCCTTTAAATAGAACGATGATAAAACCAACTTGAATGGGGATAGATTCGGATAGATCAATTCAGAGAATTTGCAGCAACATTAAGCAACAAATTTGACATTCAATATATTCTGGATTGATTCAAGGGGGACATCTTGGAAACCAGCTTTGTCCCTTTCCGAAACCACCGAATCTCACCAGTTGGTCCATTTTTGGAACGGCGGTCTGGCCACCATTCCCAGGACTGACGGATGGCGATCAGGTGCAACTTACTAAAGGCTGGCAGCAGAACAGTGAATTGCAGTTTCTTGGTGGGATTCAAAAGGTGGAGCTGGGTCACCTGGGATGACGGTTTGTAAAAAAACTGGTGGCTTTGGATGGTACCAACATGTACCAACTATATGGCTGGTCTTGTAAGAAGCGTTGTGGGATTACAATGGCTATATGGCTATAGGTGTGATAGCACATCTATGTTATACTGCAATTGCCATTGTTTCTCAAAATTGCTCAAATGAGAGAACATGATTTTGCAATCCGGATTCTCTCTTTTCGCATATTTTCCACTCATTTTCATCCCAACCGGCAGGAATCTACTTTCGTTTTAAAGGCATCATTTTCCATCCCAGCGATTTAACGTTGGCCACGCCGGCCACCAAACCACCATAGGATTTGCTGAGTCGGTTGTTATCTCCAGATACCCAGCCTGGGGATTTTCCATCGTTTTTTGTATGTTTCACCAGAGGGTAACCACTCATTGTATCTAATTGTGGGATATTAAGCAATAATAGTGGGATAACTGATGGAACATGTTTTTTTAATGATGGAATAATGGAATAATGGAATAATGATGTTATCTCCAGATGATTTTTAGGACTGGGCACAGGTTCACCTTCGTCACCTCCTTCGTGAAGCTAGGCCTCGGCGTTGTTCTTTTTTTTGGTGCGGTTTGGTCAGGTGGTAGCCATGTGGCTAGCCTTTAAAAGATGGCACTGCAATGGAAAATCGCATATCATTTATACATATATATATATAATTAGATTGATGAATTTATATCAATTCGCTTTGCTATCAAGGGGGATTCGCATGGGTTTTTGTTGTAGAGCCTTGGATTGCCGCGATAGGTTGATTTTCGAAGCTACAACTGGGGCTGATTCTGCATCCAAGCTTGGCCATGCAGCGCTGTTCAGCAGATGCCCGTTGTGGATCTTTATTTGATCCAGATGACCTGCCAAATTGATTTTTAGGACTTACCAAGCTGAACGTTTTGAATCAACATGACAAATCAAATAGCAGAGAAAACTACCATATCTACCATCATGTCATGTGTTACTTCCATCTTCCCACGTGGGTTGCAGGTGTGAAGGTGAAGGATGCGCCAGACCTCAACGCCAAGATGGAGGAGAGTTCCATCGCGCCACCGGAGCTTGCGGAGGTGACGGAGGTTTCGTGGCGATCCGATGGCTGAAGTGATAGAGACAACCAACAGATTTAATGGGTTGTTTAATGGATTGTTTAATGGAGTGTTTAATGGAGTGTTTAATGGATTTTAATTAATGGATTTTAATGGGTTTTAATGGATTTTGGGATTTAATCTTATTTCCAATGGCTGTATGTTTCACATGTTGAATGGATTTTAATTAATTTTAATGGGATATGGAATGATGTGGGCAATACTGTACTCACTACCCATTAATATCCCTATCAAAATATATCAAACATATTCATATATAGCGATGTTATAGTGAGTATTGTTTACCATGCATAGGTATTAATCCATTAGGATAATTGGAATATAGTGGGATCATGGGAATATGTATCCATAGATATCGAAAATGGTTGATGATATCTATTCATATGATCTATGTATCATTAGGCAAATCATCAACCATAGTATTAATCCAGAAATTATGGTTCATCCAGAAATTATGGTTGATGATTTGCCTATGGGGTTATACGATCGAGCATTGGAATGTTTGTCGAGCAAAAATGGCATTGAAACAACCTAAAAATTGGGGATACTAACATAGCTATGGAAAATCACCATTTTTAATGGGAAAACTCACTATAAATGGCAATTTTCAATAGCTACGTTAAATTACCAGAGGGTAAAACTAACAAACTGTGTTTTGCCAGACATGGCCAGACAGGCTCGGCTAGACCCTGCCTTAAATTCCAAGTCGAATATGTGGCAATTGATGAACCAGCGGAGTTTTAATGTGACTTACCCCCTGGTGAACAAACAGTTTGCGACATAGAAAATGGCGATTTATAGTGGATTTACCCATTAAAAATAGTGATTTTCCGTAGTTATGTTAGTTAAGACATACCCAGATTGGCAAACAAATGTGGCCTTTCCAAAATCTGAGAGGGGAAGAGAGAGCGATGATTGTGGGATCATGTTGGATCATTTAATTCTTGGGAGCTGTTGAAGTCATTTGCAGTAGCCAAGCCCAAAGCCCCTGACCAACAGCGAAAGAGTCAGTGGAAGATTGACAGCAGGCATTCAGAAATCACCCAACATCATTTGATTTCTACTAACTGTGCTGTATACATTGGGGTCTCAAATTCGAATGGGCGCACTGTATACAAGCCATGTTGTTTTCAATTCCATGACTTGTAGATCCAATGACTTAGATGATTATCATGTGGCTGTGGGGATCCGGTGATATTTTATCATGTTTTGGGGATAAATGATGCTGGTGATATCCATCTGATAAATCATGTTTTATCCGTCACAAAATCATCAGCAGCAGCATCACCCACAGATCCACATCGCCACAGATCCACCAGGCTGTCGCTCCGGACGCGGCAGTCGATGGGGAGAAGGTGAAACTTCAGGAAGCCTTGGCTGAGGCGGAAGTACCTCGGCGGGGGGTCATGAGGAAACCCTGGGTATAGTCTACTTGATCTTTAGGCCATGAGGGTATGTAAATTCATCAATGTTTTTTGGATGGGGCTAGGGTGGGAGACCATGGAGTTTCTGGATAAAGCACGTTGGTGAAATTGGAAGCCAGAAACGATAGTAAATGATTTTCCTACTCCAAATGGTGTTGTTTCAAAGCGAAGTTAAATTACAGGATAGTATGCATGGAAATTTCTATGGAACCGGAGTAGCAACGGAGAACAGGGATAACGCAAATTACACCTCCATTGTTGCGCGTTACGTCCACACTCAGAGTCATTTAAGCGTGTTCTTCGCTGGGTAGCTCAGGTCCTTTTTTGGAAGGTATAGCTATAATGTGGTAAACCCAATAATAACAATAAACCCATATTAATTAATTTGGGGATGATTCTTACCACCCATTCATAGTGATATTGGGGATGGTTGATTGCTGGGTTTACCACATCATGTTGACCAATCCCAACTTGAAAACAAAACAAACCGGTGGTCATAACTAGTCAACACCAGAAATGATTGTTGGGATGCTTGTTGTGATGATGGTCACAACCACATGCGGTTTTCTACAAAATACATTGTGTTGTTGGATATCAGATACGCCGTTGGGGTGGTTGTTGTTTTTCTCATCCTACCTGTTATCCTGACCATATCCCAGCTATCCACAACTTGCCCATCCCAAGGCTCGTGCTGCGTCGCTGTCCGCGGAATTGGCCCAGATCAAGGACCGGTGAGATCTACTGCGAATCATCCCAGCGTCATGTGAAACACCGCAGGAGGTTTCCATAGTCATGGGGCACTCCGCTGGATGGTTTATTTCATGGAAAATCCATGAAAATCCCATCTATAATTGGATGATGACTGGGGGTACCCCTACTTCAGGAAACCACCATGTGTTCAAAGAAGCTCCAGGAGCAGCTGAGTGCAGATGCAGAGCTTCCAGCTGCCGTGGAGGTTCCAACCGCGGTGGAGCCGTCCGAAGTGGAGACCGAGAGGAGCGGACACGTGGTCCGTTGCGTGGAGGATGTCAGACCCAGAGAGGTCAGATGTTTGGGCTGTATGCTATTCAATGTTGGCAAAGTAGCACTTTTTTTTTGGGGGGTGGGTGGGTATATAACATTATATAACCTTCCATTTAAAGTATAAACAATGATTTTTTGATCAGGGGCTGACGTAACTAGGGTCAACACCACCTAGTTACATTGAATGGTATATGATTGTATCATTGCATTGAATGGTGGCCCAATTTCCTCTGTTTATTGGTTAAGTTATATCTTCTAACATGGGTAAGGCTCAATATCAATTGTTAACCTCCAATTTCTGGTATTTTTCCGTTGATCACGGGGTTGGTATACAGGACATACAGGACTCTTCCAGCTTTCCTTGTTTCTCTAATCTTATCCAATGGAATGATTATGAATAAATTACAAATATATATATATATTATATACAGGTTGAATATTATATATATATAAATATATGATTTACCCAATGATTATGAATAAATTACATATATATATACATAGGTTGATTTCCATAGAATGTGGTTTCATCTACTGTAAATTTCCAGGATTTGATCAGACAATTATTCCGTTGAGTAAATTGGGATGTGATCAGATTTTGGGCGCCAGGATTTTCATCAGATCCACATCCGGTTGTAATGCCTTTCACACAAATTGCATCCAGCATACAAAAAACCAATATATGGTGTTTTTATTTGACTATATCCTATACTATGTTGCTGTTGAATTATGTTATATTATGGGGGGGCATGACATATTACCTCATTTTGTATATACTATTCGATCATCATCTCATTCGTTTGAGGGAGTGCCTGGGAAAATGAACGACCTCACTAGTATGGATGTGGTGTGGCACATCTTGGAATGGATACAAAATGATACAGACATTGGGCCACTTAACAGTAAGTCTATGAACTCAACATCCAGTGTTTCAAAAAAACATATTTTACGATTTTCGTCATGGAAAGGTTTTTCCCCCAGCTTGGCTAAATTCTTTGTGGCAATCTCATCCGGCTGGAGCAATTCCTCACGGGTGTGTTTCATTTTCCGACTAGTTCCATGGTGATTCCCAGCAGCTTAGATTCATACAGGATTCGAATATCCATTCCCATATGCTCCATGGTGCTGGAATATGAATCCCAACATTTGCCCGAACAAAATCACCCAGTTTTGTAGGTAAATATACCGGCACCATGGTTCGCATATGGGATTGTTTCTGGAATCAATCCCCGCGGCAAAGTCTCCATGAATCAGAATTTCCTAGTCGCCAATGTCCCAGCCACCTGGCAGAAATCGATGGTTTTTGATGGCAGAATCTCGTAAAAACTCATGGATTAGGCCAGCATTTTCCAATATACCCTCTGGTTATGACTAACAATTCGCCATGGTATAGATGGCCCATAGAAATAGATGGTTTACCGTTCTTAAAAATGGTGATTTTCCATGGCTATGTTAGTCATAACTTGATGGTAAAGCCATCATAAACCCATGAATTTCAGGTATTTTCAACCACGGCAGCGTCAGGATCCAGCTCTTGGCGCAGGCGGGACACATTTTTAAAATGGGAGCCGTGGGCCGGGGGCCTTCTTGGACGGATGCATCAAGGACCTGTTTGAAATAAATTTGGGAACATCCAGCTACAGAATTTTTGGGGAAACTGTGGTGTTTGTCGGAAAATTTGGGCAAATCAGTGAAACTCTTGAACTTGGTGTTAGTTTGTCCACATTGTAAGCATGGATTCAGGTTCAGTTTAGTGTAAACAAAGTAATATTAGGGATGGACAAGCTTGACCCATAGCTGGTTGGAAAGATCAACTCCCACATTAATTGGAAACAGCCAACCATCTATCAATGGCATTCATGGCAATGCAGAAGTTTCTCGATATAAAGATTGGAGAAACTTGTGTAAGACTGGGATCTCCGGTTTCCAAACATGAACATATTTATGGCCACCTTGAAGAAGCTCACCATACATTGATGATTCATATTCTACATGAATATCTTACTGTGTGGGCATTTGTTTCTTTAGACTCCCAACAGGCTGATTTTTGCCAAAATGCTATCCCAAACATCTCCCAAAAATGCCCATTGCCCATGCTTGGCATTCATGTGGGTAAAACAAAAATACACCCCAGTCATCAAATCACCATAAATAGTTGGTATGAAAGTATAAACCATTCCCAGTTACCCTCTGGTAAACTAACATAGCTATGGAAAATCACCATTTTTAATGGGTAAATCCACTTTGAATGGCCATTTTAAATTACCAGAGGGCATGGCTGGTTTATGACCTTGTTTTACCCACAAAAAATGGCCCTCTTGGACCGGTTTCAGTGACCATCCACCATGCCGGTCGCCGGTGCGACAAAAGGTGGACGACGCTCTGAAAGAGGCCGCGCGAGAGGAGGGCATTTGCAGTGCCCACAGGGAACTCATGGAGGATTGCCACTTGAAGCACAACCGGAGGGTCGACTTTTTGGACTCCCAAGTGATTAATGGATGATTAGAATTGGGTATCGGGTAATAAAATTCTCGTTTAAAAAACATGTGCCAACATGTTCATATACAGTTGGTTTGATGCCAGACAGGTTGGATTATAAATGGATAAATGGTCATAGAATGATTCATGACAATCCAACTAACATAGATCTTGACATTCGTGGGGGTTGGAAGGCTACTTTCCTCCAAGCATTGGTGATTCTCGAGGTCTATGTTAGTTGAGGGGCAAATGATTCCTTATGATGACATTGGGTTTGACTTACAGATGGCAGTTTTACCATTCATGTTGTGTTTACAGTAGTGAATTAGACCGCTTAGGTGTTTACCATGTTTGCTTGGATTGTCAGGGGATGCTATATCATGCACCGCTATTGATCCTATATTTGGGATTTGATTGAAGGTCAGATTCATACCAACGGTGCAGTGGCTGGTGAAATATATGAGAGCGAGAGAGAGAGAGAGAGAGAGAGCAAGTAACAGGGGTTGAAGCATGGCCAGGTAGACCTACTGAACCTTCATTGTGGCCTCACATAGGCCAACAATGCTTTGGTGAACCTCATCAACCACAGCGTTTTGCGATGTGTTTCACTGCTTCCCCTCAGCCAATTCTGAGCAAATTGAAAGGAACTCACAGCTTCGCCTCAGCATGATTCTTAATTCCTAGTGCTTCCGGGGCTTCAGGGGTACCCTTCAGCAATCAAATGTGCCTTGCGGGATATTTAAAAAAAACAACAATCGATAGATTATTTTCCAAGCCAACTAAAGCTTCATTTTTTCTTGCCCAAAAAACTGCGTTGTTGAAGAGTTTGGCATCACAGGCCTTATCTACACCTGAGGCCACAAAGTGCAGGAAGCTTTGCTATTGGAGTTGAAGGACAGCCTGGACAGATTGGACAGCAGGGGTTCATTGGAGACATGGCTAGTTATGTTAAGTTATATATATATGCACATATAAAACATACATATTATTGTTATTATTTTTACTATTACTATTATTCTTATATGCTGCTATAATCTGTTTTGTATACACACATTCACATATACAGATTAAGGTGTATATATATATATATACATAGATGTGTGTATGTGAACACATTCTGTACTTCGATAGTTCGATAGTTAGATAGGCCATGATTTGCCCATGAAGTCTTGTAACCTGTCTAAAAGAAATTATAACGCGTGTAGTGTCATGGATGTAGTTTGTATGAACTCATCGGGTTAGCACACCATTCCCTCTGGTAAACTAACAGTTTGCGAACTTGAAAATGGCCATAGAAATAGTGGATTTTCCCATGAAAAATGGTGATGTTCCATAGTTATGTTAGTTTACCAGAGGGTAAATGCCCACTTAAGTGGTCTAATGGACTTTAATATTGGATCTTGGTTTTCGACGGAGCGAAATATTCAACTTGGAACATTTACATATCGACCTCATGGCTAACCAAGGCGCATCAATGATAGTTGATCGAGCAAAATTTGCCTTTCAGGGATGACCTGAAATGAGAACTTACTCAATGGCTCAGATTCTGATTGGACCGTCTTGACAGCTGATATAGCTGATATACATGTCTTAAATGTTCCGAACCATTTATATCCATTCATTATATTTTTATATTTATTTATGTTACCTTTGATGCAGAAAACATGGCAACATCCCGGTGTGTCGGGCAAAATCATGCAATAATTAGACTGGAGAACACGTGGAATTTCTCCATTGCATCTACTGCTCACGGGCAATGGCAGATCCAGCCTTGAAATATGAATAGCCCCTGTATAGCTGATGGAAAAATTGTCCATTGCCAGGTCAGATCGGAAGAGTCATACATAGAGATATATAGAGATGTAATTTCTCTCACGTACTCTTGGTTTAGGTGCTATACTCCCGGGCATGTTTTCTCGCACAAGACATGTTTTTGCATTGGGGCAATCATCAATAGCTGCTGGATTGTCCATCAATATCATTGATTTTCAATTTTAACAGTTAAACATACGTTTATACGCATAGTTACAAACGGTATTTTGCTACATTTGGCTTATATGAATATATACATATTATATATAAACATATTATATATATATATACATATTATATATATATGGATAAATGGATAAATATGAAGATAATCCGCCCTTAAATATCCAGCAAAACTTCACCACCACTGCTTCTCCAGGAGCTCTTTGCGAATCGCGAGTCCTTGGTCCAAGAGAAGCGTCGCTGCGAGGAGAACACCACGGCCTGTCGTGCGGTGGAGAAACGCGTGCAGGACGGGCGCGATGGCGGTGGCTGGAAGAGAATGATCAAGCCGGGGTTGAAAGTGATATGGATACCTTTATGTCTATATATGTATATATATGTAATAGATAGATAGATAGATGGATGGATGGATGGATGGATAGATAGATAGATAGATAGATAGCCTCCCGCTATTTTTTGAACAGGTTTAAAAGACTATGGAAATCCAGGAGTTTTCCTAGGAAAGTGATCTAGAACTGGTTTTTTTTTCCTGTTTACGTGAATTTACTCAAGGGTAGAGGGTCGAAAATATGCTGAAAGTAATAGAATATGCCAAAAGTCGAGAGGGTTGGCTAGGAAGTAGACGAATAGTCCACAATCCGTTAAATTTGCCTCAAACTCATCGTTGATGTTTTTTTTTCTCCAAGGGTCCCTAAAGATTCGCCATGGCAAAAAGTCTCAGGACCTGGCTAAGGCCAAGCAGTCGGATGTGAAGGCGAAGCAGCGATGAGTCCTTCTGTGAAAGCTTAAGAAACCAGTTACCCCACAAAAAATATCCAACTGACTGAGATCTTGTTTTTGCATGTTTTTGCATGTGTGTTTTTTTACATGTCGACGAGTGCTTTTGGGGTAGCTAGATAGCATAAGTATACGCATACTCTCCGAGAAGCTCCCAATTTTCCCGCAACAAATTCCTTCAGTGATTCAGGATTTACAGCAACAAGCTCGAGGTGGTTGCGGGGAGTTGGGGAGGTTTCGGAATTGCTACTCAGTGGTTTTGGAGGGAGCAGTTTGGAACTATGGGTCCCCATATTCCCTTAGGAGCTGCTAAGAGTCTCCCAACCACACGTTGGTTTGAAGTTGTTGCTAGTCCGATTATAGGAATCATAGCTAAATTGGATCAAGAACAGTAAAGAAATCAGCAGCGGAACATCTATATCATCTATCATATGAAACGGTGTATAAATTGGGAGCTTGGCAGCTTGGGTGCGTTTGATGACTTTGATGACTTGCCTTCGATATCTTTAAATCGCAGGTCTGATCTCGGAGATTCACATCGAAGGCACCTCCTTATCTCAACGGATCCCATCAGACGACCGTCGTGAGGAGGTGGGGGGCAGACTGGGCAGACCCCCAAAACAATGAGAGATTACCCGGCCTGGTAAACGTTTACATAGCTGTTGAAAATCGCCAAATACTGGGCAAATACGAACTATAATTTTATATGGCAATTTTCAATAGCAAACTGTGAAATTACCAGAGGGTAACATTGAAATTGGTACCCCATCTCTATAAAACTGGGGATAATTGTTAGTCCCGGGTTAAGAGTATGAAGTCGGAACTAAGGATTGGAAAACATAGCGCGCTCTTTGACGTACTTGAGTTGCTTCCCAGAACTCAAGGCATGTGCGTATTGTTTGGGTCAAATCCCACTTGTTGGTCCACACTCATGTTTCATGAGTTAAAACCCTCATGTTTGCTTATATTCCCAGCCTCTACATGCGCAGATACGAGTCAAAACTAGATGCTCCCTCCAAACAGCCGATGGTTCAAACAAAAAGAGACCAGAAATGAACTGGGCCCCAAGGTTTTCCCATACATCTCTCACCAGTGGACAATCACTCAAGGTGCCATTGCTATCTCTAATGGTGTCGCCATGATTCTGTCACCCAATGCTCGCTGCAGGGGCACAACTTGGAGTCACCAGCGAAGCGGTGCAAGGCCCCTGATTTATTTGGGCGTGGCTAAGAAGCAAAATACTCTCTGGTAAACTAAGATAGCTATGGAAAATGGCCCATTTATAGATGGTTTACCTGGTTTACCTATCAAAAATGGTGATTTTCTATAGCTATTTTGACATAACCAGAGGGTATCTGTTCTGAAGCTCGGATTCCAATCTATCGAAATCATAGGTCCCAAAGGGGGCAGTTTCACATGTTTCAAATCGAAATCATCTTGAAACATCTCAAGTTCTCTAAAATCATAAAACCTCGTTGATGGGACTGATGAGAATGGGTCAAATTTTCTTGATACCCAAAATTCCCAAGCATAATTGTTTGGTTTAACATGGTTTAACCGCATAAGAACTCATCAAATTCTGTACCTAGCACGCAGGCAAAAAGCACCTGGGTGTTGTAGAACCTTGGGTTGGTAGATGTTGGTGGGTTTATGTTTTAGGTCCACTATGGTCCACTATTCTTGTTAGTTTGATGGAAGAACATACTACATGACGTCGTATATGACTGTACGGCCACGAAGTTTCGTGGTGGATGTTTGCGGGTGTTAATATATCTTTTCAAAACACCATGGTGTTCCAATTTGAGATCATATCACCACAAAAACCCTCTGGATATGACTAACAGTTCGCCATGGTATAGATGGCCCATAGAAATAGATGGTTTACCTATGTTTACCTATTAAAAATGGTGATTTTCCATGGCGAACTGTTAGTCATAACCAGATGGTATCAACCAAATTGCAGGTCTCGAGCATCGACACGGGGACGCTCTTTGCTGAGACCATGGCCCTGGGGTAGGATTGGGGTAGTGGATCAGCGCCACCAGATTTTTCGCACACGTCCTGATGGTGTTTGTTTAAAGGAACCCTGGGGTGTTTCTGACATTTTCTGACATTCTACGCGATCAAAATGAAAGTGTTCAAGGACTCAAGGACTCAAGGTCGTCTGTGTTTTCCATCAAGACCTAACTATAGCTATACTATAGCTTAATGTGAAGGCAATCTCAGGCTCCATTGGAAACCATCAAGACGCTTACGTTCGGACGTTATGCACTTCTTCGGACGTGAGATTCATGGGTCGAAATTGGGGTAGCAATGGCCAATGGGCCCACAAAAGTGGTCATGGAGGGAGTATATACATCAAACCATCCACTTGGGCCCCTTGATGTCCCAAAAGGGTGGTGGGTGATTTTGACCCATGCGCAGATTACTCCAAGAAAAAACTAGTGATTGGATGGGGGAAGCATGTTGAAACTGCTCACCAGCCACCTCGATGGCGCAGATACCGACAGATGGGGTAGTCTGAAAATAGGGTCTCCGGGTACCCCGCAAAATCAACTGGTCGATAACGGTCAACTGGGTATGTTTGACCATCAAAAGTATTTTTTGGTGGTGCCCGATTTGCCCCCCAGATGTCCAACTTGAAACATGAGTCCAAGCCGCAGCCTCTTGTGAAGTCGTGGTGGAACTGATCCCAAATGGGGAGCCTGGGCCGAGTCCTGGAAAGTTGAGACTTTCAGAGCAGAAAAGCATCAGATGGTTTTTTGTTGGTTTTTAACCAATGAGAAGCCATGCCATGCCATGCCCACTAACAGTCACTAACCCCTCAAAAATCACATCATTTCACCATTTTTTGGGGGGCGTTTTTTTCAAACATCCACTGGATTTGCGGCAATTCGCTGGAGATACCTGCAATAGATACATTGTGAGAACGGGGAGATAGCTAGAGCTTGGTATTTCCAGTGACAAGTTTGGGTTTGTCAAGTCACTGACTTCAGTTTGTTTCAAAGTTGTGACGAGTGGATCAAAGGATCAAGTTGACTGACCCGGATAGTCATATCGTTATTGTCATCATCTATTAACTCTATATTTATTGTTGAAAGTGATGTATGATTATATCCCATAGGATCCATGTATGGTATATATGCTAACATTGGGGGTATATGGATGGTAAATGTTACCATATATATTAGCATACATGGATCCTATGGGTATGATCAATTTCCTTCTGCAGACCCCATGTTACTTTTTGTTGTTGCCAAACTACCACAACCAATCCCTCCCAGCGATGGTGCTAAACTTGTCCGACTGAAGTCATGCGCTTGCCCCCGGGGCCAAGCATGGCCCTGGCGAAAAAAGTCAGTGGTGCGCTATTGTTAATATTGGACCTTAGTTAAATCAAAAGATTCAAACACAAAATAGATCCTCTAAATTCTAAATCCTCCAACTTTCTATATATATATATATGTAGATCTAATATCCGTTTCGATTGGGGGTGTTGACTAGGCGGAATGGATGCCTGGTAACAAGAGCAGTGATCATCAGAGGGCAACGTCAACGCGAAGATACGCGATCTGAACTGCGATTACCAAAGAGGACATCAAAAGCCAAAAAGGTGCTTGAATTGTCGGGAGTGTTTCATACGAAACAATTAAACACAGGGATATCGATTCAGCCTGAAAATCCCTAAAACATACTGATTTAAGCGTTGGATATAATGGACTAGATCTGGTGAGTGGTTTCAAGTATTGTTCATTTGCAGCCATATTTGGGATGATGATCCCCAATGCTTAATATTTGTTGTCGGGGTTGAAAGTGCACCAACGTGGCAGCGATCTCGGATTTCATGGATCTTCCAGCCATGTTTGATGACCAGAGGGTATATTCAAAGCCACCCGAAGCATGGCCAGAAAGCATATCAGTTCTGAAAAAAAACATGAGAAACCCACCCCTTGCAAGGCGACGGCGTGTCGCTGATGACTGCATATTGCGGCTTGGTGTAGGGATGCTGGACGTGAAGCGGCAACCAGATGAATCCAGATGATTGTTTTTTCCTCGTTTCTTCAGCATGGCATATGATGGGATATGAAATCCACATGCACCGATATGTTTTTTTTTGAATGTACATAGGTGCATATATTAAAACTATGTATGTGCAAAGTGTTCAATCAATATATAACGGATATTAATTATAGGTAGTTTTTTTTCCGGACATTTGCGTTTGGAAAGTGGGGATCAACATGTTGTTTGATTGCCCATGTTTGCCCGCAGACATTTAATTAATACATATAATTTCACTTATCTACAATGTTAATACACGGAAGAAAATGCACACACATATACATACGTGTCTAGATTTATGCATGCAACATATTACGTGCATCCATATATATATATATCATGAATTATAATCATCCTGAATGTGGAACAATCGCAAAGTCGTTCAGGATTTTTTCACAACAGCTTGGCACATGGTGTGTCAATATGTATAATGTGGGTAAGACAATAATAAACCACCCATTTTGGAATTGTTTATACCACCTATAAAAATGGTGATTTGGGGGATGGTTTATTATTGTTTTAACCACATTAAATGGTATATAAATGGTCAAGTTAAGCTATATTTATGGTTCCCGCTCTGGTCCTCCAGATTTGCCAAGCAGGAGACTAGGAGTACGCTGAAAAGTCAAAACTGGAACTCTAATGAACATAGACACGTCTGCAACTGCTAGGGTTTCCCAAAAGGAAAACTGCTGACCCACCACGTTTTTTTTGAAACCTTTTGTAACAATCCCAGACTCGGATAGACCCGGTGTCTGGAGAATGTTCACCACAAGTCCCCCATTTTGGATGCGCGGCTTTGCTTCAAAGCCTGAGGTGCAACCATCATGGCTTGTCCAGGGCTCAACGGTTGGATGTTTTATGAACACAGGTTCCAAGACATGACATTAACAGAAATAACAAGGTTGACATGCTAATTCCTGGCAATTTTCATTGCTTCAGTTCACATAAATTCAGAGTTGCACTAGTTCTTGTAGATCTTATCCACTTGGGTCCAATATCGTTTGCCCAAAAGGATATAGTTCATAATTGGTTTATTGTCTAAACTTTGAGCAAAGACTTTGTACAATACCGAGACAGTTGTGCCAAGTTGCCGTGGTGGGCATGCAGGGCGCGGGATGTGAAAGTGAAAAGTGAAAGTGGTCCATAATGTTCACAAGTGGCTTTGCTAGATGATAGTTTCCCCAAAGAGGTGGACAAACTATAAATCATGATTATTCACGTTTTAGATCTTTTTGGTAGGATTTTACTCTTCTATTTTTGCCATCGATATATCCTACAGATCATATGATATATGGTGGGTTCCAAGAGTTGGGTCCCCCAATAGCTGGATGATTTCGAG
This sequence comes from Cladocopium goreaui, assembly GCA_947184155.2. NCBI lineage: Eukaryota > Dinophyceae > Suessiales > Symbiodiniaceae > Cladocopium > Cladocopium goreaui. The sequence continues at coordinate 125,896 of CAMXCT020004190.1, read as the reverse complement.
GGCGACCCATTTCTGGAAACCTGACCGGATCTCCGCAGGTCAATGTGAGGAATGCTGGGAGCAAGCGACATCTCTGCTGGAGGCTGGTGTGTTGGATGATGCCTCAAGGTCATCCTGGAGATATATGACATCTTCAACCATTCATCACTAAACTGGGAAGATCTTTGAACATGTCATATCCGATCTACTTCAGGATGGTTATACATTGATATATATATATATAATATGTATAATATGTGTAATATGTGTATGTGTGTGCATACATGCTATGCATACAGTGCTTGTTCTTTGATGTCTACTCGACAAGCTGCATGGCGTTGCGCCTGTGCATCTTCATACCACAGAGGAAATATATGTAAACGTGAGTAGCATGGGAGCATTCTCACCGGCATTGAGGGGTCGACATGACAGTGGGCATACTGTCTTTTTTATGGAGGGAGGATCTGAACGCATCCGAAACAATGAAAACTACAGATTCTGTTGATGAAGACCACCTTTTCTGGATCCGTTTGCTTTCAAAGATCACCTTCATACACACATATGCGCTGGACGAGGAAGCGAAAGAACTGGAGTTCGCCATGGTGGCTTGGGGGGAGGTGGTTGGGTCGTAAGATGCGGATGGATATGAACAGAAACCGAACGACAGCAATCGTCACTTAAGCCATACGTCACATCATATGTCTAGGATATGTTCACCAGGGGTGTATCCAAGGGTCCTCAATATGTTTGTTGGAATGAATTTAGTGCCCACCAATGTTGCGCATGGGCTATCTTGTGCGAACACAATGCAATCAACAATGTGGTCGTACATGTGCACAGTTCATTACTTGAGAGATTTCTCTTGGACACGGACATGGTTTGACATAGAACTGGCCAGCGTTGGTTCACGGATTGATTCGCATCTTATCGGTGGAGGAAGACGATTCAACCTATACCATCCTATACTGCTATACCCTCTGAGAAGAAATCGGTTTGCTATAGAACATTGCCCATTTATAGATGATTTAGAACATTTGTTTAAAATTATTCCGTATCAACAATGATGAATTTCCATAGCCATGTTACTTTACTGGTGGGTGAACACATCAAAGAAACTATGTCAATATCATGATATATCATGATTATAGAAGACAGGTGTTCAATGACACCATAGCAATGGAATCATGAAGGAATCAAAGGTGAACCATGAAAGGTCGGCCATGTCATGCAGCCCGAGGCCGAGTCCGCGAAAGATAAGGAAAGACCAGGCTAAACCGGTCGCAGGTGCGCGGAAGCGCGGTTTCACGTCGTTGTATCCACTGGTGGATTTGGTGTGGGATTCCTGAATCTCATGTGGTTAAGTTAACTTGAAGAGTTTATAATTTGGATGATATAGTCAGATAATTATACCCCAGATATACCCAGATGATATACCCAGTTTTTTTTTTATTTCAGGATGATATACCCTATACCCCAGATTTTTGTCAGTACATGTCAGTTGTTACGAAATACGGCCGGACGGGCTGCCTGAACTTTTGAGACACATAGGATTCCCAGGTCCTGCCCCGTGGGCTTCAGGCCAGGCAGCTGCAAAGTCGGCACGCCATGATCGATCTCAAACAGAAAAGACACGTTTTTCTCGGATGAGGAATTGGGATGGTTCCATCTATGTGAAGAGAAACCGTGGATTTTTGTTATTTTTCTAAAAAGTCGGAGACTCCTTATGATGAACTGGTTTATATATCGATTAGTTTTTAGTTTTGATAGCCCTTGGGTGCAAAGGTGAAAGGGACACAGAAATGAGACTGAAGCTACCGGCATCCTTGATGGTAGGTGAAACTGGCGTAGGTGTCCTTTCCAATGGACATCCAAGTCTTATTTGTTGAAGAGTATCTATGGTTGGGTATCTTAGTTTAGTATAACATAATGTTATTTAATCTTATAACTTATAACCCAACTACTGATACCTAGCTGGAGTGCTTGCTTTGCTGGCAGTGTTTTTGGTGAAGCCACATTGGATCTTTGCAACTGAGTAGCATCAAAACAACCTGTGCTTGTTTGCCTTGGAAAATTTGTGTTATAACCAGGGACATGGTGCAACTAGTGAATCTAGTGTGGGTAGCTAGGATGAAACACTTTTCATAAACACTTCCTTGTGTAGTGGGAAGTTGGGATTGGCAATGAGCTGTGGGCAGTGAGACAAAATTGGAGAATTTTCTGTTGCCATGGTCAAGAACAGGCTTTTGGATCGTCGTTGGTTGGGTTGGCTGCAGCTTGTTGGTTTGTTGGTTTTGTGCTGCTTGATGACTACCCTCTATTACTCAAAAATGGCAATGGATAATTCCCCATTTTTAGATGACTTGCTCCGAGCTATATCAATGCCAAGTTTGTATAGGGAATGTCCGGTTGCCATGTTTGACTCCCGGATGCCTATGACCCAAGAGTCATTTGTTTTCAGCTTCCATGCATGCAGCTTCAATTTGCACCTTTTTTATTCCTCCGAGCTTTTGATGAACTGTTTGGACGTTCTGCGCACAGCTTCCTGCGGTGTGTTGGCTAAATATGTTGATGGTTGGAATAAATTGGTTGGGATGAATATGAACCATATACCAATTCTGTTCAAATGATTCCAATCCGCTGTTTATATATAAATCTCCAAAATCCGCCCAAAGGTTAATTGTCATGAATCACAGCAGAGCAGTCTTTTCGCTTCAGCGTTTAGACTTTCTGCAGCATTGTTTCCTTTGTGCCGCGCAGCTTCGGATCAGACGCAGCTTCACGGGTTTTTTTAATGAGGAATTCTTAAAGTTGGCTAGGCTAGGCCGGAGACATAATTGATTGAGCAGTTGATGCTGTTTGACAGTTACAGTTTTTAAGAAACACCCAAGTATATAAAGTACTGTAAAGGCGTGCCATATTCATATTTGTAAGCGGAATTGGGCTGACAAGCCTGCACATTGTGCTGTTTTCACAAGATGACATGGTTCGAAGCTCGGGATATTTCGGGATAGACCCTCAGAATAGTAGACATATTTGTTTGGAATTTGGAACCCACATCTCAGGTTCATGTTTAATTTCGAGAGGAAGGCTCAATATCACCTATGCAACTAAGCAACCCATGGCTTTCATTTTGACGTTAGAAACGGATTCTGTGCAAGCTTGACACCTATAGAACAAATGTCCGAAAAGTCTTTCCGTCAAGGTGGCTTATCTCCAAGCATTTGGGTCATGTCTCTAGTCTCCAGATGACCTTTCTATACCTTAAGCCCTTGTCGGGACGTGACGCCATGCTGTCAGATGAGGCTGCCGATGAGCTGGAGGTGAGACCAGTGGCCACGAGGGATATTGGTACTTTCACTCCCGATCTATCCACTAGGCGGAGGCATGTACAAGCTAAATGAAGCTAATCAATATTCCAGATTTTTCATGTGTATATATAATAATAATAACAATAATAATAATAATGATAATAATGATAATGATGATAATGATGATAATGATGATGATAATAATAATAGTAATAATAATAACAATAACAATAATAATAATACTGTATATATAATTAAAATAATTGTATATATTTAATTATATATGTATTTATACATATATATATATATATATTGTGTGTGACAGTAGCTGATTATTAAGCAATCATCCGTGGAAATCGGCTTCAAGGGAAGCCTTTCCTCACCGCGAGCGATTCCGGTACTGCACCTCCCAGCATTTAGGTCAAGGTAAGACACCATTGGAGATTTGGTGTTTTTGGTCGGTATCCCCTGAAAATGTTTGATGATGAGTGTTTTGTACCAAAAAAAACGTCATAAGTGTTATGAAAAATCGTGTCATTCCAAACTTTCTTGTGAAATCCAGGAATATCCCTGTTTTTCTGCTCAAAAGAATGCCAACTGTTTCTTCTTGAAATCCCTATGTTTGCTAACATCCATTGCTTGAGGTGCTCGAAAGCATGTTCGGCGCCGACTTCCAGCGCGACGCCGATGATGTTGGCGCATGTCGGCTGACGGTGGCGCCAGAGGACGACAGCGAAGGCGTCCTGGGGCCATGGTTGGTGACCCTTTGTGGCCCAAGAATAAAGGTTAATATATCTATTCATATATTAGGAAACACGGGTAGGTAATGATATAGGGATATGAACTATCAAACTTCAACCGCTCTTTTGGTTCATAGGGATTTTAGTGGGATTATTTGGGATATTATTATATGGGCTATAATCGGGATTAATGGCCATTCTGTGGTGTCGTATTAATATTTGGGGGGAAAGGTTTGTTTCACTGGGTTACCCTCTGGTAAATTAACATAACCATGGAAAATCACCCTTTTAATGGGAACGTTCACTATAAATGGTGATTTTCCATAGTTATGTTAAATTACCAGAGGGTACATCGGAAGAAATTGCGTGAACGACATAATAAACAAAGTAACATATCCACATAAATTGTAGACATATCCACACATATTCCCCTCGTTAAAAGGGTGTTTCTTCGTGTCCTGCACGGGACAGATTCTGCAAATGTGCCATTGGATCATCCATATTCATCCATGATTGTTGAATCGTTTTTTGTGATCAGAGAATAGCTGGGGCACTTTGTTGGGCTTTTCCGACCTGCCAACAGTGCCTGCTCATCAGGTTCAAGGAAAAATCGTCAACAAACTCACCACAAGAAACGGTCAAATCAAGTCAAATCATGCATTTGGGCAGCAGGTCCATGGCAGTGAAACTGGAACGATCTGAAAAATCATAACCTGAAGTTGAGCCGACCTTCGAAACGAACTCGCGACTCATCAAGGCTTTTCAGTTGGATTTCAGGAACCCATTGACCTCAGTTCTGTGGTCTCGCACATACGCAAGCAATGTGAGACGATCCAACGCACAAGAATTTGGTGGGTCACCACCAGCCCATTGGTTTTCTATGGGTTTTTCTTGAAACTCCTTGTTTAGCCACGGAAGATCCATGTTTCGCCATGCGCCTCTTTCAGCTGGCGCGTTTGGCCCTGCTTCCTGCGCCGCTGGCGGCGCAGGTCGGTGTCCATGTTTGTTCAGAAAACCTGACATTACCGGAAATGAATGCGACACAAGATAATACAAGATATTATGTACCGGAAATTCATAGAAATTCTAGATTGTTAGAATTACATAGAATTACCGGAAATTCATAGAAATTCTAGATCTATGTGATGAAGATCGGCTCAGTAGAATGAATCTTTGACTTAACTGTTGTTATTTGCAGCATTGTACATTCTCGCCAGAATAAAACTTATGAATATTGCATGAACGTTAACTTGGGATGAATTTGTGTGAAATTATCATCAGACCATCCTAAACTGGATGCATACCCAAAAAATGATTCAATCATACATTATTTTTATTCTATATAGTAGTACAGACTATATATACCATTTACCCATCGTTGAGCCCTTCCGAAAACGAACCATCCAGGGCTGTGGCCAGGCCACGTACCCATCGGAGTTTCGTTTGGACTGGTGTGTTGGGGAGCAATGCTTCGACCATTCCATCAGCTGTGCGCAGTTTCAGATGCGGCTCAAGGCCTACTACCAGGACGTTCTTGGGAAGTCCTGGTTGCCCTTGCTTTTTGTTGGAATTAAGGGAAAATCGACCGAAAACCATGGTGTTTTACTCCAAAAATATCGGGTGTCCTATGGTTTCCTGCAGATTTGCCTTACACCAAGTTCTTGGTGCCGTGAGATGCACCCCCCACATTATCCCACTCGACATGTTGCTGGGGGTCCGAAATGTTTAGCACATGCGGGTGATTCTGAAAGTGTGCAGATCGAAAATGATTAGAAGGCCTCTGCATTTCTCAGAACTGAGGATTCCAGAATTTCTAGCAATAATTTGATACCCTGGATCAACTAAATCAGAAGGTGGTGCTTTCATATCCAGATTGGTGACAATTTGGGTGCTTAGAACCCCAGCCACCACAACATGCCACAACCTGCGCATGATCAGTATTTGGCATCAGGATCCTATCCTCTCCGACCATCTAAGCCATCAACGGCATATGCCAAAGGAAATGGACTCCCATAAAGGATGCAGTTCCGTCTTGACAGCTTAGATTCCATGACGCTTTTCAAATGTACAATCACCATTTGTTAGGTAAGATTGATTATGCCCTTCCGGCCTCACCAGCCTTATCATCAGTTGGTGACTGTGTAAGACCTTTAGGCCGCGTGGTTGACATATCCCAAAAGTTGAGATTGGACACGTTAGTACAGCAATAGTCAACCATCCCCACATTCACATACATTTACCATAGATGGGTGCTATAACCATCAATTCCAAGTGGTTTGTTATTGCTTACAAACCTTACCGAATTTCAAGGGCCTGCTCCACTTTATTGGCTTCCAACATTTTTTGCGTGCCGGACTGATGCACCCTGGCAATGTCGCGTAATAGAACGTATTCCTTTTGTTGGGACTAAAGGTGTGGATTGCCAGTTCTTTTCCAGTGCTTGTGTGCCAATGGATAATGCCAACCCTGGATTCATAAACCCCAAACGGCTGTGAAAAATTGGGGGGGTATCAACTAAAAGTATCAGGTTGTCACTATTTGGAGGGCTTAAAACACATTAAAAAACTCCTTCCCAACCCCGTCGCTGGCGTCCCAGGAGAAGCGACGTCCGCCGTTGCGCGAGGCCTTCTTTCTGGCCACGCTGCCACCAGTGTATCAGCGTGAAATGCTGCTGGGATGCCCTGGCATGGTGGTGCCTTGGTGCCTGGGGAACAGCTCCCGAAATCATGGATTTGTTGAGGGATTCCCCTATTTTTAGACCAATTTTGTTTGATTCTTATGATAAGTGTTGTGATACTTTTTTTTTTCCATGGAATGGATTGGAAGTGGTGTGTAGAGCTGGTTCACTTCGACCTCTATCCCAAGTTTGTCCTTTAAAACCCCCAACTTCAACAGGAACCACATCTTCAAACTCCAAACGCCGAGGTGCTGGCGCATTTGCTGCTGGCAGAATCACGCTGGGTACCAAGTTGGGGACAAGAAATCATGGATGATATGGGACATTTGCAAAAACATGTTTACATTTTACTTTAATGATACTATATGGCTATATGGGTTGTTCCATTCAGCAAGCTACTGGTTACTATTTTCTTGATTTGTGTCAACACAACTAGTTCATTTTGGCCCAAAAAATCGATGATTTCAGACGACCACAAATGATAGGGCTCCCATGTTCGGCCCATGTTTTCACCCCACATGGCACTGGGCATTTCCAAACAGTGCTGATCATCCCACTAGTTGCCTAGGCAACTTTTCGGCTTGGAGAAAATCCCCCCATGTCACCACGTTTTCATCTTATTGACTTCACACAAAAAACATCAAAAAACTCCCCAGATCATCGAATCGACTTTCGAAAGTCCCCACATCCACATGGCAGTGTGTCAAAACCTTGTACCCCTGGTGAACATCAAAATAGCTGGTAAATGGATGGATGTTCATCCCCCTAAACATGGTATTAATAGGTATTGATCCATACCCATATATCCATCATCGAATCTGAGACAAGACTCTGCAGGAAAAAAGAGATCAAACCCATAGGATCCATGTATGGTATATATGCTAACATTGGGGGTATATGTATGGGATCCATGTCACACCATATATATATAGCAGCACCGTTAGGATCCGTCATGGGAAACATCATCGAAGAACGTCATCGAATCTTCCACGGAGGTTTATACACCCACGAGGTGAACGAGGCTTTGGAGTTGGTGGCCCGTGCAGAGGAGATGATGGATATCCCTGAGGTGGTCCTTGGGCGCCAAGGAGGGGCTTTCCGGGGGACAAAAAACATGGTTTTGGGCGGATCACAATGGATGAAACTGGCAATTTCATGGGAAAAAACGGTAAAGATATGTAAAGATATGTAAAGATATGTAAAGATATGTAAAACATAGTGAAAGTACACAGTGAAACCAATGATTTTTCACGGAGACATGATGAGACATGGGGATTTCCCCAGTGCTATCATGGTGAGATAACCCAACCGAAGAGGCAGCGAGACATGGTGAAATCTCAGGAAATCTCCAATTTAGAGGTGGGATGTCACCCTTAATCCATTGATTTCCATTGATATCCACTGGTTGATAATTGCCGGGTCCATTTTCAGACACCTATCAAAATTTTGGCAGGGGATCCCAATATATTTCGCAGGATGCAAATCCCCCAAAGTAGATGGTGAATATCAATAAATCATCCCTACTCATCATTTCAAACAATCTCAAAAGTTAGGACCCAACATGACCCAACTGTTTTGGATTTTATCCCTTTAAAGTCATATTAGATCCAAATTTATAGTTGATTTACCCAGCTAGAAAATGGTGACGTTCCATAGTTTTTTGGTATGTTGACCAGAGGGTATCCCATTAAATCCATTAAATACGGTCATCTTATTTCTCAAAAGTTATGACCCAACATGACCCAATTGACTTGGATTTTATCCCATTAATATCCATTGCCCTCTGTTATTTAACAGTTCGCCGTGGGAAATGACCCATAGAAATAGATGGTTTACCGTTCTTGAAAATGGTGGATCTTTCCATGGCAAACTGTTAGTCATAACCAGATGGTAATAGTTATGATATTATGTACTTAATGTACAGCAGTATTATTAGTACATAACTACATCATATAATAGTAATTATCCCATTAAACATCCATTAAATATGCATACTAAATTATTAAACATCCATTAAATCATATTAAACAACTCATTAAACCGATCAAATACGGTTATCCCATTAAAATCCATTAAATATTCATTCGGTCATCATGATCCATGTCCCCAATGGTGAAATCTTCCAGTAAGGCGGGCGTCCACGCGGAGGGAGTCAAGAAGGCCTGGCCCTGGAATGACGCCATGGAACGCATCGATGAAACACTGCTGTGGCGCCATGCGCCTTGGAGAAAGTTTTAGGGACTTTTGGTTGGAAAAAACAGGTGGGTTCTATATGGCTACATATTATGATGCTATATGGCTGTATATTTTGGGAAAAATGATATTTTCGGATATGATGCTATACAGCGCTATATATGGCTCAATAATCAAGGAGGTGTCTTGAATTTAGAAAATTGGCATAAGCAAGGATTATGAGTTGACCATACCAAAAAAAAGTGCAGCGGGAAAAACTCGGAATTGACGTAAAAAAAACATTTGGGATTGAAACCAGACATGGGATGTGATTATCTATCTATCTATCTATCTATTTATATATATATATATCCCATCATGCATATATTAGATCATTCCATACACATTTGGGATTTAATGATTTAACCAGTTAAACACTGGAATTGAGCAGCCAGAATGATCACCAGAATGGGTTTTTTTCACCGGTCTACACTTTGTAAAGAGCTTGAAACGTGTTGATGAGCAGGATACCCTCTGGTAAATGAACATAAACTATGGAAAATCACCATTTTTCATGGGTAAATCAACTATAAATTGCCATTTTCAATATAGCTATGTTTAAGTTTACCGGAGGGTAACATGTCTAAGAACGATGCCTGCCTTTTTTAAGCCAAAACTGAACTGGCTCCTCGTTGTTCAGGACGCTGGCAGAAAATCATTGTCCACGGACATTGTCTTGCCTCATTGCCGCGAGGATTTGTAGCTTCGAAGCAGCTGATGACAATCTGAGTACAGATTGCCCACGGAAACGTGGAAAATTCTGGAAACATATGGATACATATGGCATCATATGGCCCAAATGAACATGTGCTCTGGGGATCAGCTTTCCTAGCCCGCCCTCTCTGGCAGTGCCCTCAGCAAATCACAGAGGTGTACCAGGCAGTTAGTGAATTTCGACCCAGGTCATGGCTAGGAAACAGCTCTTTGGTTCAGTTCCTGCCGGCGCGGACGCGGGTTTTCATCTACGAGAAATGTGGAGGAGATGAACGTCTACTGCATCAGCTGCAAGCTGTTTTACCCGCAAATGTGCCTGGGGCTTCGGACAATGGCAGTGCCATGTAGGCTGGCCGAAAGAAGCAGGGACCTTGCTGGATTTCTTTTTGGAGATGGCTGAGGTTTGTTCAGAAAAGTGGTTTTCCCATTGCTCTGTTGGCAAAGTTGCTTCAGCTATCATGCTATTATCTAAGGCAATTCATAGCTGGGGGAGCACCACCTTGTATAGACTAACGGGTAATGTCAACCCTGGATTAATAAACCCCTAGGCTGTTTAATTGGGAGGGTACCATTTAAGTATCAGATTATGACTATTGGAGGAGTACCCCCCTAATTAATAAACCATAGTTTATTAATCTGAGAAGCCCCGGCAAAAAAAATAGTTTATTAATCCGGGGTTGACATTATTCATCAGCCCGTGATTGACAGTTGCTCAAGGTCGTGTTTTGGCATCCCTTACGTAACCCAGTAACCGGCGCGGCAAACCACCAGCCGTTTCAACCAAAAACGGAGATGGACCAACAGAAAAAAAACGTGTTTTTGTCCCCAAACAGTCTCACAATTCTCGGATATATTTGGTGATTTTTGAGTATGGCTCGAAAGTATCAACTTCTTTGATTTCTTCTTCTTGCATGGACAAATTTCAAGAAATTGACAAACATGGTGAGAATACATTGAGTTTCATTGCATGATCATCACACCAATGATTAAAACATGATACAATCATGATCTATCATCATCACATATATATATATATATATCTATCCATCCATCCATCCATCCATCTATCTATCTATCTATCTATATACTATATCATATCTATGATCACTTCTCCATGACTCATCTTAAAGTCCCAGCCCTTCCCCATCAGTTCCCCCATCACCATCCCAGGTGCAGCTGGTCTTCACTCGCCTGGACGATCCGGCAGACCCGGCCACGGGGCAAGCGGCGCGAAGGGACGAGTGCACGGCGTATCTGAGCCACGTGGTGATGCATTGGGAGGACCTGGCGGAGGTCACACTCTTTCTGTGCCGTGGTCATGGATCATCATGGATCCATGGATGGGTTGTGGATGGGTTGTGGATGGCTTGGGGAGGGTTTTGAAGCATCCAATTCAGTGGTGATTGAACCATTGAAAATGATCACCATTGAACATGATGATGTCACATGATTTCACATCCGAACATGGAGAAATCACCATGGAAATCCATGGTGCGGCATCGGGATGGACTCATTGGATTCCGGAGTATTCCGGATCCGGTGACCCATGGTTAAGGGGAATCATCCCAAAATGGCCGAACTATTCAGGTTAGTGAACTATGATAATTTACCCAGATATGTCCCAGGCAAATGAACCAACTTTAAATGTGGAGAGTTTCATGTCAATGATGTAAATGCTGCACCACATGGTTTACCAGTCTATCAAAAGAATATCTCAGCCGCAAGCCACATTTAAGCGGTGACAGCAGCACTGCTCTTCGCGAAAAAGAGATGGGTGGTCACGAAAATATACCCCCCGGTGTCATGAAACTTGGCGGCTGGCAATTCACCGAACTAAAATATGGAGGTTTTAGTGGAAAACAATCACTAAACATTGATGACACCGGAGGGTAGTTGGAACATTCCCAAATATTTGCCGATTGGCGGTTCGAACATTACAAGCCATACTTCGCTGATTCCCTCCCCAGAGTTGGTAACCTCAAACTGATCATGTGGATCAGTTCATGGGTGGTTTTCAATTTGTTTCCGTGAAAGTTTCACAACCATGTTTGAACACACGATCTTGACTATACAGGAATGGTCCCCATTTATTTGGACAGTACAACTACCATTTTGTTGTTGGTTGGTGTTAGTTTCCCTGGTTAATCCATATTATATCCATATTTTTTGAAGCTGATTTCATCATCACCCAGCCATGACCTTCCCTAGGCATGGCGACCCATCCGACCATACGCCGTTCGGTCTGTTGAACCTGGTTTTTCGGGGACTGACTTTGGGGACCTTCAGCAACTTGCTGGAAAGGTGGGCGGCTGACAATGGGGATTTCCTGGCAACCTGGACATGAACTTGTTTTGTTCCAGACTTTGCGGGAAATCATGGACATATGTGAGTCACTAACTCACTAGTTGCTGGAAAATGGAGGGAGAAACAGCTACTTGAGGATAACAGGCACCATTTTCCCAAGATGGAAGGAAAATCAATGTATAAACCAATGTAAATCAGCCAGCAATGACAATTAGTGAACCAATTTTCTGTGTTTTATTCTACTTCAACTGGGCGATGCAGAAATCAGGGGGGGCGTCTTCGCACGGCCAACACCCTCCTGGGATGAACCATATCATGGTGTCTCCATTTCAAAGGACTCACGTGGGGATTATAAATCCATAGAAATCCCATGAGCTCCCCTTAAAACATCATAAAACTGCGAATGTCCGGCACCATGGACATCAACCATACACCAGCCGTGTCCGGCATCCGTCGCGTTCCCAGATTCCCAGGTCAGTTAGACTTCGTGCATTTGGGTGCACCGAGATTAGTGGCCACCTACAATCCTTGTCGCTTGGCCATGGCAGATGTGGCCCATGTGGTGCGTTAACAAAGATGGATTGTAACATTTTGTCAACTGTGGTTTATGCTAGGACAATTTCTAAATCTAAAAAACATCTAAGTGTTTTATGTGTTTTTTTCTAAATAAACCAGAATATATAGCTGGGGCCACCTTTTAGAGCATGCAAAAGGTTCGGAGCACCTTGGAAATTTCAGAAATGTCATGTGGGTTTGTCCACAAATGGGGTATATGATATGTCAAAAGGGTCATGAACAATTGGGGAAGATGAGAAAATCATTGTGTTTGGGGGGTAACTTTTTTTAATAAAACCATTTTCCATATGCTACTAACGTATTGTTTTTCACGGGATGTTTCAATTGGAGTTGCGTGGAGACATGCTATTTATGCAGAACTGGCAGGAGTTTGGCGCCTGTGATCTGAATTATTCGTAATTGTTCAAGGCATAAGTGGAATGCGCATTTTGCTGCTGACTCCACAATGAGAAAAATGTGTAGCTTTGGGCATGTATCATGGTGTGCTGCAAAAGAAGGTGCTTATCTTAGACCAAACCTCAGAGTGATCAAAATGAGCCATTAGTCGTGGTAATGCCAGGTTACAGGAATATTTGAGCCATTAGTCATTGCTCCGGCAAAAAAAAAGTCGTGGTAATGCCAGGATGCAAAAAAACGGGTTGACTGATTCTCCACCTGGCATATCAAAGTTCATCCCAACCGAAGATTCTTTGGTCTCAGTGATGGGGATGATTCGGGATGATGAATCAAGGTCAAGATGACATCTATCAACGTGCCTTCGGTCGCCCCTCTCAACATCGACTCTTCACGTACTGCTGCCGCTTCATCGCATGGTTTCAAGTATGTCGTCCGCCCGTTTCACAATGAGAGTGACTGTCATCCAGTGAGAGTACGCAACAAAAACGCCAAGAATTGAACATCATTGATGAATCATTGAACCCATTTGAACCCTATAAGTAGCACCATGTTCATCCATTTTGGCCGTTGGAAGTTGCCCCAGGGCTTCGCCAACTTTTCGCCGTTCCAAGGCTCACAGTTCTTGGTGTCCAAGCGTCGCATCCGTGCGCGGCCCCTGGGGGACTACGTGCGCATGTTGCAACTGGTGGATGGCACTGTGGCGGATCAGTGTGAACCTTGGCGGATCAGCTGGGAGAGCAAACTGCTTAACTTATACCATTTATTAATGTTTGTTAATGTATGTTCAAGTATATATGTTGATCTGTGTTAATGTTTGTTAATGTGTGTTAATGGTTGTTAACGTTTGTTAATGTATGTCGATCTGTGTTAATGTTTGTTAATGTGTGTTAATGTTTGTTAATGTTTGTTAATGCTTGTTAATGTTTGTTACTGTTTGTTCATGTTTGTTAATGTTTGTTAATGTTTGTAGTTATATGTATTGCAAACATGGACGGTTTAAAGCCAATTAAGGCTGATTGTCTTGTGAAACATTGGGCTTTTCCATGGTGATGTTCAATTACCAGAGAGTCCACGTACTAACATTTACGGTAACCACCAAAAAGATTCAGTGAAAAGATTCAACCTACCACTGGTTGGTGGTTTGGAAGATTTGGATTATTTTTCCATTTGCTGGGAATGTCATAATCCCAACTGACGAACTCCGTCATTTTTCAGAGGGGTAGGGTTGAAACCACCAACCTACCATGATTTCGTGGGATTTGACTTTCCTTTCATGGCCAACTGGTGGTGTACCTTCAAGGACTGCCTTTTGCCCTGGGGGTGTCATGGTAACCGGGGAACCTTCTTCGGGACGACCATGGTAGGATTGATCCAAGTCTCCTATAACAGTTTTGGTTTTGGATTTGTGCAACACGTTGATGTTACCAAGAACTCTATTTATTGTTGTTTTTTGGTTTAAACATGTTTAAACCGTTAGTGTATTGTTGATGATGTTGATGTTACCAATAACACTTTATTTATTGTTGATGTTGACAAGTTGATTATTGACCATGATAGTTGTTGCTCTTGGCAACCTGATAGCGGGATCGGATCAAAAATAGATGGATATAGATATAGATGGATAGCGGCGCAAAGCTCACCATCCACAAAAACCAACATCCTGAGAATCCAAAATCATCCATGTTTCGAGGAAGGTACCCTCTGGTAATTTAACATAGCTATTGAAAATGGCCATTTATAGTGAGTTTTCCCATTAAAAATGGTGATTTTCCATAGCTATGTTAGTTTACCAGAGGGTAGTCTTCCCGATGACTTCCGTTGCAAGGAACGGATCGGTCCATCCTACGAGAAGTATGCGGGGCAACGGCTCTCGCACTGCTCCTCAGCGGTGAAGGGAGCGATGGTCAGATTCCCGAAACGAAATGGGGAGCCAGGTGGATCTACTATGAGTTTCCCAACCACATGATGGATGAAAGCAGAGGACAGTTTGAAAAATACAATTTCTGTTTGTTCGTGAAACTTTTTGAAGGCTTCATGTTGAGTCTACAGGATGGAACCTTATTTTTTTAATTACTATAAGAGTTATGAGCCTGTGAACTGAGAACGGGATATGATTAGACAAGTGGCCAAATGGATTTTTTTCATGAAGTATTCGCTGCCCTTCTCAATACAGCTGTGGTTTCACTTCATTGAGAATAGTTGCCACTCTAATTTAACTAATGGTACGCATTTGTTTGCCCGCGATAATTAACTGCAATGGGAAATCAACGTAAGTCAGGAAATCCAAAAACTGAGCTTTGGAAGATGCTATTCTGATTCAGGCAGGCCAGTTTGCGTGTTCCATGCGAAATTTGTATAGATTATTAAGCAAATAGTGGGCTAAATGTTGTCGTTTGACCACCAAAAAACAACCAATGATGAAACTCAATGGAGCCAATCTAAGACCACAACGTAACATTTTTGGAACTGGGGTGCCATGTTGACAAACATGGCCCGTCTGCCAGGTTTCTTCTTGGAGTTCATGTGGCACGTGGTCTTTGGTCAAGACGATGAACTTCCTTCGCGCGCGGATGATGTGACCCTGCCGGTGTCTTTACGTTTGTCGCTTGGCGATGGCGCAAGGCTTGCAAGGGGGATGACGTTCACGTAACGTTAGGAGGGCATGAGATGCATGAGAAATGACGCCATGATGAAATGGAATCAAATATCAATGCCATGAGCACTTTACACTATGGTCCAGTGAATGATTGTCCACTCCTGGACGTTTTAATTATATAGTTACTGATGTTTTGATTCGATGAATTTGGGTCTCTTTGTCAAACAGCACGCAGCACTTGATGTTCTTTGAATTTCTTCGGGTTCAATGGCCCTGGGCCAGGGTGCTCACAGTAGATGAGAACGAACCAGATAAGATGTTGCCTTCACGAAGGGATATCATTATGACGCAAAATGTTTCATTTTACTGGAATCCAGCAAATATTAAAAAAAAAACAAACAAACCAAAAAAAACAAACCAACAACAAAAATAAACAAAAAACAAAACAAAAACAGTGCGCCTATTACCCTTGATGGGGGAAAATCAGTCTAGGGGGTGTCCCGGCGGCTCGTGGTACCCCTTTTTTTGTTTGTTTTGTTTTTTTTCCTAGGCAAAAAAAATCAATCCAAAACAAAAAAAACAATCCAAAAGGAGGTCTGGACTAGCTGGATCTGCTACCTTGGAGGAGGTTTGCTACCATGTTGGGTTTGTTTTTTTTGTTTTTTGGTTTGATTGTTTTGTTTTTGTTTGTTTTTTTAATGATATTATTTTTCTATTTTCCAATGAATGAAGGTCTCTCGACGTCATAAGGATATCATTAAGCTACATATATATTATAATATATTATATATATATGTATTAAATCTCTCATTTTTAATCCCGTTGATCTCCTACTGATACCAGTTATGTGTCCCCTCATCATTATCATGTGGCTGGTAACTCAGTTATCAAAGAGGCTTGTCTTCCGCGCAGATGACTTTATTTGAAGATAGGGTATCGCAGAATCCCATGGTTTTGTTTCGTTCTTTGTTTGGAACCAATTCTCTCATTCTAAAGGTGACCATAACTTGGATTAGCTTGGGATATACCATGATATACCCTATTCTCAGGTGCAACCACATACTATTGCCGGTTATACATCCCATTCCCATTCTATGCCCCGTGTATCTTCAGGATTGTTGGTTACCCTTCTGTAAACTAACCTAGATGTGGAAAACCCACCATGAATGTCAATGAATGTAGACAATGTAGACCATGTTCCGAATGGGAAACCCATGGGTCTTCCACATGAGACGAGACCCACAAGTTCGTTCCATGCGCGTGATCCGAGCGAGGAAAGACAACGAGGAGCGTCCCCCCAGCATTTGGAAGAGCTATGTGACGCCCTTCATCGGTGGACATGCGACCTTCGAAGGCCAAGGGCATGAAAACTGGCGGAAGCATTTCAACATGAACGTGGAGCCACGGTTGACATGCGAAGACTGCGCGGTGTGTGTTGCGTGTTGTGTCAGGTAACGTGATCTAGAAATAGAATCTGAAATATATTCAATTTGCTGGTATAATGTGTATTTGACCATAAATATATATATATATATATGTGTGTGTATTATTTATTTATATGCATGTGTGTGCGCGTGTGTGTTTGTGTGGGGCCTCATTTGGTTTGGCCAGAATTTGGAAGACTATCCAGGAGTGTCCAAGAATGGGAGGGTACACCCCATTACTATGGAACATGAGAATCAACCACGAGATTCAGACAAACCCATGCTATGAAATAGCATGCAGTGTTATGCAAGTTTATCATTATGTTTTCCAAAACCTAGGCTAGTGTTATGTGTTGATTGTTTAGTCTTGATGATGATGATGATGATGATGATCATTTTCATTATTATTGTGATTATTATTATCATTATTATTATCATTATTATCATTATTATTATTGAAGCTACGTAATCGTAGTAATTAAACCACCTGGCTTGTCATCCAACATCTATGGAAAAACCTACGATCCCTTCACCCTCCCAGTGCCCTTTTTCTCCAAGGATTTAGGCCGTCCCATCCAGAAGAACTTCGGTGATGGTCTTACCTTCTAGCTTTGGTGCGTCCAAAATCGGAAAAAAAGATCCGGGGAAAAGCTTCGAGCAGGATTTTTTAGCACCATAAATGGGATGAAATGATTGTTCACACAACACTCAGCACGTATTTGGTGAAATGAATGGACAGAAATTCCGACGCATTGGGAATACTACATTAAGATATGCACTCCCAACGCACGCGATGCAGAGTGCACTCTGTAAGCCCGCTTTGCCAACCTGCAGGCTGAAGGTCCACGTTGATTTTTTGGGGTAAAATTTTGTACCTGGATGATTCAGATATTATACCATGATATCATGTGGCAACTAAGCCCTTTGTCTTATATAATGTATTATAATGTATTACAGTCTTTTAGGACATATTTGGATACCATATACAAGATTATACAAGTATATAATATCATATCAGTTTATAGTATTTTAGGATATACTTGGATACCATATACAAGTATATACAATATCATATCAGTCATATATCAGTATACCATATCTGGATATTATAAGCCCTTTGTTTGGGAACCTTCCAGGCTATGTCTACGCCCGCGTGGAACTGTCCGTGCAGCTGCCTGAGGGATATCCAGCCACTGCCGCGCCCATCATCGAGCTGAAGCCGGCAGGTGGGAAGGGAAGGGTTTCATGCGGGAAGCCCAGTGAGAAACCGGAATGATGTGGAAAAACACATGGAAAATGATAGGAAAATTCTGGGAGAATGTGAACATCATAACATCATAGGAAAACCGTGGGGATAATGATGATTGTTGGAGAATTATGAATTATCGCGGATAATGTTTGGTGGATGATGGAATTACGAGATGGTAGTCCAACAACTATCCAACAGTGTGGGATAATATGGGACAACGATGCGATGATGATGGGTAATGAATGGTAATGATATGTAATGATGGATCATGATCAAAAGGGGTTTTCAGCAAAAAAGGGTGAACTTCACCTACAAAAACTAGCAGGGTTTCAAGTTGGTTACTTCCCGACGCCGGAAATTATTCGATTTTTCTGGACTTGATCCACTCAGAATTTGGGATAACTCTGGGGCTGGTTTCAAGTATCATAAAATGGTCGGTGTTGTGGTGATTTGTCTTGTGGCCCCACGGCCCCACGGCCCAAATTCAAGGCGATGAAGGTGAAGTTGTGACCATGGGGGTCCCAAAAAGACAGATGGAAAATTTATCCGGCATTTTGTTTCGAATATATTTATCATCCGTCATTTCCAAGTTTCCAACTCTTTTGTTTTGGGCTTGCTAGGGGTAAACCTTGGTTTCTACATAATATAGTTTGATATGGCAATGGGGTAATCACATGACGAGTAGATGTTGTAAAATGCATTACGCAATCGGATACGCCGGATATGCAGGAAGAAATCGTCGAGTACTCTCTAGTTTACCTTCACCCGTCATGAATTGTGGTTTCCTTTCAGGCGGGTTGTCGGAAGAAGCCCTGCCAGCGGAGCTGTTGCAGAGCTCACTTGAGCCACTGGTGACCAACACCTTGGAGGAGTGTCAGGGAATGGTGGCACTCTTCATGGTGGCAGAGGCGACATTTCTTTCAACGACCGTGCTGGCTTTGTGTTTTTTCTTCATGGGGGAGGCCTTAGAAAAAGTGACAGGAAACTCAGAAATAGGTTCATGGGCTGCTTTCTATCCATTTTTTGATGGGAATCATTCAACATGTACCGCTGAATATTAGTTGTGTTTGTTTGGGATACTTGAGGTTGGGATTTCGCCCTAAAATCACAATCTCAAATCATTTCAATCATCCAAGGGAAGCCCTCCGAGTTTCTCCTCCGAATCCATTCTCGCAAGGCAGTCAGGGACTGGCTTCGAGAGCACGGGCGTATGGAACGGCCTGTGAAGGAGGAGGCGTGCGAGAACTGTACGGGGGCGACGCATGCATTCCCAGTTGAAACAAGGAACAACGGTTTCAATTGGTTTCGGGTGAAATGTTTTTCATAAGAAATGCATAGAAATGCTGGGAACTGGGGAAAACCACCTTAGATGTTTGTTTTTGGGTCTCCTTGCACGTGTCAACCTCAAGGAATGTCATTGTGAACCTGGCACACCAATCTGGACAAACTACAGGGACTCAAAAGGACCTCACCATAAATGATACTTGAGATTGCCGAAACCACCAAAAACAAAGATTTGTTATACCTGATCATACCTGATCCAATCTTCTGAATACCAGGTAGGTTGTAGATAACCGATATGATATGAGATGTTTGCCCACATGAGGATTTTATCGTCTCTGTCAGGTTTTGGACCATCCCCACCAGAAATAGGCGCTGAGCACAAGGGAACAGAACAGCCCATCATGGTGATATCGCTGGGGTTCTACAACATGTTTGCTAATGATATGGCATAGCGGCATATCAATCTCATATTTGAACACACCCAGAAAGTAGTTGTTTGAACCCAGATTGGAGGTTTAATATATATCATGGTTTATTATGGTTTACCAGTGGTGTTGCCACATCATCGCTTATAATTAGCAAGTGGTTGGATGCAACCACCACGGAGTTCCCACACCTTTGACCTATGTAATTCCCATCTTATTCCCATGATTTTCCACTTTTTTTCTTTTTATGTCCATGTTTATTCGTTTCATGCCATTTGTTGCCTATCTATTTGATACTCACCAATGCTATCTTCATCAGCTGTCGGACATTGTGACATCGCCATTCTGGGCTGGGAAATCCCCATCATCAACGGTGAGATGACAAAAAGTTCGACTCAGTTGAGGACTATATGATTACAAGATGATAAGATTAAATTATTATATGATTATATGACACCCATCCAGCATTATAAGATGATTGAATATGATTATTTTATGATTATGATATGATTATGATGATTTTCTGGGCATTTCCAGCCATGATTTGATGCCACCCATCAGGCCGTTTCCGGCGCCGTTTCCGAGAAGCCCTGCCGGGGTTCCGGCGACGACGACTTCGACGTGGATTCGGAGGACTTGGACGGTGAACTCATCGACGCCCTGCTGGAAGTCATTGGAGCAGGCCACGGCTGAAGTTGTGGAGTTGTGGGGGTGAGGTTTGGATCTTGTATATATATATATATGATATCTCTGTGTGTGTATGAGTTTCGCTAAGGATTAATCACTGAAATTGGTGGAGTATGGTGGAGTTTTTTGGATGGTCCCAGACCCGGGAATTGCTGCAGAGTAAGGGTTGTCCGTTTCGTGGACTATGATTCTCTCGGTGGACATTGGGGCAGTCTCTGTAAGATCAATGCTCTTCAGTGATTACCCTCTGGTAAAACTAACATAACTATGGAAAATCACCATTTTTAATGGGAAAACTCACTATAAATGGTCATTTTCCATAGTTATGTTAAATTACGAGAGGGTACTTGCTATAGTCATTTTGGCCATGAAATTAGGAGAACGACTCTGGTTACGGACCGAATAAGTTAAAATGTCAGCTCAAAGAAAGATGACATTCCAATAGAAGACAATTGAAACGAAGCAACCTGGCCTTCATCATTCCATCATCCCAGGGTCACATTCAGAAAACAATTCATAGGATTCCATAGGTCACCAGATATCACCAGCAGTTGATTCGTAGCTCATCCACTGCTCGAGTCGAAGTGTAGCACACGTGACGCGCTTCTTCGCGGATCTTTACCGTTCAGCCATGTTGTCACAATTGTCTGCGCTCGTCCAGCAGATCTGCAGCTTCAACCTATTTCCAGAGATTCAGGTGGCAGGGGATATCAGGGATGCACGTTTTGGAGGATGTCTTGAAGGTTAGAACTTCTATGGGTGAGATACAGTGACTTGTTTACTATGTTGTTTACCCATTAGATATGGAAAACACCCACCATTTTCAGATCATGGTCATGTGGTTTCCCCGTCAGTTGTTTATCTCCAATGAGCGGGTCTTTTTGAATCCAGGATCATAACCTTGGCTGCGGTTAAGACCCATGCGACCCATCGTTCGATATGGTTTTTGCATATATGAGGTCATACAGTAGCCATACAAGTTGGGCAGTTGGTGTGCAGAATGCTTTGACCCATGCTGTGGGCATGTCTCAGAGTCAGGGAAACTGCATGCAGATGTCCCAGACTCCCGGACTAGCTGATTGTTGCTTCTACCCTCTGGTTATGTCAAAATAGCTATGGAAAATGGCCCGTTTATAGTGGAAGTACCCATTGAAAATGGTCATTTTCAATAGCTATGTTAGTTTACCAGAGGGTAAGTTATCCTTTTCTTGTCACGGCAAAAGGTGATATCCTCCATATTACATGTTGATCATTATTACCAAGTCAACATCTTCAGACTGGGAAACATCTATCAACATCGTTTCAAGAGAACACATATTACATGTACACACATGTGCCATGGCCATGTTTGATTGCCAATATGAGGAGACCAGTTTTCTTTTCGTATTCATCAGTTGGCTAAAACCTCCATATTTTTGGTTGGTGAATCAATGTGGAATCATCAACTCCTGATTAATTATAGAAGCAACCGTTAATTCGTATGACATATATATATATATGTTGGAGAATTTACGATGTGATTCCCTCGTGACTCATCAGTAGAAATGATAGCTTGTTGCTCCTTTTGGGGGATGGTCATCAATCCAGTAGTACGGATTTTTCGTATACCCGCCAAAAAAAGGGGCCCGATTCATCCCATTGTTTACTCCCATTGCTGATCAATCCCAATGATCATTAATCCCGTTTTTTGAACCCCTATGCTGGTTAATGTTTCTAAAACAAATCATGCAGTATCCCATTATTATCCCATTCAATGATGTTAAATGCAAATTGTTGTCCCATGGCTAGCTAAGTTCTTTTAAAAGCAAGTTGACTAGGCTTTGTC
This sequence comes from Cladocopium goreaui, assembly GCA_947184155.2. NCBI lineage: Eukaryota > Dinophyceae > Suessiales > Symbiodiniaceae > Cladocopium > Cladocopium goreaui. The sequence goes on along the minus strand of CAMXCT020004190.1, from coordinate 103,480 downwards.
GCAGATATATGATGATAATTGATGATATATCCAACTATTGGGGTTATCAACCAACTAACACTGGTATACTGGTGGAGAATGCTCACTTGGGCCATTCGCCAAAGCCATATTTTCCACAGCCACCCGCAGTGCCATGGCCAGGCCTCAACGGCGCCGGTGCTCCTTGGTTCGCCCATGAACCGAGGCACCAAGATGCTGCTGGGTAGGGATCGAAGGTGATGTTGAACATCCAGAATTTACTAATGTCAACCCCGGATTAATACACCATGGTTTATTAATTAGGGGGTATTCCTCCAATAGTCATAATCTACTACTTACATGGTACCTCCCAATTAAACAACCTAGGGGTTTATTAATCCAGGGTTTACATTATGGATGATATGGATGATCATCATTCAATGGCGACAAAAAAAGAGCCAGAAATGGGGGTGCCTCATTTTCAAACAAGGAGTGTCTATCCAGAGAATTATAAGTAGTTCAAATGTTGAGAATTCTGATGTGACTTAACCGTGAATTTGACGTTTTGCTAATTCTCGGTGATGTTGAATGTGATTTTTTGATATACTGTTGGAACATGGAAAATGTAGAAAACCACTGAACATATGACAGAGCATGGAACATAATTAGGAGAAGCAAGGGACCTGAGTTTATTATGCCACGAAGCACGGAGCCCATGTACGTCGAAATTAAAGGGCAGATGAAAAACACATTGAGGACAGTCGTTAAGCTTTAAACCTTGTTGGGGGGATGGTGTGTCGCTTCCACACAATCCTTCCGAAAGTGGATGGCCGGGCATGTTAAGAGCTAACCGTTCATTAATGTCAGTGCTTGATGGCAGGAAATACATTGCTAATCTATAGTTTGGTCATTCAATGTTCATAGTTCATGATTTTGATTGATCAGCATATATCAGCATACTTCATGATTGAAACTGAAATATGTGCATAGCGTGCCAGCACGACTGACTTATCATCAATGAGAGGATGATGAAACAATGGCAATGACTTCTAGTCATCTCAAGGACAACCTGTTGCTGCACCAGGCGCATTTGTTGGACCACAGGTCCCTGCTTTGAAGCTGCGGGAGCTTCCTCACTCGCAGTCCAAAGAGGCGAGGTGGCTGCCAACTCTATGTTAGTGAAAAGTGCGTTTTGAAACAGAAATTACAATGGCAAATGGTGATAACAACGCCTGCAGGATTTATATTGAGAATAGCAAGTAAACAATTACATACACACATATATATATATTTAACCACACACATATATATATATATAGATAACATATATGGATATATATATATATATGCACAACATATATGGATATAACATTATCTATAACATATATATATATATTGTTTAGCCTTTATATTTATATACAAATATATATATATATTATCTATTTCTTTTCTAGGCATTGGTCGTAATTGCTGAATTTCGGTTGTGATCATTGTCCATGAGTTTGGGATGGTTATTTGTCGTAAACCCCTGTAAACCCTTAGTTCTGAGGAAGTAACCATCAGTCAATAATTGGATTTGGCACAGTGGGGATATAACCGACAACTCACAGATTCTGTAGACAAAAACTTTCACCATCATGGTAGGCCCAATATCATGGTAGGCAAGGCCCCCGAACCGGGGTCTAGTGCAGTCAATTCGGATGGTTGATTATAATGACTTCCCACATGTGCAGGTGAGATTGAGAAGGCAACCCATATAAATACAACGCAGGTTTCCATGATTTCCGAGAGCAGGATTGTTGTTTGGCCTGTCATTTTCCAAAGATCGGTTTACATTGTTTACATTTAGCATGCCCCATTGAGATAGCACATTAAAATCAATTTCCAAGACTATAAATTACTAAAATTCTACTTGTCTATGTTTTTGGTGGGTTCTACCTTTGGGATTTCCGCATGATTTCCACAAGCCGTGGCTCCCCCAGACAATCGCGACGATTCCTAGCACTGCCTTGAAGTCGCCATGTGCTTTGGCTTGGATGGGCCGTGCTGAGATAGTTGCTGCTTAATAACTGTCCAATTATAGCCAATGGCCCAGGAAAAATTAGCCGCCAATGGCCATTGATAGATATTATTGGATGGGCCATTAATTGTCTTACAACCGCTAACATCCAAATAAAAATATGTCAGATATGATTTCAGGGGATAACGCCAAGTTAGTCAATTAGTCATTAGTCCCATGGATCATCCAATCTGCTTACGTGCATTGGTTGTTTTTTGGGGTACCTGTTTTTGCTGGCAGCATCAAGGTGGTTGGTTCTCAGTGAGCTCATCGAAAAACCATATGTTTTTTTTAGATCATGGGCGTTGCCGGGTCTGGGGGGTGGTTACATGTGGTTACTGACAATCAAATTCTGAGACGCTCAGAGTACACAGTGTTTTGTTGTCAACGTGTTGTTTTGCATGGCTTGCTTTGGATCCGTACCCAGATTTGACAGGATAATTTTAGAACCTGCCTTTTGGTTGGTCCGAAAATGGGGAATACAACTGAATACAACTCATTTCTGGATGTGCTCCCACAATGTTCACAGAAACTCATTTCGAGGCAACCCGGAGTTATACCAGTGGCATGAGGCGGGCGAACTAGTGTGGAAGTTTCAGCTGCATTTCCTTTTGAACCGTTGTAATGAGTCTCTTGGTTTGGGCCCCAGAAGATTTTAGGCTGTCCGTCACTCTTCTGTTCGAAATGGTGGTTTTCCACTTTCGGTGGCTATTTAGAAGATGGTAAAAAGGTCGTGGCGTATGTGGCTAAATTAAAATGATGCCAGACGATGCCAGAGTGATAAGTGATGGTGTGCAAGGGGACCCCGTCAAATCAAATACCATATCCAGTTCTTTCATTTTGGAGTGATTGTGATGGTCATATGGTTACTTATATCCAACTACCGACTAATTGAATATACAGTATTATACTAAGTATATTGGTATATTGATGTTTTCCCTCTTGTGATTGTGATAACATGTGAGAACAATTATCGATCATTATTGAACCTCATCCAATTATTGGTTGGGTGGTAATAACCATGTCAATCACAGATTGATTATGGATGCAAGCTCCTCAAGCTCCACTTTCCCCTGGGTTTTCCTAGCGTCGGTGATCCAGATGGATCTAGGTGGATACCCCAGGTGGGTTCAGTGGCTCATTTCGCACAGTGACAAGTATACGATACATATGGAGAAGGAGGGCTAGATAGGGCTAGTCACTAGTCCACTTAGATTCATGGGCTTGGAATCTATGATTCGTGGGCTGTTTTCCAATGGTTTTTGGGATGTTTTCCAATGCGGAGCCATTGCTGTCAACATCCAATGCCGAGGATTCAGCCCCCGACATGGGATGCGACCAGTAACTGCTATGGTAAACTAACAGTTTGCGAACTGGCAAATCACCATTTTTTTTGGGGTAAATCAACGAACTAAATGGCAATTTTCGATAGCTATGTTAAATTACCAGAGGGTAATTTGAAGTATCAAGCATTGGTCACCAACTAGTGTATTCATTGATCACAATTGATCTCTGTATATTGTAATGTGCTTAGATTTAGCAGAGACTAAACATACAAAATTCATCAGAACCTGACCACCCCAAGTCCTAAAAATGATCCCAAGAGTACATGTTGGGAAACTGAGGCTCCATTTTTTTAAGGTTCCCATGTAAACCACACCCATACACGTCTCCGTTGTAAAATGGAGAGCTGTTTTTTTTCGCATTTGATAGCTGTAAAAAAAGGATATAAGCCCAGTGGACTTGTCTGAAACTTGGGCACCCCAAAATCCATTAGTTTATCAATACGTTGGCCAATGGATAAACCACTAGTTGTTTGATAAACAATTGGATAATCCACCATTTATCTATTGGACTTATCTAATCCGGTTGTTTTGGGGTATGCCCACTAGTTCACCACGGCCAGGCTCGGAAGTCTGCGGAACGAATGCCCAATGACCTCCGGTTTCTCCACAGGATGTTGCAGAGCCACTTGGTGTGCCCAAAACACCATTGGGCAATGAAGATCAGATGATATAAACAAACAAATGCAACCTCACACTAGGCAGCGGCTATCATAGGGGAACAAAATAAAATCAAGTTTGCTGAAGCGCAAATTGCGCAAAGCGCGAGGGGTCATGCAATGGTTCATTGGGTTTCATGAGAGATTCCCAAGGTTGATGCGTTGGTCGGCGTTTTTTGAAAAAACCTGCGCTGTGGTTTAGCGTTGACAATGAAGATGAGGATGGGTCCAACGTGGAGAAATGGCACTTTGATGGGATAATGATGCGACATATATTGAGATAACGTATGTAATCAATGTATATTGAATAGAACAGAAAATGCGTGTTCAGAATGAGGGGGCTTGGAAAGCGCTATTTTATTTTCTCAGACTTTGGCTGAGGCTACTTGGAGGACGAAGACCTCCACAACATCAAAGCGAGCTGTGTTTTAAATTCACGGGTGTCGCTATCTACATATTCAAGTCCAATGGAAACTTGGCTTAGATTCCTGAGGGTTTTGATATTTGACTATGATTCCAGGAGTGAAGAATGGATGGCTGGGTTTGTTTCAAAATGGTGGATACAAAGATAGCGACTGTAAGAAAATGATGAGAATCCATTCCATTTTGAGGTGCCCAAGAAAAATCATGGTTTGACGGGGACTTCCTAAATAAGTTGCTACATTGGGGGTGGTTTTTACCAACCTAGTACACATTTTTGGGGATAAATTGGATGAACATCCATTTCCTTCAGTTTCATGTTCACCAGGGTGGGGTTTTGATGGCCATGTGACTTGGTGATCCCCTAGTCTGAGACAAACATATGCAACAATAAAGTGTGGTCACCCATGGGTGATTCAAAGCTAGTTACAGCTAGTTGTCCCAACCGTGACCAGAAGATTTATAATTGATGCTAATTGTACTTTAGAGAAATTACTTTGCGTGATATCACGGTGATATTGTCAATATTGTTCACTGACCATGTTTTTTTCTACACAGAATCACCACAAGTGGTCATTGATCAGAAGAAGCACGGCTTCGGAAATTGATGGGTTGTGTTCTCCTCCTTCGAGGAGATGGTCAACTGTGGGTTTAAGTAGCCATGGGATGATCAGAGTAACCAGGAATCAGCTTTTGAAAAGGGAAACAATGACCAGCTGTTGAAAGAATGTGTGATTTTGTTGATAGTCATGTCTAATTGTTTGAATGGTGTTGGAGTGAAATTCCCAAGAGGTGTTTCAAATCTGATTGCAGTGAACTTGTTCATGTTTGCGTGGGATCAGACCATGTGGATTTGATAGAGAAAAACAATTCCCTAGGAGGATCCCAACTAACAGTATCAGCATCAAATGTGAGATATCATTAACTGTAGACTATAGACTATCGAACCTACCAGTTTGATATTATTTTATCAACATATTTATATATACCAGAAGAACCGAAACCCTGCATAAAAGCAGGTTCTTAAAAAAAACCCATATTTCGCATGCAAAACCAGGTTCTTCAAAAATGCTGATTTTTTCAAATTTCACAATTCTTCATGTGACCATGTAAAATCATCAGATTCTCATGTCCACATCACACCGCGCACTTTTCCTCTCTTTTCTTCTCCTCATCCCTGAAAAAATCCTGCATCCGTCCAGTGTTGATGGGATGATACCAACGATCGCTCCAAAACCCGTCTGATGACTTGCGTCGCATGAACTCGACGGGCTAGACGCGATTTTTTGCCCACAAAATCTTCTGATATTTGCACGGCGAATACCAGTGGGTTAATCACCCATTCGTCAGCAGCTTCAAAGAGGTCACTGAATAGGTGATGGACGACATGCCCCTTCGGCATCAGAGCCCACAAAGCCTTTGAATTGTCAAAGGCATATCGCGCCAAACGACCGTAGGTCTCCACAAAGGAAAGTCCCTTGTTGCCAATGTCATTTGCAACATCTCTCTTCATCCAAACATCCTGTCGGTACATGGAAGAGATGGCTTCGTTGATTTGTTCCGTCGCCAAGCCGCATTGTGATAACATTGGACAATCAGCAATTTCATTTGAATGCGTCCTCAGCCAGTGTCCCACAAATCTCAACAAGGCCACAGTGATATGGCCTTTGGACCAAAAGCCATTGGGATACTTTTGGCGATCTATCCATCCAATCGTTTCCTTGCTGATGGCCGTCAGGTATGGAGTTTCATGTTGCTCGTCACACCATTGCAAGTACAGATCTGTCAATTCTGCAAATCTCCCTTCGATGTTGCTGGAACCCATGCGATCTGAAATCAAAGCCAAAACTGATGCAAGCCATGTTTTGCCAAGGCCCAAGTGAAATGAATGCCAGAAATCGTAAATGAAGAACGAAGCAGGTCTGTTAGGATCGTGTGGAAGTTGCAAGAGGGTTGGCACCGATGTGAAAGGATTGTCACCTGCCTCGAAGCAAGTGCTCTTCCAAAGAGGTCTCCGTCTGAAGTCCTCAAATGGGACATTGAGTTGCCCAGCTTTGCACCAATGGCACACCCCTCGCGGCACCGAAGAGACGCCACGCGGCCTCTTCTCCACATTTGAATATGACCTTGCCAGATTTCCACATTTTGCAAGCCATGCCCAATCTCCCGTCACGTTGAGAACAGCCATGAAGTATCGATCTCCATGTTCGCTCTCCACACCATGCCGGAGTACATGCAAAGAGTCGTTGGTGATGAAATTCAGAATCGCCTTCAATGCTAGGTCATCCTTGTTCATCTTCGGGAGCACACATGTCAACATTCTGTGGATGTTGCTGTTCTCACTGTAGTTCAAGCGCATGCGAAGGTAGGCTCTGTGAGTGCGACTCGCATTTGCAGCAGCTGTTCCAAACCCGATAACACTATGATACGCTGTGATCAGAAATGGGGCTTTCTTCCTTCCACGACCTTCATCGCCGTGCAGCACCAAGGGGCAGCAACGAGAAACGTCAACATTGTATTGTTGGAACTCAGCCCAAAGCCCACTGTTTGGATTGGCAACTTTGTACCTCTTCCAAAACTCACTCAAAATCATACATTCACGGTTTCGATCTGCTTTCCTGAGACCGCACATCACGTGCCAAACATTGTAGTTGATCAAAAACTTGCACCAATCTTGCAAAGAGATGGCATCGAAGCTACCAGTGTACCGCATTCCAGGGATCTTGTCTAAGTGGGTAATGGGCACTGGAAGCCTGAGGTTGAACTTCCGAGTGACCACATCCATATCTCTTTCGCTATGCGACACTGAGCATTTGCTCAAGTCAACAAGTCCTTTGCTTTTTGCAGCGCATGATTCCCCTATGTCCTCAACCACGCCTTTGGCGGCTCTGATAGCCGATGCGCAGCTGGAGGCCTAGGAGCGGCTGAACAGTGGAACCCCTACCATGGACTCCTTGAAGATATCATTTTATCTGTTGAGATCTGACTTGCATGTTTTTCAGTCTGCGGTTGTTGCTGCAGCTTTTGAGGGTTCATGTGGGAACGATTGGCTTCACTGCCCTGGGGCATCCAAAGCCTATTTTGCCCATCTCGTGCATCTGAGTCGTTGCTGCTCGCCATAGGGGCTTGGTTGCTGGGTTTCTTTTGTGGATCATTCATCACTGCCCTCTTCCTATCACCCTTATTAAGGCGGATCCTTACCAAAGTGGTGGCTGTGGTGGCTTACGAGCTGGCTCCGGTGAACATCAGGGGGCGTGAAGGGCGACTGGCTAGATATCGTGATTAGCACTTTTCTTATCAAAAGAGGTTTAGCTTGGATCAGCTCTTTTGCTTGTTTTGCATCTCTCGCACCTGCTTTTGGCATTGCTGGCATCTAGCTTCCACAAATATCTTTGTCATTCTGCATCATTTTTGGTTGTCTGGGCATTTGCTCCGGGCTGGATCTGATTGAGCATTTTCCTTTGTCACCATTCACCCGTACAAGTTTGCAAGAAGCAGTGCCCTGCTGTCCTCCGAAAACTGGATTGATGGCTTTGCCCCGCGGGATCCTTGCAGCAGATCAGCTTGGTGGCCCCAGCAGGATTTTCATGCACTACGAAGATCATTGTTGCCAGGCTGTGATCGCAAGAGCTACTCCCTCAGGAGTGTTGGTGTGCATACCGCGCTCAGGCATCCCAGACGAAGTCTTCGAAGCAGCAGAGGTCTCCGATTATGCAGACTTGATAGGCCCATACTCCGCCACTTCGGTGTATGCTATGGGCAGTCAAGGACGCAGATCTCGAAGGTTCCTGGAAGTTGTCATTTTCGACTTGGACACTGCTGGTCTAGATCATCTTGTCTCAGAACCTCCTGTCGGCTCTCAAGACCCTGTGACATTCGGAGAGTACCGTGGAGTGCCCGACTGGCCTCACACAGGCCACCTCCTAGAGATCGTGGGGCAGTTCCTCCAATCTGCAGGAGGCCGGCTGGAGTCGTATTTCTCGGCAGAGGAAATCGCAGCTCAGATAGACGGAGTAGAGGCAGCCAGCGAGACCGACGATCTCCTGCGTCAATTGTTGTCACAGGCCGCGGCGACACAACGCACTGTCACAGGTATGCAGGACAGGCTGAATACCCTGTCCGAGGTGCAGGCTCGCTTGGAGAAGTTGGAGAAGCAAAGCGTGAGCAAGCCATTGCAGAACCAACCTTACCAAGCAGCTCTTGCTCCTCAGCTCTTCGATCATGCAGCCATACCTGTGGAGAATTCGCGGAAAGAAAAACTTCAAGCACTTGCTGGTCGAGGGCCAAACAGAGTTGGAGACTTGGGTGCCCAACCGAAAGGCAGGCCTGTGGCTCCACCAACAATGCCCCCCGCTGGCACTATCGCGGAAGAAGATCCGGAAGACAGCGAAGACGCTCCCGAGCCATTAGCTGGGGGAAACGTCCTGGAGCAGCTGCTGGCTTCGCAAACCCGATTGCTGGAGAAACTGGCTTCAAGCAAAGCTTCCCAACAGGATCCTCTGCACCTTCTGGCAGGGAGCTCAAGCCACGACTCCGACGAGACCAGCCGTGCATCCGGCGTGAAAGGAATTGCCGCCAGGCAGCTGCTCGCCGAGTCCTTCCGGAAGAATCCAGAAAAAGTGCTGAAAGTTTTCCGCGAGAGGCTTGCTGTGGCTCGAAGAAAATCGGGCCCCGAGGAGCTGGAGCCAAGGGATCTGTGGCTGCACATGCAGGAGACAGTTCCGCTGGGCACGCATCGCACTCTGACCTATGTTGGTTTCCAAGCAGCTGCAATGTTCGAAGCTCTAGAGCGAGGAGATTTGCCTCGACTGAAAATGCTGGTAGCTCTGCAGGCAGTGTTTGTGGAACAGAGCGCTTACGACGGGGGGGCTCTCCGCCTAGGTCATCTCCTGACATGCCTCGAAGATCCACCATTCAGCCAAACAGAGTTGCATCGCGTAGCCAAAGTGGATTTCGCCCACGGCCAGCTCAGCGACCCTCGATGGTTGGCTGCGCAGCTGGGCTATCTGCGAGATGTGGAAGTGATCACCGACAAGGCCGGAAAGTTTGCCAGGTCAGGTCACCTGAGTCAGGCAAGCCCATCCGAAGAGAGCAGCGAAGCTGTCCCCAAGGCAAAGCCAAAATGGAAGCCAAAAAGGATCAGAAGGAATTCTCAAGAGCCCGTAGGGGAAGCGGAATGAATTCTTCCCCAAATTTGTCTGCGCCTGCAGCCGCTAGTTTTCCAAGCACCCGCGGGGCTGGGCACCCTAGTGAAAGCTGCAATGGTATGCCAAAGTTTTTAGCTTCTGTTGTTTATGGAACAGACCTTTTGAAAGCCATTTCTGCTAGTCGAACTCCTTTAGGGAATTTCATTCAGCAGTCTTTTGTTTTGCACATGATGGAGAGCAGCCATTGTTCTTCCAAAGACCTTTGGCCGTGCCCAGTCCCGGAGAGAATTGCAAGCCCTGAGCATTCTCTTTCGGGCAGGCGCCGGACCAGACACAAACTTAGGGTGATCGTTAGGGAGCACTTGCGAGTTTTTGTCGCCTCGGCTAACTGGCTTGTTTTGGGCCGCCCAAAGAAAGCCACTGCTGAGACCTGGACCAGGCAGCCTCTTTCAACATGCCAAAGTTGTATGCTGGAACATCTGGAGCACAGTCTGAGAGTTTGGTATCGCCAGAGCTCCGGTCTCTGCAGCGACCTTCAGCGGTCTGAGCAGAAATTCACTTCCTTGCACGAAGCCTTAGCCGAGTTAAGTTCCGCTTGTAGGTCTCTTCAAACGAATTTTGACCCGTACAGCAGACCTCGGAAATGCACAGAACCGCCAGATGAAGGCGGGCAGCATGCGCATGGTGATTTGAAGGTCACATGCAAACCTCCAAGCAGTTTCAGCGCAGTTGAGCTTGAACCTAGTCGCTTAAAGTTTTCACATAGCCCTAGTTTTAAAGCTAGCAAATTTATCTCCGACCCTCTTCTGAAAGCAGGATTTCTGAACCCCAAACACTTGAGGTTGCCTAAGGAGACATGGCCGTCTGCAAAGCCTGCTAGAGTGATGTGTTCCCGCGAAAAATTGCTGCAACTGTTTAAGCGTTGGGACGATGTCCATTCCTTGCAACTTTTAGATGCAAATGCTTCTGAGTTCAAATATAGGTGTGGTTTATTCGCAGTATATAAAAATGCTGAAAAAGACAGACAGATTCTGAATCCCATCCCAGAAAATGGAAGGACTTTTGGCATCGCGGAAAGCACTCACAATCTTGCGCATGGAACGTTGTTGTGCAACCTAGTCCTTGATCCTGCTCAAGATCTGGTCATTGCAGCAACTGATCTTGAAGACTATTATCATGCTTTTGTTGTCAGCAAAGCGCACGCTGCCAGAAATCACATCCATGGTGTCTTCCCAGCAGAAACCTTCAAAGATTGGAACTGTTGGGACCCAACGCTTGCTGGGAAACTTGTAGTGGGGTGCTTCGCAACCTTAGCCATGGGGACTAACTATGCTGTAGAAATCGCGCAACACACCCACTCCAACCTTCTAAAACGAGCCGGATGCCTCCTAGATTCCCAGCAAGTGAAATATAGACACCCATTTCCTAGAGGGGAAGTCTACCAGCTTTTGTGTATAGACGATTACGCAGTGCTTCAGCAGATTCCCCGAGGGCTCCCCCTAAATTCCCACAAAATAATCCGCCAAGACCTTAAGCTACTAAACAGCGCTCAAGATGCCTATTTGTCCGCAGGCCTTAGGTCATCTAAGTCGAAAACAGTCAAAAATGCGAAAAAGGCAGTTGTTCTTGGGGGGGAAATTGATGGGGTGAAGGGGACGATCTCAGCGCCCAAGCTGAGGATACATGTGCTATGTAAGCTTACCCTGGCTTTGGTCAATCTAGGATGGGGAACCAAGCACCTTATTCAAAGCTTACTGGGTTGTTGGATTTTTGTATTGTTGTTCCGTCGGCCCCTATTAGCCCTACTCAGCGAAGTTTTTCACGCCGGTGATCAGAAAGGACCTCACGAAGTTTTCCCATTGAACACTGGGACAAAACATGAACTTTTGCTTCTGTGCATATGGGCCCCGCACATGTATACAAATCTCAGAGCCCAGCCTGCTGAGCGCTTGTTTTGCTCCGACGCCTCTCTAGAAGGGGCTGGTGTCTGTCAGGCGCCAATTTCTCGTGAAGCCACCATGGACCTTGCCCGATTGGCAGAACAGAAGGGTTTTTATACTAGAGTTGATACTTCAACCTTAGGCCAGCATCTCGCATTGCAAGGTGAGCACATTGCTGCCGAACTGTCAGTGCCCAAATCACTTCAAGAAGGGTTCCTTTGGGATTTCGTTGAAGTTTTCAGGGGTTCTGGTCACCTTAGTAAAGCCCATCAAGATTTAGGTCTTAAAGTTCATCCCGGGTTCGAAATTAAAGATGGTCCCCACGGAGATATCATGAATGAATCAACTTTCTTAGCAGCTGCCGGTCTGATAGCCCGGCGTGTTGTAAGAGCCGTTCATGTGGCCCCAATCTGCAATACATTCGGAACCTTGCGGCGGCCTCGGGTCAGGTCCAAAAAATTTCCGTTCGGCTTCGATTGTTTTGAGGAAGACACCGCCGACGGGAACCATTTTGCCGTTCGAGCAGCGTTTTTGCTTTTCCTGTGTTTGCATTACAACATCTTAGGTTCCGGAGAACAGCCTGCGGGTTCGGTAATGTTTTACTTGGATATCTATCAACGACTGCTAAACGCCGGTTTTTACAGCATTAAGTTTCCATTCTGTAGGTGGGGCACTCCTTTCCAGAAAAATAGTTGGTGGGTAAGCAATAACCCTAAGTTACAAGACCTAAATAGCGACTGCTCATGCGGGTACAGAGGCCGGCATTTCAGAGTGAAGGGCGTGTTCACCAAACTCAACATGCCCGATTTTGCACAGCGATGCCGTCCAAACCTTTTGGCAGTTTTTGGCCGGGGGCCGAACTTAGGAGAGCACGTTGCAAGTTTCAGTGCGGGGTACCCTTTGCCCCTTTGCGTTGCCATTGCCCAAAGAAATTTGCTTCACATGACTGAGCTCAAGCAGGATGAGTGCTCCCCAAAGTTTCGCTCAAGCTCTAGGTTCCCGCTTTGGGTTTCGGAACTTGGACGAAGTCTGGAGTGGAAGAAGTTGCTGCAGTTTCGCTTCAGGAAATTGAACCATATAAACGTAAATGAATCCCTTGCTTTCAGAAGCCTGATCAAACATGTGGCCAAGAGTGAGCCTTCTAGTCGTTTCGTTGCTTTGTTGGATTCTCGGGTAGTGATTGGTAGTACTGCTAAAGGGAGATCTTCCAGTAAGCAACTTAATTTTTATTTAGGCACCACTCTCCCATATTTGATTGGAAGAGATTTGTACCCCTATCTGATTCATATTGCTTCTAAGGAAAACCCTTCCGATGATGTTTCCCGTTTTGTCAGTTTGCGGTGCAGCTCTCAAAAGCCTTGGTGGTTAGATTTGTTGCTCAAAGGTAGCCCTGAACTTTTTGATCAAGTAGTCGAAGCTGACAAGTTGCAGTGGCCAATGAATGGTTGGGCCAGGTTCACTCGATTGTTGATCTGTCTGCAGGGCAATCCAGGGAAGTGCCATGCCTCGGGTTAAAAGAGCTACCATAGATGCCAGGTCTGGCATTTCTTTGGACCCTTCGAGCGGCAGACACCCACAAACCAGCAAAAGACGAGTGCAGTGTTTGGAACGTTTTCTGATTTGGCTGGGCAGGGAACTTGAGCGACCCCTTGCCCTTCCCGAACTGGACACAGCAGAATTGAATGCAGCGCTCATTGGTTTTGGTAAATGGTTATTCTATGCAGGTGAGCCAAAATACATGTTTTCAGAAACCATCAATGCCGTGGTAGACCAATTGCCACATCTGAGGGGGCAACTAGCAGCACCATGGACCACACTGTCCCGATGGGAAGAGGTAGAGCCTGTCAGCAGGAGCATGGTTATGCCCGCCAGTGTTCTGCAAGCCGCCATTTCTCTAAGCTTGTTATGGAGCTGGCCGCGCATGGCTGCCGCTCTTTTGATAGGTTTCCACGGCCTCCTCCGCCCAAGCGAATTTCTTCCTTTGCAGCAAGCCGACCTGATTTTGCCTCGTGACTTGTTGTCCCATGAGAAACTCTGTTACATTCGCATACTGCATTCAAAGACAAGCCGATTTATGTTGCGTCAGCATGCACGTATTAGTGACCATATGACAGTAATTTTCTTGGATCACGTCTTCGGTGCCTTGCCTCCAGCAGATTTGCTTTTTGGTTGCAGTTCGCATGTTTTTAGACATCGCTGGAACAAAGTATTTAACTACCTTGGTTTTAGCACGTCCGAAAAGTCCCACGGCATCACGCCGAAGAGCCTTCGTGGCTCTGGCGCTAGTTGGTTTTTCCATATAACTGAAGACTTGGACCGAGTGTTATGGCGCGGGCGCTGGCAAGCGCGCCGGACCTTGGAACACTACCTGCAGGATGTCATGGGCCAGGTCCTCCTTTCGGACTTGTCCCAACACAAACGAAAACTTGTCTTGGAACTTGCTGCCGCTTCATCGTCTCTTTTGCGTGAGTCTTATGACCAGCAATGATCATGCGACACGTGGAGCAGAGTTGGATAGGCCACTTCGATTTTCGCTTGATTTGCTTGCAATCTCATCGTCGTGTCCAGTCCTTGCATCCTTCAAGCTTGATTTGCCTTCGATTTTTGTCGAACCCGTAGTGGAGCATGAAGCCTGTGAGAGTTGTTGGCAGCAAAAATGGAGCGGCCTGGCAAACATGACTTGCATGTTTTTCAGTCTGCGGTTGTTGCTGCAGCTTTTGAGGGCCCTCCCTCGTTGGCACTTCCCAGCCCGGGATAGGCCACTTCGATTTTCGCTTGATTTGCTTGCAATCTCATCGTCGTGTCCAGTCCTTGCATCCTTCAAGCTTGATTTGCCTTCGATTTTTGTCGAACCCGTAGTGGAGCATGAAGCCTGTGAGAGTTGTTGGCAGCAAAAATGGAGCGGCCTGGCAAACATGTTAAGATTTCTGCTGCATGAATGAATGCTTGCAATGCAAAGTACTTTCCACTGTGAAGCGCCAACAGTGATAGCAACGCCACTTTTCCAATCTTTTCCCCTCATTCGATAAAACCCCAGCGTGCGTGCACAGACACACAGAAACATGCCATTTTAGGCACTAGCTCACATGACTTGCCATAAGCAAATCAAACTCACAGCGCGGTCTGACTTTGCACTGTAGCAAAAAAACGGATCATTTCGGTTTAAATTTGAAAGATCTATAGACAATATAACACATGTGGGCCCCTTCACCTGGACCACAAGAGGTGTCCACCGAGTCTCCTCCGAGCCTGATGTTTTTGCAGCCCGGTTTACCTGAGCCGGCCGCTCGCCACTATCACCCCAGCTTTGAGGAAAGGTTTGATACCAAAAATGCCCAAAACAATTATGAAAATATTGAAGCATGATTGCTGTCTAGATGCCTTTGTATTTTTCAATCAGAGAAGCTTCCAACATAGCAGGGGCGAATGGTTCGTCAGATATCCAAAGGATCACCATATTGGACCATTTCTCTCTACTTTGGCAGTAACCATACAAATCATTTGACCAACGCCAGATTGGGTCATGCGTATAGCCCAGCTTGAAGATCATAGGATCCCACATCTTGAACAAAGTCTCAATGACAGCAATGCAATGAGCCAAAACACGTCCTGCCATCAAATTAACTTTGGGGATTTTCACTTCGATGCAGCCCATGGTTGCTGCTTGAAGCGCTATGGTCTGGAGTCCCGGGCTGGACTGCAAAGTAGGAGGCAATGATGCCATCCAGCTGGGCAAAGGGCTGACTGTTTCCCTAACATGTTTGGTCACCTTGTCATTTGTTGGAGTGGAAACCGAAGAGCTCCATGGAAAAGGCCCCTCAGACTCCTTAATGTATCAATGGTGAAAGTTGAATGCAAACGATTGTTTTAAAAAACCATCTTTGGTGTCAGAAACCCCGACATTATAGAAAGCCCAGTGTCAGAGCGGTGGCACGTTAGAAGATCAAGCAGCTCCTCTTCTGCAGTTTCATCACCCATTGCGCTCCATCGAGTGCTGAAAGCTCTAGGTTCTATAGCACTGCATGGTTGTTTCAATTTATTTTAGATGGAAAGATGTATGGCACATTATGGCACCATGATCACAATTCTCACACATGCATGCAATCCGACATTTAGAATTATGCATTTGTTTCACCATGATCCTGAAAGATACGGTCACACACACAGACTTGGCATGACCATTTCATCCCATGATCAATCCAACCAGAGCCCAGAGCTGGGACCATTGAAGCATTGAGGCATGGACACCTTCACCAATGTCTCGAACAAAGGCTTTGAGAGCATTGCCGGCACCTGGCATGCAAACCGGTGGGAATGAAATCAATGGGTGAAGGCATATGGGGTATATTATATATCGGTCGATCGATTCATATATTCACACCAAGAATGCGGATAACGTTTTTTTTCGCCGATTGCCATCTTTCCCCAACATGTCACGGGCAAAGCCATCAAAATTAAGACTAAGAGGCGTTGCCATCTCACCGCATATGGGAACCAATAGGGTCGAACACTGCAAAAACATAAGATGATGGTTTTGGTTGTGATATTATTGTTTAAATGAGATACACTGTCTGTGAGTTTAGCCTTTTTTTAAAATGGTTTGACTCCATTTGGGCCCAACCCCACAGGATGTATTTCCTGAAGTTGTGAAAACAACATCGGTCAGTTTCTAGAGTGACCATCCAAAGATTTCAGATTGCATTTGCAACTGAAACGGACAGAACCCCAAAGCTATGAAGCCATCACTTATGCTTGCGGACTCGCTTTGGCTTTGGCTGGTCATCCTCAGCCTCAGCCTCCTCATCCTTCTTGCCCTTCTTGTCCTTTCTGCCCTTAGGATCCTTCACCTTAGAATCCTTCACCTTGGACTCCTTGTCCTTTTTGGGCTTTTTCTCTTCAGTGTCCTTCTTTTCATATTTCTTCACATTCCTGAAGTAGCGATTTGGAATTCACCAGTGCGATCATGTCATATGATCTCAGGCTATGACCGGAGCTTCGCTTCTTGGGCGCAGGCAGCAGAACACCTGGGACAGCTGGGAGCTATCATGGAAATTCCCAGTCCACTCTTTTGAAGAAAACAATCTATCAATTTCAAGTTGTAAGTTCCCAACACATATGTGGCAGCAGTCATCGCATTTGTTGCTTGGCCAGCAAACCTCAAATCAAGAATCTCAAGAGCAGAGTGTTTTCTAGTTTATTTGATTTCATGTTATTTACATGCATTAACAAAGGTTAGCTGTATATTTTGTTCAAGTAACTCCGGTGGATATCCACTGACCTCTCCCTTGGCCATCACATTGTTACAGCTTTCGTGCTGCTTGTCCAGATCAACAAGCTTGCCTTCCAACTTGTCGGCTTCCCTGCAAGGTGCCGGGAATTAGATTATGGTGTTAACTTTGGATGGGAATTCAATCACACTTTACTTCAAGATTTTCACCTATATATCATTCGAGCCTTCTCAACAGATCACTCTTGCTATACTCATCTCGAATGTCTCGGATGAGAGCTCGGCACTTGCCAGACTTCTGCACCATGGAGTCCATGAATTTCTGAAGCCGTCTCTTCATCTGCAGTGTGAATTCGGGTGGATGCAGCAATGAAAACTAAGATGGGCTTTAACATTTTAACATATAAAGACAAGATTGAAGCTGGATTTTACTATATAATAGTGTTGCAAAGGTTTCCAATGAAAATGATATCAATTGTTTTTTGATTCCACTTGTTCCCTGCCTCCAATGCTTGGTTGGCAGGATTAGCACCAGGGGTAGAGGTCGCTTTGTCAGCTGCCTCTCGGTCCTTCAGGCGGTCCAAGCCTTTGAAAGCATCTGCAGACAAGGCGGGCTTGTCAGCCTCCTGGCAAGAAGTAGCTTTGAGAGTGTCACCAAGTATTGTATCGTGTCATATAAGGTTTCTGAAAGAATTTAATCCCACATCAGGTATCATCAGATCAACCAAAATCAACTGAAAAACAACTATGGGCCTGAAGCTGTTCCTTGCTTCTTCTGGTTTCCTCATGTACCTCCTTCTCCTTACGTTGGCCTTTTTCACGGATATCAACATAGAACTCTTCAACGTCATCGTACTGGTTGCGCCTTCAAGTGTGAAATGAAAGGTTTTCTGAAAGATTTCCATGATGTGTTTTTTGTCATGTATTATCCATGCATGTGGAGGGCGCACCTGAGGTGCGTTTCTTTCTTGGCCTCGCAGGCTTTCTTTGCTCCGTTGATCCGTTGCCTAGGCAAGGGCGCTCAGCGCATCATGGGTCATGGTTAGTATGAATTATAGAGTTGATGTTCCATCAATCCCACCAGTCCTAAAGATGTGAAGAAACATATATAGTTTCCCAAGTTTGGTATGATTTCCCAAACAATTTTCAGCCATAGTGCTGGCTCCATTTCAACTCATCTCTCATCTCTTTCTCGCTCACCCACTGGGACTCCACTGTCATGCTCTTCGAAGAGCTCCGTTTGACAATGATCTCCAACTCGCAGACGAACTTCTCCTGTTAGCATGCAGGGATTTTTTGAAGCCGATGGATGGGTAGCATGGGGACTTCCATAGTTATATTTTATAGTTTATATAATAGTTTATAGTTTCAATTCGAATTGATTGTATATAACATGGTTGGCCCTAAACACCTGGCCTTGTCGAAATTGCAATTCATCAGCAACCTCGCCATTTCAACTTTGGGACGCTTCTGGTACTCTTCAACCACCCACGCGGGCAGATTCAAAGCCACCTTCTTTTTCTTGAGTGTGCACATGTGACGCACCTGGGACTTTGCAGCTTCCTCCAACCTCTCCTGGCAATAGCTGGACTGAGGTGGTCAAATCATGGACAACATCATAGAGGCACCTTGCGGGTCTTGACGGTCTTGGGTCCAACAGACAAATCGCCACCATCGGCGCATTGAGGGGTAGCTGGAGGTCTAGGAGTCTCAGGCTTTGCTTCATCCTGGACAGGTTAAATACTTCAGACTGCATGGGTAATATTTGATAGAATCCCCAAACCATTTGAACACAATTTTGTGACCAGTCATTTATAGTAATTCAATAAGCTCCTTGGCAGGTTTGGATTCTGCTGGGCTTGTAGGGTTCTGCGTCTTCACCGGGCTGACCACATCGGGTTGAACTGGTGTCACTGCTGTAGGAGTAGTATTGCCATCCACTTGGGGTGTGTGGGGACACATCTCGGGTGTCCCCGGTCCAGGGCTCACCAAGTCACCATTTGCATCAGACCCATGGTGAGCTTCAGCAAGTTGAGTTTCCGTGGCCTGGGCTGATAGGATGTTCATACATGCATATCGTATATATGATAGCCACAGTAAGATCTTATTGTATCATTGATGCATGGGTGTTTAAAAATCTTCTATGCATGCATGCATGTGTGAACCATGCATGGAAATGATCCGAACCCCACATATCCCATAACCATTGTTCATGCAGGCCTGCAACGTTTCCATGGACTCGATGCTGGGCACCTTGGCAGCTGGCTGTGGATTAATTTTCAAAAGATCATCCAACTTTACTTTGAAACCAGGGGACTGAAGTAGAATCCGGCTGGGGAACATTCTCACTGGTGATCTTGAGATCCTGGATCTCCTGGGGCGGCGCTCATTATTATTATTTAGTTAAGCTAGTATATAGTACGGTATGCTGTCCTTAATCTGTCTTTCCAATTCTTGTTCTTCCCATTGTAGTTGTTCAGCTTCATCTAAAAGCTGCTTCACACCATCGTGAAGTGTTTGGCAACTCCAAACTCTCGAAGTCGTGACAACTGACTGCGAAGACATAGCTACCAGGAAGCTATGTTGCAGCAATGCCACAGTGAAACCAACCTATAGGCCAAGATGCTATATATCATATAGACACAAAATGTGTTGTTCCAATGATGTAGGTCACATGACTTGAAAAAAACACCAAATGCAGTCGTAGCAAATCAAAGCAGCCCGCACTAGCGATGACAGAACATTTTCTGGATCTTGAATCTTGCAAATCACCTCGTCCGAATTGAAAAATCCGGATGAATTGGAATCAGGAACTTGAGCAAAAAACCCATATTTTTAGTACGGGTTAGTACGGGATAAATACGGGTTTAATACGGGATAAATACGGGTTGTGAAAAAGTAGGTTCTTTGGGGGGATATGAAAATACGGGTTTAATACGGGATAAATACGGGTTAATACGGGATAAATATGGGTTTTTAGGATTTCCATAATTTTCAACTCCCAAAAGTGATATTTTCGTGAAAAAAATCACAATGTACCCCAAAAAACACTTGAAAACTGTAAATTTGCAATGGTTAAAACCAGATTTTTTTGGTGGAATCAAGTTGGTTTTGGTACAAGTTCCTTCCAATGCTGGGGAATCTTCATGTGCCGGTTTCGGCGAAGATAATTGTAAATCGATTGGATATCTGCAAACATCAGGGAGTCAGACTCATCTGGCATCTCACGAAATGAGGTCATTGCATCTGGCAGTGGTTCCGGAAGAGTGGCAAGGCCCCGATTGGTGCTTGTCAGGGAGCGGTACATGTCGACCATCTTCCAACCGAAGCCCATAGGATACTCCCTGGGATGGGCGACAAAAATATATAGTACAATTCATAAAATATTTGTTTACTTAAGCTCGATAGATCGATGAGTATAAAGCCATCGTTTCAATGGGGTTCTCAAAACAAAAAGTGCATGTGCAGAACGAGCAAACTTGAGCAAACATTAAATTGATCTAAGATGCTCAGTTTTCCGAAGAAGCTTCGTCCCTTTGTAACACTGTTTTCCTTCTTCGTTCAAGTATTGCTCACAAGTCTTGATTTTGACATCACCCTCAGAATCATCTTTAACCTTCCTTTTCGGTCCCGAATTCAAACCGCGGATAGCTTCCGAGTTGGACCACGCATAGTGGGGTTTGGGTGAAAGGCCACCAAAGGTCTCCATGAACCACTTGGCACGTCCAACTACCTTAAGGCATGGATTCAAATCAGAACAGGTCTATATACCATGCAGCCTAGAGTAGTCACTGAACCATCCAATCAATTCAAACTAGTCACTGACGCTCTCATCCCATTTGCACAGAACATGGTTGAAAGCAGTGTCAGAAAAGGTGGAAAGAATTCCAGAACCGAATTCTCTGGCTGTTCCAGCACCCACGTCCCACCAAGCGCAGTGGTCAACATCAGGAGAAGGATAGTCCTAAGTCGTGTGCAATTGGAGGTTTGATTGATCTTGAAAGGTAATCCGTAAAAGCCCAAATCAATCCACTATCAAGCTCTGTTTATACACTTGAGGGGCAATTAAAATCGTATTGGCAAGAATCCGACATGCCATCATGTTGGAGCTATCAACACTAGGAAATCCCAAACGGCCCAGGCTGGCGCATGGCGCACGGCCACTGGTTCCCTGGTTGATGGCCGACCAGCTGGCGCATTTGATTGCAAAGCAGGCGAGAAAAGCCCCAGGGCTGCAGCATAGCAGAGCGTGGACACACAACCTGAGTGCGATAGGGAATTGACTTGTATAAGCTATTGTGGATACATGCGCATGCCCCCTCTATATCGATCCATCTTAAATTGATCCACCTATAACAGTATAGCTTTGTAATATTGTATGCATGGTCAAGTTAACCCCAAAAAATATAACTTTGAAATCCACCAATACCTTTTGATTTGAGTCAAACTGCGCAAATCCACTGGTCGAATTGATATCCATGAAGTCGCTGTTGTGTGCTTCACTACGTCCTTCTTGGTACAAAATGTCGAAAGATGCTGTTCTGTATCCGCTAGCCTTCATGCACTTCGACAGGTTTGCCTTTCCAGCAAAGAACTCCACGAACTGGTATGGCTCCTGGCAAGGGCAATTGCTTTTTAATTTTTAATGGGAATCAATCCAAATTGTTTCACAAAGGGTACTCAATATCTTTTACGCATGCATATATTAATATAATGACAAAATCCATTTTCTACCTGTGATCTCCAAAACACATAATCTGAAAACATTGTAATGTCGATTCATCAACTGACATTCAAGAGATACGTGCTGTCCTCGCCAACGGGTAAAGATGAATCCCAAAGCACCATCAGAATGATCAAAGCGAACACCTGAGTATTAATCAAAGATTGGTGTAACACTCTCTAGGCCTGGAGATATGTGCACATGTCATGTCATCGAAGGATTTGAGACTCTGACCTTTGGGCATTTCAAGCATTTCAATTGATAAAAGAGCTTGTCCAAACTTTCGGACTCACGTGGAAGATCCATTGATCGATGCAAAAAGCCAGTGGGCCCCTGCAGATACTGTGATCCTTTAATGGCTGCAATTCAAGTTGGTGCCCAAAATTGCCCAAAACAGCTCCCATCAAAACCGAACTGCAGTTGCAATCGCCTGGATACCAAGTGGAATATATGTCAACCCAAATTTGTATATCGATCGATCGATAATAGTATGCAACTATGATCTAATCAAGCCAGCTGGACGTTTATCTTTTTTTGTGATCTTCGCCCGAACCTTCCAGATGTTGCCTCTTAGGCTCGGTAGTGGCATTGGCAACGCCTGCAAAGGAGAGCAGTGAATTGGGAATCATGTGGAGTGGGAACGGTGGGAAAGACATGTATATTACCTGACCACCTGTGACCTTTTGGTAAAATAAGATCATATTGATTTAAACAGTGATATCCTCACTAAATCTTTGAAGGAACCGAGATGCCGCGATGTCCAAAAGAAAGCATTTTCCCAAGCAGATGGATCAGCGCCAAGTTTGGTCTCAGCACGCACGGGGCAAATTTCATTGCCGTTCCACTCAAAAGCTAAGATATGTGCTGGCTCACACTGCCCTGCAATCCATGGCTAACAAAACGAGGTTTGAAAGTTTGAGCCAATTCAACAGTGCATCCCTGAAGGAATCTTGGTTGAATTGCCTTTGGGCAGTGGTCAGAGCTCTGACATATATACCCCATCACATCACATGATCGCTCATATGTATCACAGCGCAATAGCTGACTGGAAGCTACCTACACGCCATTTGCCAAAAGAAACAAAGCAATGCTTGCATTGTGTTTCAACTTTGAAATAAAATTGCCATCAGTCGCTTCAGGGATCTCCTCATCCAAAGCAGTTGCCTTGGCGTGTGCTGGAAAGTTTCAAAAAAAGGCTGGAAATGATATGAACTTTCCCTCACAAAAATCACATATCGACAACTAAACATTTCTGAGAAAATGCAATCATTTGCAAAGTTGCTGCATGAATTGCACAATAGATAGCGATGGACATCTTGTGAACATCGCAAGCCGATGAGGTGTTGAAACTGAAAGTGGCCGCATCTTTCCCTGTGTCCTTGTTCGTCACTCCGCAAATGCACCTGCTCCAGTAGATGTTCAACCTGAACCATGTAAAGCCTGGGTCGTGAGCACGGGCGGCTTCTTTGAAAGAATCACCTTTCACATCCAGCTTTTCGTCAAAGGATGTGGCGAAGTCCTCCATTTCTTTGACCATGCTAGCCTCAAACAAAGGAGATTCCTTGTTCCTCTCCAAGAAGTCAACACCTGGTTGTTTCTTGCTTCTCCCCCGGGCCTTTGGTTTGGGAGCTGCTTTGCTCTTGGGAGATGCTTTGCTCTTGGGAGATGCTTTTGCTTTTGCCTTGGCCTTCGGCCCAGGCTTGGCCTTTGTTGCCTTGCTTTTGGCTGCAGCTGCTTCTCCTTTAGCCTTTCTAGTCTTTGTACCGATGTTGCAACTTCCTCTGTCGTTGCAACCTTGGAACTTGAACTTCGAAGACTTCGGCTAGTCCGTGTTTTTTTCACACTTGTTTCATCAGCATTCTCTTCCGCAACTTTTAAAACCTTTCTCTTGCGACCGACAGCCACCTTGGTTGGTGCCTTTTTCTTTCCCTTACCTGCCTTACCTTTGCCACGTGTTTTTCCTTTCTTTTGGGACTTGCTGCCATTCTGTGACTTGGAGCCCTTGGTGGAACCTTTCAAACGGAGTTGTTCATCCCGGGTTACAGGGGTGAAGTCAGTTGAACCATCCCCCAATTCCTTGCTGGTGTTGTCCTTGGTGTCAAGCTTGCCACCCATCCCATCCTCCACAACGTCCTTGGACTTGGACTTGGTCTTCCTGACCTTCTTGGGAATGGTTTCAGCCGGCTGGTCGGCCTGAGTGGGTTGAGCCATGCATGCATGGACCGTCAGGATTCATGATATGAAGTAACATGAAGTAAACTTTTGGACTCGATCGGCTATGAAAAAAGACATTCAAAGATCAGTGCTAGACATCAATCGATTTGATATTCATGCATGTCCGCTTTTTTTGATTATGTTTCTTTACCAAATGGAGTGTGAAACTATATGTGCAACTCATTGAAATCCAAATCGAGTCTCATGCTCCTCCCTCCTGGGAGGAGTTTCAGCTGACCTGGCCACCTGCTGATACTGTTGGCGAAGCTTCTCGGTCGGAACTTCCGGGGACGATGTGGCAGGAAGAGATTCTGGGGGACTAAGTTTCATCACATCCATAGGCTGGGTTTCGAGGTTGTCAGCCGCAGGTTTCTCGATCTTCAGGTGTTCAGTACCTGCGCGTGTTTTTGTATTTCCACTTATACATGGAAAGTAGGATGGCAAGGATTGTACAACCATTCAATGGAAACTTTATATGATATATTATATGAAACATTATAATATGAAACATATCATATAATGTTTAATTGCATCATCGGGGAAAAGAAAGATTGAGTTGCATGACTCCCCAGAGCTGGCCTTTGGTCCGCTCAGGTGGCTCCTCTGCCTTCATCTTCCGGATCTCAAGGTTCACGTTGCTCTTGCGTGCACGGATCCTGACATGGGCCACTAAGAATTGGCTACATGGCATTGGGGGCATTGGCAATGTGTTTGCATATATCATCAAGATCAAGCTTTTCAGCTGACAAATTTATTCATGCACCTGATCTTGAATAGACCGATAGATACCGATAATATCCTTGACGTATTATGAAGTATTCGTTCTATATATATTTTTATCTGTAGTGATCGATGCACATGAAACTGCAACGAGCTAAGCCAATGGCTCAGCCAAACGTGCTTGCATTCGTTCCAAATCAGAGGGTTCCAACTTCGGTGATCCACCACCAACTTCACCTGCATGGGTCTCTGTTTTTTGGTTTAGAGGATTTTATATGACATGCCTGATGTTTGCATGCATGATTGCACATGATTCCAAATGGATCCACATGACAAATAAAATGACAAGTCGCCAGAACCATGTGCCGAATCCAGGCCTTTGGAAACCAAAGCTGCTGCCGAGTGAGCTGCAGGACCAGAGGGCTGGGACACCACAGGTGGATCGGAACCTGAGCTAGTAGAGCAAACTGGTTTGGATTCCTTCTTCTCAACCAATTGTTCCGGGATATCTTTGCCCTTGATCTCATCAGTGATTTCAGGGTCAGAGTGCGAACTGTCCGAATCATCATCTGAATCAGACCCATCTTGATCCTCATCCCACGCATCGTCATCCTCTCCATTCAGAGCCTGAAGTGATTGATGCAACAATTGAATTCATTAATAATGAACAGTGTTCAGTGTTCCCATGAATCAATGGAAGGGTCGGCTATCCGGTGTGCCTCTGAACTGCTGTGTTTCTCCGATTGCTTCCTGTTGATCTCTTCACAAAGCCCCTGAGGCAGAAGCTCCAGGTGAGTTATCATAAGGTTCTTGGGTACATTAACAGTATTGCATTATAGCATATTGCATAGCCGAAAAATGAAAGTGTCAGGAAGTCAAGTTGCCAAGATGATGGAAACTAACCCAAAGAGAAAGAGCCCCCCCGTCCTCAAGATCCGGGTTGAGAATGCAACACAGCTCCTGGAAGTTCTGAACCTTAGTCCGGCCATCTGATGGGAAACCATTTCATAATTGATTTGCCATGATTATGAATCTTGGATTCAAAAGCAATTGGTTCAAATCTTACTTGTGGTGTTCAAAATTTTGAGATGAGGAACTGTGGAAACCAATTGCTTGCCGGCTTTGTTCTTGACAAGTGTCAGCAACTTTCTGATATACCAGCTATCAGTAATCACCTCCGATGCTACTGGTGTCCTTGAAGTCTTCTGGTAGAGCAAAGCAATCTGTTCCCTCAAAGGTCGAACTGGCGGCTGCGGCACACCCTCTATTCCACTAGATCGAAATAGGATTGCCTTCAAGATATCAGAGACATACTGGCATGACGCTCCCTTCACAGTGACTTTGAAATTCTCATGAAACAAGGGCTCTTTCGGGTTGTCTCTCAAGTAGTCTCTAACAGCTGTGGAATCATCCCACTCCTTTGCTAGACCAGCCGTGGGCACCCTGGGCTTCTTGGCCTCCCTTTGAGTCACCATGGCTTCAAATTGCCGGTGAACTTCGAGATAAAATTGCTTCGGACAAGAATCAAAGCTGATGTTCATCAAAGAGCTTGATAGATACTACCACCATTTCAGGGCACAACCAAAACTTGTAGTCCACGAGAGAATCAATCAGAAACTTCCCACGCGCAGGATGGCGCCTGATCTTTGGTGTGGAGAAGAAAAAAGGGCCATGGCTCGAGATCTTGGGTGTAAAATGGTGTAGGTTGTATAAATGTTTTGTATAATCTACTGTGCATAGGGTTGCCCTTTGGCTCTAAAGATGTCCTAGCTTACTTAAACCAATATTCAGCTGATCATGACAGCTAAGGCTTTTGTGCCAACAATTTCAAAACTGATATATACTTACCACCATTTCATTAATTAATAATCTCCTTAAGTGCCACCAAACCCCGGTGGGCTTGATCCACAGCATCGGTTGATGCCGTTCAGCGTTCAGACCTGAAGGCGTTTGAGATGATATTGATATGATATGAAACATATGTATTATATATGTGATGTGGATTGAAATGCCACATGTTGTGGTATGAAATATGATGTTGTATGAAATGCCATATGGTATGAAATGCCATGATGTGGTGTGAAATGCTTTGATACGGTATGAATATGAAATGCCAAGATGTGGTATGAAATGCCATGATATGGCATGAAATGCTATGAAATGCCATGATACGGCATGAAATGCTAAGAAATGCCATGATTGGGTATGAAATGCCAAGGTGGGACATGAAATGCCATGAAGTGATATGATCATGCAATGATGTGTTGTGAATTATTATAAAGGGGTATGAAATACCATGACATGTTGTGACAATGCAATGATATGGTATAAAATGATAGTTCATGATATATCATGAAATAACCATTTGGTGAAATATAGGTTTTATGTAAAAACCAGGTTTTTCACATGAGGGTCAATGAAAGCCAGGTTCTTGAGTTGCGACCTGCTTTTTTATAGGTTCTTGGCTGTGATGGTATATATATAAACCAGTTGATAGTTTGGTCACAGTTCTCAATCCCTCTTGTCTACCAATCCTCCAACCAACTACCAACGCGTTTTTTTCAACAGAAAAGTGGCCAAGAGGATGTCATCGTGCTCGACACGGGGCGCCCAGCTGTGATAGAGATCGACGAATGTGGCGCCTTGGGTGAAGTCTTTTTGGCCCGTTCAGGAGCGAAAGAGATGGTTTGCCTAGTTTGCAGTATTAAAAGAAAATGGAGAGATTGGTCTCAAGTTTTGAGCAAAAAAACCTTTAAAAAACTCGGTGATTCTTTGAACACGCAGTTTAAAGTGCATGGAACATCATCAGCATGCACACACATGATTAAAACCAATGAACAACTATAAGTAAACGTACAAGAAAGGACGGCAATGAATTTGTGTCACAGCATGTTAATTACACACATGTACGACAGCACCTGGATGGGCATTTGCACAGGCCTCTGCCCTTGTGAGGCCCTAAATAGCAGAAATAGCATATGGGTGAAGAACACACACGTTGACCCACGCACCATTTGAAGGGCATTCAGAATGACGCAGTATACAGCCACAGCCCTTCGTACAATTCCAAATGTCTATCGCTGCTTCTCCCGTATCACCAGTGGCCCAGGCAGCATTGAAACGACATGTCTTTTCCCGTGTGGTTGGAACTTGGACGCCTTTTTCTGCGGGACCACGGCGGTTGATGGAAACGAGATCCAGGTGAGCCATTCTTTCTATCGTTGGCTGTCCATTTGTACATCATACAACATGTCCCTTGAGCGGAAATAGTGACAAACTCTTTGGTTCAGTCTTGGCGGGATGTTAGATTTAATATGTTTTAATGTTAGTTCATTGGCTTTGTACCACCTAGGCCCAGTTTCAGTATTGAATACTTTGCATGGTGGCTGAGAAGCCCACCCCCATTAGCCAACCATTGTGCAGGTCACCCGACACAAGAAGCCAACCAAAAAGTTGCGCTTCTGAACGTGGTAGATCGTTGGAGTTTGGTGTAGGACCTAGGAGTCACAGAGGCTGATTTGATGAATGACCTTTACATCTAGACACGAACACACTTTTTCTAATATATTCATTCCATAATGCTTCCAGAAAACAACTTGGCATTCACATGCATTTGTTTGACCTGTATTTGGGCGAAAAAGTTAAAACGTATATCTGTCTGTCTGTGGCAAAATTTCAACATCCTGCACCTTTCCTGCTATCCTGTGCCCAGCACCGGACACCCTCCGTGCGGCCGGATGCAGAAGCGAGTTGAGCATCGCCAGGCGGCACGGCAAAGAACAGAGGCAGACATAGGATGACATCCGCAGATTATCACACAGAAGGAATACTCAATGTTCAAAGGATTTCAAAGGTTTTCCTTTCGGGGTATGCTATGGTTTGTTTCCTCTTTCAACACCCAGCAAATATCCAAGTTTGGCACACCGAGTATGATGTGACGTTCAATCCAAGAGCTTTTGGTGAAACCTCAGAAGATCAAGCAGGTTGTGCCCCGTATGTAGCGTTTTAAGTAGTAGTTTAGTTCAATTTTATGGCATAGAATGGTATAGATTCATATCTATATACAGAGTTAATGGGGTAGCGATGAGAGAGAGAGAGAGAGTTTATGGAGTTTGTAAAGCAACTTATATCTGTGGGTCACCACCGTTGCAGGTATACAACAAAATAGTGTGGCCTATAGGGTAGCCGAAATGAAACCCCTGAAATCCAAAGTCCATGGTTATTTTTCAAATGTAACGTTTTATCATTATCCTTATCCTTGTCCAGAAGGTACACCAAATCATAAAACTCAAATTGAGAAGGAACTGGGGATAGCTTCACGGTGGATTTACCATGTTGATCGCCGATGCTGAAACTCTGGCCGAAACTTCAAATTTCCATCAAGAAGTACATTTGTATCTGTGGTATCGGGTTTTGGTTCTGGAGTTGACTTCAGCACTTTTCTATGCTTTTCAGCCCAGGTGTAAAACAAATTCTATTGTTTGGGCATATCCCCCCCAGGAACCTGCAAAGCCCATTGGTTTCTTGCATTGTTTTCCCTACCAATGATAATGCCAATGACAATGGATATCAACAAA
The DNA here is from genome assembly GCA_947184155.2 of Cladocopium goreaui. Lineage (NCBI taxonomy): Eukaryota > Dinophyceae > Suessiales > Symbiodiniaceae > Cladocopium > Cladocopium goreaui. Next base: position 74,493 of record CAMXCT020004190.1, on the reverse strand, counting down.
AACCAAGTTGGGATGGTTTATTTATACCCTTGACATTTTTTTAAACACATTTTGGCATATTTTGGTTCGAACGTGGGTTGATTCACAGCTGGAAAGCTTGGCGGCCCTCGGGCGCCTGGTACGAAGTGACGACGGCAGTCTCCAGTCCGTGCGGCATGACCAAGCTCCCCGAAGCCAAATGATGGAAACGACCATAGTACCTCTACTGGCTTGTGGTTTCAAACATGTTCATTGTTCTGATGTAGGATAATCCCATTTGATTAAAATTTTCGATGGCTTGAAACCACCAACCAGCGTAGCTCTTGGTATGTCTCAAAAGCTTTCAAAATAGTTGCATGCTGCAAAATGTGGATGTTTGTGTGTTTGAGTATGATTGAGTGAATGTGGGTCAAAACAATTTTAACACTTAACACCAATAAATCCACTGGCCATGAAGATGCAGAACTTTACGCATGGGACCACATCCTGCATGGTGCGCATCATTTTGATGCATTTTTTTTGGAGGTGTGCAGTTTTGACCCACATTCCGCCTGACATACTGTAATATCTGTACTCAGACCAGCTTTGCCACTTTGCAATATCCTTCCATTTTTACGGTCCTTGCCCGATTTTTGAGACATATCGCAGCCCCTTTGAACCCTGTGAAATCGAAAGACACAGCGACCCGTTGGCGTCCCTGCTGTGAAGTTTGGCGCATGGCTCTGTCAACATGATGGGGCGCGCCAGCGACGCTGGGAGCATCAGCGCGGAACATCAACTCGCAAAACTAAGCAACCTGGTGAGTTTTTTGAGGCAATGTATGGCAATGTAGATTTATAGAATTTGATAGGCTTTAAGAATCTTTAAGACTAAGCCCCTTGCATTTGTTTCCCATTTTGAGACACGAAACTTCCACACTGCTAGAAGGTTTTCGGTCACAAGGATTAGTTGATTATTCTTGTCCTCATTCCATCATCACTGGCGAGACTGTTCAACAAGGTGCCATTCTGAAAACAATTCATAGGACTTCTTAGGTCACCCGATATCACCAGCAGTTGAATCTGTCATGTGACTGATCCAGTGCTCGAGTCGAAGTGTAGCACACGTGACGCGCTTCTTCGTGGATCTTTGCCGTTCAGCCATGTTGTCTGCGCTCGTCCAGCAGATCTGCAGCTTCAACCTATTTCCAGAGATTCAGGTGGCAGGGGATATCAGGGATGCACGTTTTGGAGGATGTCTTGAAGGTTTGAAATTCTATAGGTGACATGTCGTGATTTTTTGTCTATGTTGATTACCCGTCAGTAATTTAACAATATGGAAAGCCCACCCTTTGTAGATCATGTTCATTTGGTCTTCCCATAAATTTTCCATCTCCAATGAGCTGGTCGTTTTGGAATCCAGGATTGGAAACTCTGTTTTGTTTCAACAGACATCATGGATTTGGAACTGCTACAGCCTGTTCACTCATGGTCAATCCGTTGTGCTTCGCTATGGGTCAACGATTAAGATCCATGCGACCAATTGTTCTACGAGTTCTTGCATACGAAGTCATATGGTAGCCATACAGGCAGTTTGATGTTCGGATTTTTTTTTGCCCGTGCTCATGTGACTGATTGTGACTGTGTCTCAGAGTAAGGCTGTAAGGGATGCTTCTTATCAGTATTATTCAACTATTAATCAATTTAGGTAATTCTTCAGGACATGTAAATGTCGAATAATACTTATTGAAATGATGGTGGTTGCCTATTAATATTACCCATTGATCACCTATTGATTACCTTAATAGTCTATCCAACTATCCTTCCGGAATGCAAATGTTCCAGTCTCTCAGACCGATTGTTGGTTCAGCCACCTCCCCTTTTTCTGGCTGAAAAGCTTCATATCTTCCATAGAACAGGTTGATCAATCCCTATCAATGATTGCACAGCATCAAGGCTAAAGACTGGGGGTCCCTACTAACATGATCTATGATTCTCTATCTTGATACCCTCTGGTAATTTAACAGTTTGCTATTGAAAATGGCTATTTATAGTGGATTTTCCCATTAAAAATGGTGATTTTCCTAAGTTATGTTAGTTTACCAGAGGGTATCTGTTAAATAGATGGAGATGTTCCATTGCCATGTTTCATTACCGGATGGGACGACCATTTGTTCTCTATGTATTCCTCATGTGGCTGGAATCGGCTAGAACCTCCATGGGTTCGGTGGGTTAAATCATCAACTTTGCAGCGTTATTTGACCAGAATTGGTTTGGGGAAAAAAATGCAGGAAATTCTAACATTTGGATAGTTCACATAGATAGTTCCCCTACATCAATCCATTGACTAACGAAGTCTCCAAATTGTAGATAAATAACAATTTTTATCAAGGTTTCATACCAAAATCATGTTAAGCCCGAATTTTCATGGGAAACCGGAAAACCACCCATTTTTCATGGACTTCCTGTTTGAAACCTCATAATGACAACTAAGGCTGGCTGGACAACTGGAGCTGTTTGAAGCACAGTTTGAAGCGGCTGGAACCAGCAGGGCCAGCAGGGCCAGCAGGGCTAGCAGGCGCGCATCTGTGACCTCTGAACTCCTTTGGGTGCAGGATGACGATCTCATATGATTTGAAACATAGTGTTACCCTCTGGTTATTTAACATAGCCATGGTATAGATGGCCCATAGAAATAGATGATTTTCCCAGCTATAAACATCCATCTATGAGGGATTTTCCATGGCGAACTGTTACATAACCAGATGGTATAGGGTGTTGAAGGGGGTGGATGAAAGGGCGGGGTTGAACGGGTGAACATATATCTTCCTATATAGTGTATTGTAAAGGGTTAGATCCAACCCCAAGCTTTTGTAAAGCTCCTTAGCAGTGCTAACATTAAGGGCCTGTAGGGCATACCAAAGGGTTTGGAGTTGTTCCTAGCACTCCTGGTTTATACATTTTTTGTCAGTAACCGACAATGACAATGGACAATATATGGACAATAAACGGGATATGAAAATTGAAACCGGCATTCACTCAGTGAATTGGCTCTTCCCCCCAGCCACTAACAGTTGTAAAACAATCATCACAATATTTGTAGGGAGCCTTATTAAATATCACATATATAGAGTATCATAATCCACTGTTAGTGGGTGGGGGCAGGGTCCAATGTGTTTGTGCTGCCGGAATGGCTGCAGTACGCATGTACAACTTTGGGACCCTCCGCCAATTCTGCCGGTCAGCCCTCACATTTGGCTCAGCCCGTGCCTCAGCTCTCATCTTTCATCAGCTCTTACCGGAAATGCTGCGCATTCTGACCCTTCTGACCCTTGCCACCTGCGGTGCCTGCGGTGCCGAGTGTGGCGAGGAGTGTGTCAATGATGTCAATGTGGCAAGCGGATCAAGCGCCGCAAGCCGCAGTCAATCCCTTCTCCAGGTTGCAAAGACCCAGACACTCGGCAGAGCTCGGCAGTGGCGCGGCCCCCATGTTTACAGCATAGCCATACCATCCCATACCATCCCATACCCAAATTAAGCTACGGCTTGCTACTTCAATCCCGGATAGCCCCTGGACTTCCTACTACAAAGCCCTGCAGGAGATCGCACTGATAGCAATGCGAAAAGCTCATCCAAATCACCCAATGTGGGTACAAATTCTAAGGGTGAAACCTCACCCTTCTTCATCCTATGTGGGATGATTCAGTTGGTTGATTACTATTTTTTGGGAAAGGTTTAACGGTTAAACGGTTAAACCACCAGTCAGTATACCAGAAGGCCATCCTTCGCCTTCTGGTTGGTGCAGTTGTTTTCATGTTTGTCCAGACTTCAATTGCTGTTACCGTACAAACATCAGAGTTTACCACGAAAAATGCAATATGCGAGAATTGAGGACGAAAAAGAGGCTGATGAAGCATGAACTTGAGTGAGCATGAAGTGTTACAGAAATTGTGTGAACCTGTCCAGTAGGATGTACCACTTGTTTCTTTTCAACGCTTTTGCAATTGTTGTTGGCTATAGCCGCTAGCAAAGGAACGAACTCATTCCGGTATATAGAGTATTTTGGTAAACCAAATGTTTTTTTTAAACAGCGCAGTATGCATTCAATACGCATCACATTATATAGTTTGTTGACAACCTATATACCATTGTTTTTTGGCAGTTTCTTGGTCTATTGTTGGGCTTAACACATTCCGAAATAATGAATCATCGTTCTTTTACCAGGAGAGGACAAAAGATCTCAACATGTACAAAGCGTTCTAAATTTTGTCCACATAGATTTGCTGGCTGAACTTCTCTAGGTTTACAGTGGCGGTTGTTTCCGGTCGTCGCTGTTCTAATGTCACGAAGCTGGCTGAGGACCGGAGGCTACGAGATCGGCGGCGACAATACGCAAAGCTGCAGCTATCAGCGTGAGCGCCTTCCAACGCCAGCTGAGTGCATGGAAGCCGCAGGAGCTTTGGGTAAGAACTATGGCTTCACGGGTTCCTATGCCGGCTGGCCTAGAGATTGCTTCATGTACCGCGATGTTTCTTGGCGATTTGGGGCTGGAACAGGTTGGTACCCTCACTGGGATCGTCTGGGTTTATGTTGCTATGAACTGGATAGATATAGGCAAAATGGAAATAAAGGGAACGTTTATAGATTTTTAGATTAAAATAGATTCAATACGATTCAGCTATTTGATTTGCAGCTTTCATTTGCTTTCAGGTCATCTACTTCAACGAAGACCAAGTGACATGCTCTGGACGGGACAGCGCCCGCCTGATCTGCAAGCGTGTGGAAACTACAACAACCACGACGGAGAGCTTGCCTAACGTGTTGAGCTACGAGATTGGCGCACCGGGCTTCGACTGCGCAGTAGGCCATGTGGTTTCCACACATGTCGAGTGTGCAAGCAGCGAACTTCTCACCGCAGTGGGGCTCAGTTTTTCTAACTGGGTCTCAACGCATAACTTACAGTTTCTTGCGACTGCCGAAGATGACGTTTTCCATTGCAAAATCCATAGCTAAATTTGTCCGAGCATGGGGGGATATCCAAAACCCTTATTTGTTCAACCAATAGATTTTGGGTTAACTCATTTTAGTGGCAAACATGGACATGACGTTTCGATGAACCTAGCGCAATTTCATGATTATTTTGCGCTCGAAAGCCAACGTCCAAGGTTTGGCTGCTTGTATTCATCAAGTCTTCATTCCCTGTTCTTCAATTACTATGAGGGTGGATCGGTTGACTACAACTACATGCCGGTCTGCAAGACTGAAGCTTGGGGAAGAGCCATACAGCAGAAGTTTATCATAGTTTATCCCTTTTTCCAATTGTGGTGGGTTTACAAAAGTTGCTTGCGGTGTTTGACAGTCCCACATAGTCCCACAAAAAATGAGCCACGCTAAACGCCACGCCACATCATCAAGATACATCAAGATACATCTTAAGTTCTTGGCGGATTTTTCCATGGATCAACGATCCAGGAAAGCAGCCCGGTGATCCGAAACTTCAACATTGGAGTCTTTGACACCAATAGCTGTGCCGCTGGAAATCCCATCCAAGATGTGGAACTTTGCCGGGAGGCTGCCGCCTTCTTCGGTGAGGTTGCTTGGCAGAGCCAGAGAGTTGCGGGCTTGCTACGATTATCCAATGCATGATGAATGATCAGATTGATGATTATTATTAACATTTGTTTCCTGCTATACTACTATATATATATACTTAATGGCAGTACCTAGGTGAAGGTATAATCCATTATTTATGGTTCAGGAGGGTTTATGATGGTTCGTGCTCATTGGCTACAACTGGATTACGCAGCAAGGGACCAATAGTGGAGTACCAGTAGTACCGCACAAGGCGGTGGCGAAAGTTTCAAAGATAAGAAACCTATAGGAGAGTTTGGTTGTTGTGAATCATGGATGGCAGAGCGAACCTGCTGATGGATCGAAAGGTGGTTGGAGTGTCGGGCTATCTATCTTTCTTTTTATTTATCTATTTGTGTATCTACATGTCTTTCTATTTGTCTTTCTATCTATCTCTTTCCATCCGTCTATCTTTCTGTCTGTCTATCTCTATCTATCTATCTGTCTATCTATCTGTCTATCGATCTGTTTGTCTATCTCTCTATCTGTATTTCTGTTTACCTATCTGTCTATCTATTTGTCTTTCTATCTTTATATGTCTATCTGCTAGACTCCCATGAAATTTGGAACTTGGAAGCTGAAAACCGAAGCTTTTCTGTGAGACTTCCTTTAAATTTGGAAGGTGACGACATCAAAAACTCAGCAAGGCGACTTCCTCCAAAAATCGAAGTCGCCACAACATCAAGAACGAAGCAATTCTGCGAATTCTGCGAGATTTCCTTCAAGAATGGGCCGTTGATTGCTGAGCTGACAGCCTTGTACCAATGCGTTTTGCGATTTTTCCATCCCATGTCTCTAATAGTACTGCACCTGCCACGAAAAAGTCAGGCCAGGTCATACGAAGGGCTGCGCCTGTCAGGCAAAATCACCTTGGGAAACCTGAAGATCTATCAGGAAATCAACGCCCTGACCTCCGAAAATCTCTGATGAACATGTTTCTTGCACTGCGCCTGCCACGGGAAATGCATCTTTGATCGTCCCATGCCTCCCATGGCGCTGAAACTGCTACAAAACCTTCCCTCACGTTTTTGCATGTTTTTGCTTACCTTTGGCAAAGTGCAGAATCCATTGCGCCTGCCACGCAAAATAACGGTTGAACGTCCAAAAGTGGACGAAAAAGCTGATTTCGAAATGTGCTTCACGCCGCAACTGCGTGCACCCATTCCACATCTCAACTTCCAAAAGTGCTCCGACTGTGGCGTGCTTTACACATTTTGACTTCGCAATGTGCTTCGCGCCACAACGGCGTGCACTTTTTCAACATCTCACTTTCCAAAGTTGTTTTTTTTTTGGGCGTAGTTTGACATGTTTGACTGTTTCGCGCTGCTTTTTCCACATCTCAACTTGTAAAAGTGCTCCGAACGTGGTGTGTTTTGCAGATTTTGACTTCGCAACGCGCTTCGCACCACAATGCCGTGCACTTTTTCGACATGTCAACTTCCAAAAGTGCTCCGACAATGCGGGTGCTTTCAGCATTTTGACTTCCAAATCTGCTTCGCGCCACAGCCGCATGCAATTGTTAATCTCTCATCTCTCATTTGACGAGATGACTTCGCACCCGCCGCTTTAGCGAGCCTACTTTTCGACCCTCCAGAGCCAGGCAAACATTGGAAAAAACACGGTGTTTTGCGATGTTTTGCGACTTTTTTTTCCTTTCCGCGCACCTGGATCTTCTTTCTTCTGACGCTGTCTCCTCTCTCATCTTCTTTCTTCTTCCTTTCTCTTCTCTGACTCTTCCCACCTTTGCTTGTCAATGTGCCCTTATTGCCGGAAGTTTGACTTCAATGATTGCTGAACAATGGAAGAATATGGCTATGGGTCAAATGCTCAAGCCATTTCGGTGCCTGTGCCACCCACAAAGCACAACACCATTGTTAGTAGCAATTAAGCCATCCAATTTTGCGGGTTAGTACTTGCGACGCACACCTTGAATATAATACTTGGATGTATTTACCCTAGTCCTCAAAGCCTCTCGAAATTCAGGCCTTTCATGAGGACCTCCCATGTGAGCAAACGACCTGAAAGGACTTGAAAGGACCTGAAAGGACCTGAAAGGACCTGAAAGGACCCGAAAGGACTCATGGGTTTTCTGCAGGATGCTGAGGCTGTTTCTGCTTGACACTAAAGGGTCAACACACACAGGGTAGACTAATACGAGCAATTTGATTCAAGATGATAGCTTGAAATGAACACGCCACAAGAGTTATGTCAAACTGAATAACGTTGCCACAAAATGATGGTTTCACAAAAACCTATTTGCCCAGTGAACCCATGAGCAATGCCTCAGCTGGCCGTTCAAAGAGTCAAGGGCTTTTATGTGATACCCTTTATAGTCAACACTCTCCCGATAAACTGCCAAGGGCGAACTGCAGCCCTTTATTGCAACCTTTGGGTCAAAACACCTTTATGATCTGTCCCCCAAAAGTAGCCCATTTAGTGGAAACAGTTTCCTTGGGTTCCAAGAGTTTTCAAACCGGGGTCACGCTGGGAGGCGCCTGCACGCGGCATTTCTTCTGCCGATGCAATCTTGCTGAGCTGAGAACTTACATCAGGGGACAGGTGGTCGAAAGATCTTACTAGCCCGTATTCTGAGCTGGCTGAATCAGGTGGCCAAAGCAATCTCTTTAATTTCCCGGTAATTATGTGTCCAAGATGTTTTCTTGCTTTGCACAATACTAGTTGTGTTGACATGGGGGAAAACATGTGTCCCCGACAAACTTGGGACACTAATTGCAGACATACCAACTCAGAAGCCAACTGAGTTGGCAAATTCGAGAACAGAAACATAGAAGACAACATATCAGAATTCAACATAGTACATATCCCATTATTAAACAGAAACATGGTTGCAAAACAAAACGTAAACATTGTTTACATAGCAGAAAACAAATCAAATCAACATATCAAACATTACAGAAACATAGTAGGAAACCATATAACAATTTTAATCAGACACAGAACGGAAAGCAAAGAAAAGAAACGTAAAACGGAAACATATAGAAGAAACAAAGAACTGAAACAAAACATAATTTAGTTTTGAAGGAGAAACTTAACATAAACAAAACATTAAAAAAACATAAAACTTGAAATAGAGAGCAAACTGTGAAACATAACAGAAACATAATATAAAACAAAACAGAGAACACAAAATAGAGAAGCAAACAGCGAAACATAACAGAAACATACAGAAACATGCATTTTTACAAAAAATAGTGAGCAAATGTGGAAACATAACGGAAACATAACATAAAACATAAAATAGAGAGCACACTGATAACAGAAACATACAGAAACAAACATGCATTTTACATAAAATAGGGAGCAAACAGCGAAACATAACAGAAACATAACATAAAACAAAACATAAAACATACAATAGAGAGCAGACTGCGAAACATAAGAGAAACATACGCAAACATTTTTAACATGTTTGAGCCAACGGACTCGTTACCGTCGCACAAATCCACATCCGGTAGCCTGGGGTGGGGTGGGGTGGGGTGGGATGGGATAATAACGTCATTGGCATTTCCACATGAACCTGATGCTACGCTCTATGACCTTCAATTGCAATTCCACATGAACTTGATGCTACGCTCTATGATCTTCAATTACAATTCCACACATCCGCATCCGATAGCCTGGGGTGGGGTGGGGTGGGGTGGGATAATAACGTCATTGGCATTTCCACATGAACCTGATGCTACGCTCTATGACCTTCAATTGCAATTCCACATGAACCTGATGCTACGCTCTATGATCTTCAATTACAATTCCACACATCCGCATCCGATAGCCTGGGATGGGGTGGGGTGGGGTGGGATAATAACGTCATTGGCAATTCCACATGAACTTGATGCTACGCTCTATGATCTTCAATTGCAATTCCACATGATCTTGATGCTACGCTCTATGATCTTCACTGGCATTTCCACATGAACCTGATGCTACGCTCTATGATCTTCAATTGCAATTCCACACACCCACATCCGATAGCCTGGGGTGGGGTGGGGTGCGGGGGGATAGTAACGTCATTGGCATTTCCACATGAACCTGATGCTACGCTCTATGACCTTCAATTGCAATTCCACATGAACTTGATGCTACGCTCTATGATCTTCAATTGCAATTCCACACATCCGCATCCGATAGTCTGGGGTGGGGTGGGGTGGGGTGGGATAATAACGTCATTGGCATTTCCACATGAACCTGATGCTACGCTCTATGACCTTCAATTGCAATTCCACATGAACCTGATGCTACGCTCTATGATCTTCAATTACAATTCCACACATCCGCATCCGATAGCCTGGGATGGGGTGGGGTGGGGTGGGATAATAACGTCATTGGCAATTCCACATGAACTTGATGCTACGCTCTATGATCTTCAATTGCAATTCCACATGATCTTGATGCTACGCTCTATGATCTTCACTGGCATTTCCACATGAACCTGATGCTACGCTCTATGATCTTCAATTGCAATTCCACACATCCGCATCCGATAGCCTGGGGTGGGGTGGGGTGGGGTGGGATAATAACGTCATTGGCATTTCCACATGAACTTGATGCTACGCTCTATGATCTTCATTGGCATTTCCACATGAACTTGATGCTACGCTCTATGATCTTCATTGGCATTTCCACATGATCTTGATGCTACGCTCTATGATCTTCATTGGCATTTCCACATGATCTTGATGCTACGCTCTATGATCTTCAATTGCAATTCCACATGATCTTGATGCTACGCTCTGTGATCTTCACTGGCATTTCCACATGAACCTAATGCTACGCTCTATGATCTTCAATTGCAATTCCACACATCCGCATCCGATAGCCTGGGGTGGGGTGGGGTGGGATAATAACGTCATTGGCATTTCCACATGAACTTGATGCTACGCTCTATGATCTTCAATGTGAGAAAAAGTTGCGGTTGCCCTTTTTGAGGCTGAAGTGATGGAAGGGTTGTCATTCCCAAAGTAGACGGACCTTTTTTTTTGATAGGTTTTGAATGCAAAAACTCGCTCCACGCTGTGAGGACGCAGTAATTTTGATCATTTTCGCACGCCGGTAACGCTTCCGCCGGGATGTTTGACTACCCTGCTCTCAGCACCAAAGCTGGGATGGGCGCAAAACATGCGTGAATTCCCATGAAAATCCGTGAGAAAGGACCTCCCGTTGCGTGAAAGGACCTTCCAAAGCGTGAAAGGCCCGTGAATTGGGGGCCCAAATTTTCCAATTGTTGGGTCTTGGAGCATCATGGGAACACATGAAAATTATGCCATCGGAACATGTCAGGGCCCCACTTTAGTTGTTCAATTGCTTAGTTGATCCACTTATTCAAAAAATGTTCACACAATTTCAGCATACTCCTTCCATTTTCATGGTTCCCCTGGAACACCCGTCTAAAATGCAGGATTCACCGTTTATTGAGCTGGGTTCCTTTCCTGGGTTCAATCACTTGGCTCAAAACTTCAGGCTTAAAGTGATTTTCTCATTTAGGGTTCCGTCCACAATGCCAGTCTCCGCTGCCGCTTTCATGTAAAAGACACTTGAAATACATTTATGTTTCTGTATGCTTCTGTTATGTTTCGCAGTTTGCTCTCCGTTGTACGTTTTATTTTTTGTTTTCGTTTTGTTTTGTATTATGATGTATTATGTTTCTGTCATTTTTCACAGTTTGCTTTTTTTTTTCGTTTAAGTTTTGTTTTATGTTTTGTTTATGTTGAGTTTTTGCTTCAAAACTGAATTATGTTATATTTTAGTTCTTTGTTTCTGTTATATGTTTCCGCTTTATTTGTGTTTATTTGCTTCCCGTTATGTGTATGATTAATTAAAATTGTTTTATGTTTTGTTTTTTTCCTATGTTTCTGTTACGTTTGATATGTTGATTTGTTTCTGTTATGTTTTCTTCTATGTTTCCATTTAGTTTTGCTATCATGTTCCTGTTTAAAATGTATTCTGTTGAATTCTGATTTGTTTTCTTCTATGATTCTGTTAGGTTTCTGTTTTTATGTTTTGTGGCAACACCAAGTTTGCTCTTCCATTGGGCAAGCCCTCGAGTTTGCCAACTCAGTTGGCTTCTCAGCTGGGAAGTCTGCAATTAGTGTCCCAAGTTTGGAGGAAGCATTTTGTCCCTCATGTCAGCACAACTAGTATTACGCAAACTATTTTGGACAAATAATTAGTGGGAAATTAAAGAGGTTGCTTTGGCCACCTGATTCAGCCAGCCCGGAATACGGGCTAGTAAGATCTTTCGACCACCTGTCCCGTGATGCAAGTTCTCAGCTCAGCAAGATTGCATCGGCAGAAGAAATGCCGCGCGCCACCAGGCACCTCCCAGCGTGACCCCAGTTTGAAAACTCTTGGAACCCAAGGAAACTGTTTCCACTACATGGGCTAATTTTGGGGGACAGATCATAAAGGTGTTTTGGCCCAAAGCTCAAAATGTGTGCACGCTCTGGGGATTTAGGTGCGAAGCATTATGATTTATTTGATGTTTTATGATTTGCATAACATCATCATACATCATTTATGAATATTTATGAGGGCCTTTTGGGAAAGACCTCTGTATGAAGGCCTTTGGTGAAAGGATCTCAGTATGAAGGCCTTTGGAAGTGTAGGGTTTAGTCTAGTTACAGATACAGTTTTTAGTAATATATATATATGTATATAACATGTTGACATCAGTTTTTGCTTTAAATATAGTTACATTTACACATACACGCATATATATATATAAATATACGTAGCTATATGTTTAGTATTAGATATATACACATAGTTGTCCACACAGCTGTTTAAAATAGTATATATTTATATATTTATATAGCATATAGTTTGATCAATATTTTACATATGATGATATATAAACATATTTGGCTTCTCCATGGTTGGGTATCATTGTACAACTCAGTGTGGCCAGAAAACGCGATTCGACGATGATTGCCAGCTGGGATTATATTCTTGGACCAGCTCATGCGAAACATCATATCAAAGATTCGTAGAAAACCTACATACCGACACCTATAGGAATCCCACCAACCAATATGGCGGTTAATAACCTTGGTAAAGATTTACTAAAGGTTAATGGTTGCTGGGTAGCCCGTGGCCGGTCCCTATCAGGTTTTGATGAAAAATAGTCAAATGATGCCAAAGTGCAAAACCTTTGGATAAACAGAGAAACCTTTGAGCTTGCCATGTGAGCACAGGTCTTCTCCGCAGAGGGTAGTTACTCCGGCTACCCTCAGGGATGTTTTAAGTTCCTGAACGGCGACGTGTATTGGAACCGCCATGAAGGCAGGAGAAGGGCCGGGACATGCCTTGTTGGACAACTGTTGGTGTTGTTTTTCCCCAAGCAGGGTGTCCACAAGGGGTTCTTACGCTAAGAGTCAAGGCCGGTGCTTGATCAGGGTGCTCCATCTGGTCCCCGGCATTTTTCCTGTTCTGCGATGTCCATGTGCGTTTCGGTTGCGCAGTCTCCAGAAAGTCTGCCCCGCCACTTTGGGACGCGGCTTTTTTCCTGTAAATTCTCACGCAAAATTGCTTTTGTGACTTGTCCCAGTGCATTTCGACTGCGCAGGCTCGCACAAACAGTGCGGGGTTTGTCCAAGTGCATTTCAACTTGCGCAGGCCGGCGCAAACTGTGCGCCCCGATCTTTGGGCGCGGCATTTTTTGGGGCAACTTAGCGCAAAAAATAAAATTGCTCTTGCGGCTTGTCCAAGTGCATTTTGACTTGCGCAGAATTGCACAAATTGTGCACGATCTTGAGGTGTGGATTTTTTCCTGTAAATTCGCATAAAATGGCTCTTGTGACTTGTCCAAGTGCATTTCGACCCCGCAGGCTCGCACAAACTGTGCGTCCCGATCTTGGTCCCCGGCATTTGTCCGGCAAATTCTCGCATGAACGGGGTTGTGTGGAAATCCTCCTAAATTCCTCTCTAACCTTGCATGATCCTGCACTACAGGTCCTCAACGGAAGATCTTGTGGATATTTTTGTGAGATCCTCTCTAACAGGTCCTTGCGTAAGGAGCTTGCAGATGCCATGTCTTAGAGGTGCTTGGGATGCTCTTGTAAGATCCGCCCCAGCAGCTTTTACAATTCCTTGTGCGAAGATCTTGTTGAGATCCTATAGTGACATGCTGTCAGAGGCTTTCGCATGATCTTGTACAGGTCCCTCTCAGTGTCCTTACATGATCTGTTACAGGTCCTTGTGAGAAGATTTTGTGGAGATCCTGTTGGCATCCTCCTCAAGAGGTCCTTGCATTAAAATCTTGAAGATCCTCCGCGTTGGTGCTTGTATGACAAGTCTTCTGGGGTGCTCATAGGACGTTCTTCTATGAAGTAAGCTTCTCTTTATAGATCTACATAGAAGGTCCTGCTCCTGCAGTTGCGAGAATGTCTAACCTCATCTGTTACTGTTCCATAGCTACTGTTAGCTTGTATCTGGTACATTGGCTTCCTACCCTCCACGCTATTTGGGGTCTCTGGCCGGCGTATTTTTTTGTGGGATAACAACTCGAAATGCAGCTAGGCACCACTAGCTGTCAGCTTCAACCAATGGTTGACGCAGCTGACTACAACTAACACGCAACAAATACGTCCAGGTACCAGTGCCCACGTTTCTTGTATTTTCTGGGTCCACTCATTGTGAGTGGCTGACAGGCAACCTTCCAAGCCCCAATGCTGCTCCAATTTGCATGGGGTGATCTGAAGGTCTGAGACGGCGGGTGCGTCTTGTGGCGGGGTTGCCGCGGTTTGCTTTTTGAAGTTTTAAGCTGCTTCGCACGTCGAGCTCTTTCACTGGAGTTGCAGTTGTTTGTTTTGCAATGTTTCGCATGCAATAGAACAAACACAAATCCAATGAAAACATATTTCCTGAGGGATCTGATCATGTGTTTTGTCGCTTCGCTACCCTAGGCCCTAGCCCCGAATGTGTCTATAGCCTCGAAGCCGCCGAACGGGCCACAAGCGCAACCGTAGAGCAAAAATCACGTGTCGCACGGTCACCCTGTGCTGCGAGACCACATGCCCCTATGGAGCTATGGGTGGATTTGCCCGGTTCATATAATAATGAATTACTCATTATATAATTACATTTTACAAAGTATGCATGTACGATTGCTATATTGATATTCGTGTACATATATATATATATACGTTGTTGGATTGCATTGGTTTGAACAATACGGATGGTACTATATAGATTAATTATAGGTTATTATGGGGGTTTGGGTAACGAAACCACATTTCTTGCAATCCCCTTCTTTGAGACAGAGATGAGAAGCTGACAATGGTTACCCAATGGTAAATTATGTAATGACATGTCATATCAGTTCTCCATAACCATAGCCATTGGCCAGGGTCCTGAAAATTTGTAGCAAACTAGAAACCACCCTCACCAACTACAATCTATAATGTTCAATCCGATTTAACCTATTTTCACTCATTTGTTTGTGGGTGTTATTGCATGACATTGCCAAGTGACCGTGCAATAGGCTCTGGCCATCTATCGGTGACAAGAACCAAGACAGCATAGCATATGTTCATGAATTTGTTGGATTCCATGCCACTTAGCAACGACAGATGATCAGTTGCCCTCATCCCCTTTCAAAAAATGTGATTTCTACATTATTTGAATTGTCAATGCCATTGGCTCGCAGCCATGAAGAGGGATGACAAGAACCATGGCCTGGAATCAGTTTCCATGACCATCAACCATTGAAGGGATACTGACTGCTTCAATAGTTGGAATGGGGAAGTGCCGGAAACTGTTTTGCGCATGTTGACATTAATTAGATAGGATTTCCTGTTTTCTGGAGACTATGATCAAACAATATGAGAGCAACATCATAATACATATTGTGTGCCAACTATAATACCCAGTACAGTTCTCTTAATCTCCGTTTATTATCCACAGTAATCATTGCACCAACCACCATCACCGTTCGTTCCAACAGGACATCGTCGACGCAAGAACCATTGGAGCTGGAACTCTGGGCACCTGGGGTGGAAGAAGGTTGGGATGGGTCCCAGATTTTGACCGCGATTTCTTTTTAGCAATGGCAACACACAGTAGTATATATAGTCATAGCTGTAGTAAAATCATGACAGCCTGGAATGCCCAAAACATGTTTTGAAGAGCGTTGGATGGATTGACATGTTTGAATGTTTGCTAATTGTTCGCATGAGACAGGAAACGAGTCTGTGTCGTTTGCATGTTCCCGCGCAAAGTTATTGTTGAAATCAGCGCTTGAAAATCCCTGTGAACCAGTCACCAGAAAGAGAGCATTGTGCTTAATTACTCACCTGGGCATGTGTCAAAAATTCAAAAGCTATGGTTCGGTCATGTTCGGTCCTATTTGGGCAAGAACTTACCGGCGTGCTCACTCACACTTGGGCGTCATAGTCACGACCTGTTGAAAATTATCGCCGACAATCAGCGTAGCATTTGCGTGAAGAACGTATATGTTGAGCTATACTCCATTTGTGGAGAATGTTTTTACCCTCCAGACTGAAGGGTTTATTTGAAAATAGCGCGGTCCCAAATCCAATCATCTATCATCATGAATCATCATGTTCTACATTGGACGGTTCGGGGCGTGTGGATTTATACAAAATATCGTTCCGTACAATCAATCCACAATAGGATCATATCACTGTCCTCCACTTTGTATCGCTGTTTCTGTCCCATATCACCAAGTCACCAAAGCATCGAGACAATGTTTGGTGCGGGACAACATGCGACAGTGTCGATGACATCCAGACAAGTTCTTAATCGTGTTTTGTTCCTTGAAACAACATGTTGGGTTGACGGGGGGGGTTAGCAGTTAGCCCGAGTTCAGCTGTGTTGAATTCTGGCAAAGTATTCTCCACTTCATCATACTTCATGTTCTCAGGTCGTCCATGTTAGAATACTGCGTTTTCGCCTAGGCGGCGTATCTTTTTTTGTGGCATCAATTCATTTGCCTTCTTGTTCATTGCGAAATATGATTTCCTTTGTTCATAGACACGTGTATGAACTTTTCGATCATTTTTTTGAAAATCTGAACGGATTTTTGAACGCTTACAGTAGATCGTCGCGTTTTTTCGTCCTGAATTTCATTCCTTTTAGCACACTCATGTCTACAGTGTGTGGTATTTTTTCAAATTTTTCCACGTGTCATCTGTCTAACCAGGAACACTCATGTCTAAAGTGCGTACCATCAACAACGAGAGCAAGTCACATGGAACGTTAACATCCCCCCCACCCCACCCCAACCCCTGCGTGGCGTAGCATCAACAACGTGAGCAAGTCACATGGAACGTTAACATCCCCCTCACCCCAACCCCTGCGTGGCGTAGCATCAACAACGAGCGCAAGTCACATGGAACGTTAGCATCCCCCCCACCCAACCCTGCGTGGCGTAGCATCAACAACGAGAGCAAGTCACATGGAAGGTTAACACCCCCCCACCCCCCCAACCCCTGCGTGGCGTAGCATCAACAACGTGAGCAAGTCACATGGAACGTTAACATCCCCCCCCACCCCAACCCCTGCGTGGCGTAGCATCAACAACGAGAGCAAGTCACATGGAACGTTAACATCCCGCCCCCCACCCCAACCCGCCAGCCCCCAACAGTCATCTGGCCTCTCTCATCCTGACGGGGAAGATAGCCCAGTGCAGCAAGGTCAGGAATTTCTGGGCTAAACCCCCCGTCTACCCAACATGTTGTTTGATGGGAAATACATGGAAATACTGAAGTTTTGTTGGTTCCGTCTTGAGTTTTGATGGGATGTTCGTTGGCTTTGTTTATAAGAATGCCACCTGGGCCCGGTCTCATTGAATCCTTTGGGGGATGAGAAGCCAATACCTCCTAACCAACCATTGTGCAGGTCATCCGGTACAAGAAGCCAGCTAAAAAGTTGCACTTCTGATTCAGAAGTGGCACTTTTTGGCTGGCTTTTTCTGAGCATCGGAGATCGTGGGAGTTTTGTGTAGGACCTATAGGCGTTACAAAGACTGACATAATCAGCGTAGTTTTTTTGTGTTATGTCTCAAAGGATTTCAAAATCATGGCATGCTGCAACATGCGGATGACTTTGTGTGTGTGTGTTTGAGTGAATGTGGGTCAAAACAATCTTAACACCGATAGATCCACAGATCATCAAGATGCAGAACTTTACACATGAGGACCACATGGTGCATGGTGCACATGTTGATGCATTTTTTGGAGTGCGCAGTGGTGACTTTTGACCCACATTCCACCTGACATACTGTAATCAGACCAGGTTTGCTATATATCCTTCAATCTTTATGGTCCTTGGGGCCCGATTTTTGAGACATATCGCAGCCCCGTCGAAATCGCAAGACCTAAGGCTTAGACTCGTTGACGTCCCTGCTATCAACAGGGATGCCAGTGGGTCTAAACTGCGTCTTTCGATTTCGACCGTGATGTGAAGTTTGGCGCATCGCTTTAATTTTTCGGCTTGGTTCTGTCAACATGATGGGGCGCGCCAACGAAAGAGGCAGGAGCATCAGCGTGGAAAAAAATACTCTGCGCGTGAAGTCGCACGCTGGCATTTTTAAAATTGCATTTTTGGGGTCACCACATATCACCACCATTTTCGATCGAAAAACATGGCTGGCCCACTAAATTATGAAACATCAATGGTAAGCTCGCTTTTTGCGATGGGGGAATACCAGAGGGCATCCACCCAGCCCGAAAGAGCACAACCAGAATTGCAATTTACCGGGAAACATTATAATTATAATCACAATCCGTAGAAACTGGGGTCGCTCCATTTGCAGACAAACCCACATGCCGCCGTTGGTTATGTTTCAAAGTTGTTTTCTGTCACTGGCATTCAATTCTCTTTGACTTACATTGGTGTATGACGGTTCATGTCAGCGTCAATATCCGGCTGATTGTTGTGTATACTGTCTACTTATTTTTTACCTATGGTGATTTGATATACTCTGGTTGGTGGTTTGGAACATTTTTGATTTTCCATAATATATGGGACAATCCTTCCCATTGACTAATATTTTTCAGATGGATTGAAACCATCAACCAGTACTAGTGACAACTACGATTTTGTGCGGAAAATAACCATGATTTCTCAAGCTGCTCTTGGTAGGTGATCCGAGATGCAAGGAGACTCTGGGATGGCCTTTTCCCAGTGGATTAGCAACAAATACTTGAATACACCCGCAGTTATTCGCAACGAACAAACTACTACTAACTACAAACTATACTATATATAGTGCATTTTGTTTAGAATCTGCAAAAACTACCTTTGTTTAACCCAATGTGGTGGCTATTGCGCATAATACAATTCTTAGTTGTAAGTTACATTCTCATTCTATCTCCGATACAAATTGCTGATCAGCTGCATCAGCTGGTCAAATCACAATTTATCCCATGGTTGGTTCTTTGGCTCCCCATATTGATCACATTTTCCCAATAAATCACCATTTTTCGCGATGACATCCCAATCTGGATTCAATGAACCATGATACATCCACATGTTCGATATACATCACCATTTCAAATCTTTCTTTGCCCCATGGTTGATTTGTTTAATGCCTATGTGAAGATTTCAATCCTACGATGCTTGCCCTCCCACAGCGCGTTCGTGTTGTATGCGCCGAAAATCAACAGGAGCTCAAACGCATCCACCGCATGCCGCCCGCGGAACAGAAGGCGTCTAATCAAAATTAAAGAAAGGCGTCTAATCTAAGGGTAATTGGCAAAGACATTGTGGTTCAATGTGTTTAATCACACCAAATCAGGATTTTGCCGAACATATGGGTAACACATGGGCCAATGGTCAACATTGTTTTTTGCCGTAAAATATGGGTTTTAACATGGACAGACAATTTTAGCATAAACAATTGGGTTTAACAATAGATCAACCTGGGATTTTGCCAGTCAACTACGGTTAAACCAACTGATACAGGGCAGTTTGATGCTTTAATCTGTTGCCTTTCAATGGGCTTAAACAACGGAACTTTTACAGGGTTTCCAAGATCAGCCATGAATCCATAGCCTCCTTGGCGCTGCATAGACCCAACGTTGAATATTTTGAATAAGACGAGATGGGCATTGGACCAGAACGTGGTCTCTACGTTATAGAAGTTATTGGACATTGTTGGACATAGTTTTTAGATGTTTTTAGGTTTACAAGTGTCCCGCTATCCGATGGTTCAAATAAGTAGTATGGTTGCCAGCATAGTTTCAATTGTTCCCAATGATAAATCCTCATTCTGTTACATCTATTTATAGATCTCATAAACCGCGGTTTTTCATCATCTCATGCCGTGTTTCAGGTCCTTTCACAGCCATGTTGACCTTTTTTCAGCGAGTTTTTCAGGTGGCTCTCCGTGCCCAATTGAAATTGTTGACGCCTGAGGAAGCCGGCTCCACTGCAGGGTCGAGATGAATAGATGGATCATATGGATTTGACACAGATGACTTTATGGATGATTTTTATGATTGATGATCCATTTATTGATGACTTACTATATCTATTCATATGCACTGGATGCAGAAAGATTTTTTGGTCTGAGATGCATTTGGCTTGAATTTGATTACCCTCTGGTAATTTAACATAGCCATGGTAGATGCGATCAGATTGGGTGAGATCGAACTAGCAATGAACCTTCCCCCTATTTTGCCAGACCTAGGTGGAAAAAAAAATTTCAAATTGGTAGGTCCTGTTTGGTTGACTACATTAGTTTTATATCCCGCTATATCCCATTATTATATATGGAAATTCTTGCTGGTTGAATTTCCATGTTCTTTGCTACACCCCAGTTAGATATTCGAAATTTAGTGAATATACTGTATATGCTGTTCCTTTTTAAACGTCCTTTCAAATCAGAGATTTTCCATTTAGCCACTTTGATGTTATCTTATGATTCTATGCTATTCCCATTAAAACCCAAGGAATTACAACACAATTCCATTATGAAAACCCAATGAACTCCCAAAAGCCTCTGGTAATTTAACAGTTCGCTATTGAACATGGCCAGTTAGTTCAATGATTTACATATTCAAAAGGTGATTATTGCTTTTTGTATGTTTACCAGAGGGTAACTCCTCAGCAAAAGTCTTTGAGCCATGGGCGTCTCAGCCATGGGCCAGAGATGGCCACAGGAGCGGGAGGCCCTCATTGGCGATTCAGACAGCTCCTTGGCAGAGGGCGCGAGGGCTTGGGCACGATGAACACAGTAGGGGATCATTAAATGATGATACTACCATTATATGAATAGTATGGGATGGTAATTGAATAATAATACTAGCGTTCACATATTGGGGGGTATTTCATCACCCAGGAACGAGGAATCCCGTTCTTGACCAGCCAGTTTATTGTGTTAAACAGTGAACTTGGGCATTCTATACGATAAAATAGTGGGCCAGGTATATATCAACAATGGCAGCTGTACTGTGGCCTGACTGTGGCTATAAGTAGATGAATGGAATAATTGTGATGATGAGACTGGATACTATGATAGCGTTGGTAAAGCAACAATTACACCCCCACCCATATATTAATGGTTCATAGCACATAAACATGGAAAACTGGGGATTGTTTATTATTATTGCTTTACCAATGATAATGTGGCAAACTATCGACCTTTTTGTTTTTATAACCAGTTGGAGGCTACTATAAATCATAAAAGTAGGGCATGCCCAACGTTGTTTAAACCCAAACAGGGGATGACTTACTATTCGGTTTCCCACATTATATATAATTAGGATCAACAGGTACGGGGAATGTGAGTTGGAAATGAGTTGGTAGGTCGTAGTTGCTTTTGGAAGTGCCAAACTTGGACGATCTTTGAATATCAGTAGATGTGCTGGGTGACTTTCTTGTTTGAACTGGGGGCAGTTCCACCGTGGGATCTAAAACCGCCGAGCTTGCAAGCAACAGTCAATGCCTACGCCGTTAGGTTGCAGTACATGGTTTCAAATAAATTGTCCACAAGGACATGAGTGCATAAGTATGGGTCACATGATGTTTGATTGTTTATGCAAACAATTACCAGTGCCAGTTTTTCAAAGGTCCCTTTCGGGCTACCAACCTGAGACGCCCAACCTTGTAGCATTTGAGGTGAAGATGAGGTGTGGTTGGGAAGGGAACCATGCCCTGGATTCATGGGAGGGGATTGCTTTATCCACCAGACACGGGCAGTTCATCAGGCGTCGTGCTTTTGATCATGGGACTGTCAGAGTTTGTCAAACTGATTTCTTCTGGTGTTCTAGATCGGTTCGATCTGACCAGTGCTTCATAGTCTAATCCTATGGCCGCGTTTGGGAAAACAATTTGTGGGACGTAATAGCCACCGTCACAAGATACAGATATGGTCCGTTCATATCCATTTTGGATTAATAAGTCATCATGCATATCAATTGTTGGGGGATATCCCCAACTAGAAACTGCTATTAAAAAATGGCACCCCGCCAATTCAACAGCCTAGGAGTTTATTAATCAAGGTCGCATTACCAGTGAGCACATGTAAAAATCACAAAAAAACATCATCATAATCCACCTGCTAGGTGAGTTATCAAATGTGATTTTCCGTACTGGCTACAGTAACGGCCCTACTTAAGAATGGCTAGAGCCTACAGTAATGTCGTAATGCCCATCATATGCCATCATGCCACGGTATGGCACGATTTCCATTGACATTCAGCATTCGACTTCCAGGCACCAGCAAAGCCGGCTGTGCAATTGGCCCCGGCTGCTTGGAACATGGGGACCGAAGAGAAACCACATAGAGACCACAAAAAATGGGTTGGGACCGGTTGGGACTATCAGATGTATCATATTTTTCTTTTCTATCAGAGAGGTGTGCTTCTTCTTTTTTAAAAAATGATGAAATATATTGAAATATATAATTTCTTTGGGGAGATTCCTTCACCGAGGGACAGGTGATGTGTTTTTTTAATCATGAAAGTCAACTCCAATGCCGACTGATGGTCATCACTCCATTGCTAGGGATTCATAAGCCAATTATAGGGTGAGCATTATGGGATGGATGACCATCCCACGGATGTGGCCCCCATCACCAACAAGGCTCAAATGGAATGCCCGCATGGTCACAGCCTCACGGCCTTTGGGGTACGACCGCCAGACTACCGGAAATTTGATGGAGCGGGTGTTGCGGGCAGCGATGGGGGCTGGTGGCATTCCATTAATATATATGCAACCATCCAACAACATTTAGCTTCCATGTGAGGTTATTGTAAGGGGGCAGGGGATTATTGAGGTAGATTCTTTGAGCTCGATGTCATCAAAAAAGGGCATACTTGGCCCGCCCGCATACTTTTTCTTTCTAATAACTCTATTTTAGTTTCGGCATGCCAAGAGTGGTTGAAAACATCCCATACCAGGTATGCCAACCATGTGTGAGAGTTGGCATGTACATACATATACAACCATATATATATAATTATATATGTATGTATACACACATATATATATACATACATATATATTTGTATATATACATACATATATAATATTTACATATATACATATATATACATACATATATATTTGTATATAATATACATACATATATACATATATACATATATACATATTTACATATACATATATATATATATGTATGTATATGATATATATATATGTATGTATGTATATGTATATATATATATGCATATATATATATACATATGTGTGTATATATGTATATATATATGTGTATATATATATATGTATGTATATATATATATAAATATTTATGGATTTATTTATTTATACACAGCCTAAAATCGGATGATTTATTGCTAAAAAAATGCTTTGTCCAGTTTATACCAAATCCTCAGTTTCCATGAGGCTAGAGCCAGTTGACTCCACTTGGATCTTCCAACCCCAGGAGACGAATACACCTGTGACGTTTGTGGTCGCGACGGCGAGTACTGCTATGGCGTCTATCACTGCACCAAGTGCTTCCAACAAGGCGGGGAACGGCGGAGGCTTGTAAGATCCCAACGTATCCCAAGAGATCCCAAGGGTGGCGGCCCCCAGGGTTGATGTCACATCGTTTTTGCAGAGCCCAAAACATTTGGTGAACTCCTATATGTCCTGCTATTGCCAAGTATCACACCAATAAACTCAAACTAGTTCGAACTGAAATGTGCATGGAAGAAGTGAACCAGTCTTGGTGTCAATCTTGGTCTGATGGATTACTGACCTGGTTGTGATGAAATGGAGGAGGACTATTTGGTTGACAGAGTAGCTTCGGTTAGCTATGAAAGTAGATACAAAGTCCCCATGAGTGAGAAACCCCGGCGAGCGTCTTCCAACTTTCCCTCTCCACATCCCAATAAATTTCACTTGTTTTGTGGGTCTCTGACCCATTCAATTTCAGGTCTTTCACCTCCTTGGGGTGGATAGTTCACACGGTGAACTCCCCATGGTCAAGGGGAAAAAAATGAAAACATACATGGCCTGTGGCCTGCCATCAAGACTCAGGAGGCCGGCAATTCGACGCATGTCCAACTTGCGGTGGCACTGCTGGCGGCACTTCGAAGCCGGCGAAAGGCAAAGCATCGAAGGGAAAGAAGCGATAAGACGTCGAAAAAGCACCGTGCTTTCTCTTCGACATGATCCAATTTTGGGATTGATGTTTTGTTGATGTTTTGTGGTTGTTTTGTGGTTGGTTTGAAATAATTACGGGGAATCCGGTACGTGTCATGTTCTATTTTCCAGCCGCCTTTGATGAAACCCATTGACGAGCCATATCCAGTGAGATTTGTAATAACAATTTGGATATTTCATGGGATCATCTTGGGTGGAGATGAAGCTGTTGGAAACTAGTGGTGCTTCGCCAAGATGATTGGGGCCATCTTCCTACCAAATTATATGAACTCTTGTGGGGGACAGGTATATCGACTTGGTTAACAAGTGTAGCCGTCACCACTGGTGACGTGGCTCACATAGATTCCGATGATACTTCTCGGGTCACTGGCAAGTAGACAGAGACGGGGATTGTGATGTTTTAAGTTTAGGGCAATTGTTGTTTGAAATTCTGAATGCAAGAGAAGGGCAACCACTTATACGCTGAATAAAACTTGTTCTGAATTAAAAACCACCCAAGCTCTGAGAACCAAAACCTGTGCAGCGGTTGGAATGGAATGTTGTTTTGGGAGTGGCATGAGGTCTGATTTTTGGGTCAACATTGTGTGTTTTGTGGTCCTTTTTTGCCCCCAGGCTTGAGCAAACTACCGAAACTCTTCCTCGAGGGCGGTGCTTTTTCACCCGCAGCCTCTTTGCTTCGGCTCGACCGGGCCGCGCTTTCTGAAGCTTTAAACAACAGCCAGAAGCTATGCCTCAGTCTAAACACGATGTTCAATACAAGTCATAGCCAGTTGAAAGCCACAAACGACAATTTTCATTGTTATCATCATTGAACCAGAGGAACCACCACTAAGAGGATGTCTTGGAAGTTACGTGCCCCCAACGAATTCAGAACACAGTCGGAGGTGCTTCAGAATGCCCTGAAGCCCACATAATTTACCATGAATTTCATGCCACGATTTCCCCCATCACTAATTGGGCACCAAAAAAAAGGGTCGCTGTGTTGGTGGACCTCTCCGGAGATGTCGGTTCCCAAATTTAAAGTGTGAATCTCAGAAAAGCGTGGATCCAGATTCCCAAGGTGGCCCCACCGATGGCCCAATCTTTCATGAGCTGTATGTACATCATTTCTTCATGAGCTGTAAATACATCATTTCTTTATACCTGGATAGCATATGACTCTCCACATGAATGTATGGTGTACTGAGTGTACAGTAACATGTTTTAACATGTTTTTTCATGTCTTCTGGAGTCACATGTAAAGCATCAAGCCACCGGGGCCTAGCGTTGCCAGGTGGTCCTTGTGGGCGACCAATCCGTGGGCAAAACAGCGCTGGTGATGTCCGGTCCACGGCCGTCCACGGCCGTCCACGGCCACGGGGCGCTGGGACGGTGGGACTTATGGGACCTAAATCCGAGTGCCATGCCATGGATGAAATCGGAAAATGATCAACGAAATGTGAAACTTAAATTAGTTGATTAAGGTAGCAATGGGTTGATTCATATGATTCATATGATTCATATGATTCATCGGAAAACCAATGGAAATCACCATTTTTGGTAGGGAAATGGTCATAAATCATCTAGAGATTGGCAATTTTCAATTGCCGTGTCAAAGAACCAGAGGGTAGCTCATATCTCAGACATATCATATTGGTTCATATGGGAAACCATCATCAACATATGGCAGGCTGCTGTTTGGTCCAAGATTTGCGCAATGGTTTGTGTCACAGCGGAGGCCCTTGCAATCAGTACGACCTTCCCACAAGGGGAACCTGGTTATGTTGGCCATGTTAATTCTGTTTTACCCCAATATGGAACCATAGGCAACGATTCTGCCAACTGATGCATTCCCTTTTAAAATAGAGTTGAACGTGAACTACAAGATATGTTTTTCACTTAACTGGCTTGTTTTAGATACATTTTCCCTTACAATTACATTGCTATATGATGAGATTTTTAAATAGTTCTCCCCTTCAAGATAGATGTCCCCGCGGTGAACCCATCCCTCCATCATTGCGCTTTCTTGGGCGCTGAGGCGTTATTTGAAAGGAACCTTTGATGAGAAGGTGGGGGTTCCAAAACGGGTGAGGTCATTGACCGGGACTTCTACTGGGTCAAACGGTCAAACTTTAGATATTTTAAAGACTTGTTGGAAGCCGTAGTCTTTGTTTGTAATTTTACACATTTTTACACCCTTGAATATGAAATACCAGCCTAATGGTTTAGTATTGGATCTATTTTTGGGGTCCCATATATCTGGATGTAAAAAAAGCCCTGTGGGGAAGGGATGAGCCCAAAATGGCACCTGCGAGTGCGTCTGTGCTGCTGTAGCTGATTCATGCACGATCACCACAACCTGCAGGGATATCGAAAAAAACTCTTGAAACATCTTGAAACCACTTCAATGCATCCAATATATGTGTTTATTCTCCAAGGGTTGCAAAGTAGAGCACACATACGTCACACACACTTAAAAGTTCCACACACACCAAAGAAACAGACGGTGCCCATACAGTCACTGGGTACATCCTGATGTGATGAAGTTGGTAAATGGTTCGTAAGTGGGTCATTGACTGCAGACATGCTGGGCTATTGCAATGGCTCCCAGTTTCGAACCATGTGCAAATTTCTGGCTTTCGGGATGATGTATCAGGTGATATCAAGTGACGCGATATGCCTCGTAATAGTTTGATTCAATCCATTTACCCACCTTTTACCCACCATTTACATGCCATTGACCATGGCTGGTGGGCCGGCCGGCCGGCCAAGTGCCGGAATCAATTTTTCGGATTCGTAGGTTGAGACAACCATTGGGATGGACTTCCAGACCAAGACCGTGCAACTGTTGAATGGAAGTGGCTCAGCCAGAAATTTTCACGGGATTTCCAACGTCGAATCGTTTTCCATGTTTCTGAATTTAAGCTGAAGATAACAGAAAGGGACAGGGACGTCAATTTTTACTGAGTCAGCTGTGGATGATTTGATGGGATATAAATTATATAATTTGTAAACATTTGCAATATTATAGCGATTATAGTTCCAGCCAAAGAATCATGCCAATATAATTGTGCCATTACAGTATCTTATCAGAACCATGTTCGAATGCACCGATACAAGCAATGCCCCGGCTCCACTTTTCTTCCATAGCTCTGCCTTGCGTCAAGACTCCCAAGGCCCCATCAGGCTACAGTTGTGGGACACTGCTGGGCAGGCAGGTTTGGTAGGTGCATTCCCAAAACCTTGATGAACCATTGACGAGAAAAATTGGATGTCAATGGGATGTTAATGGGATATTTCTTGTAGATGTTTGTTTAATCCGATTTGGAGTTGCCCAAATATCATTGAAACTGAGATGCCGCTGAGGACATGTGAGGGGCGGTCAGGCTGTTCCAGATTCGAACAAAATGATGGCCAACACTTGGATTGTTGTTCCTGATCGTGGCGGTGTTCTGTCATTTGTCCGCCAAATCCCAACCACAAGTGCTACGGATTCCATTTCGGAGCAGAAGACATCCTTTTCAAGGCACAACTTCCACTGGTGACTCGATTATTTTCCATTTATTTTCGCTTTACATTTATCAGAAGTTAGAAGTTACTGTATCTGTACACGCTCTTGTTTAGCATGTTTTGGCAACATCTTCAAATCAAGAGCTCCTACACCTGACATCCACGGCGTCAGGAACGCTTTCGAAGCCTGGTGAGCGGCTACATTCGCGACGCGGCGGCGGCCATTGTATGGTACCTGGGCTTGCAGTGGGGAAACCACAATTCACTGAGGTGGATGATTATTCTCTAATGGTGTTGAATAATATGTTAAATATCCCGATATATGGCTTTGGGTTTCACCAATTGCCAATAGATGTTCTTTTTCAGGAGAAACCAACTTATCCACAATCACCTCTGGTTGGTGGTTTGGAACATGGCTTTTATGACTTTCCATAGTGGAACATGGCCATGGCCTGTATGACTTTTCATATATTGGGAATGTGCAGCTGAACCAGAGACTGTCCAGCCCGTGCCTGTCAGGTCATTTCACCACCGCTTGTCACGACCGTGACTTGGCTCAGGAAAGGGCCCTTTTTCTTGCGCCAGCCATGCCGGCTGCGACCGGATCTTTGTGATCCTGCTGCTGTGGAAAACCGGTGCGCTGAGCACCTCATTTGCATTTGGGTTCTAACTATATCATTTCCATCACCTACGGCGACTTAGCTGCATTTGGTGTGGGTTTGCCCAATATAGCTCCCTGTGCTGCCGCTACATTGGTAGCGGAGCGATACGCTCTGGGACCTGGTGGTGTTGCGTGAGGAAGTCGCTGAAGGTGACTGGATCCGCAATCATTGCTTGTGTCTTGGATTGGCTGGTCTACCAGATTCTACCTGCTGGACTTCAGAGACCTTTTGGCCGAGCTCTTTGGTGTCTTTTTCTTTTTGCACTTCAGGTGATACGACCTGAACCTTTACCTGGCCATTTTGGCCCACTCTGAGGTGTCAACATGTCCTCCTTAGGTGCTCCTTGAAAGTTATAAGTCACTTATAACCTATGGTTATAACTCACTTACTAAGTCATAACTTCTTAGCTAACTTTTTGTAACTTTTTTTTTTGCTATAAAAAAAAGTATCTTTGAGATTGAAAAAAAATGCTCGTTTTTGATGATATTGAGTGTTTGCTGTTTTCAGCGTTTTCAACTGCCTTAAAAAATGCTAAATGGAGCGCTTTTCAAACCGCTAAGAGCTGTTTTTGTTTGAGCAGCCGTTTTCAGCATGTCAAACACTATAATTAATCACGTGTTAAAACCCAAACTGTGACTGAAGATGTGTTCATGTCCACTAGAGAGGATGCATTCCTTGAAGAAGTGTCCAGGTGTTCACTTTACCTTGGCTAAATGCTGCAGTGTCCCTTTGACAAAATTCAATTTTTGCAAGATATCCTAGATGTCTTCAACGTAATTACAATATACATCAACATACCCATACCTGACAACAAATGCATGCGGTATTCAAAACAGAAACGCAGCATACCCTTCTTCATAAGTGCAATCTTCCTTTGGAGCAACGCAGTGTGTTTTTGCAGAACAATATCCCTATGAAATATGAAATGTTCCTTTAAAAGATAGGAGTACAGCGTGCATTTAACAAAATTTCCTTTGAAAGGGGTCCTCCAGGTGAAAGGGGTCCTGGCCTAGAAGCCTCCAAGATTAATTTCGACCGAGTTTTTGCCTTTGTATGAAAAACTCGGTCAAAATTAATCTTGGGGGCTTCGCGCGCATAAGGAACATTCTTGGCCAGGACCTCTTTCACCTTGGGGGCCCCTTTCAAAGGAAATCTTGTTATTTCCACATGTCTAACCTTCCTTTCAAAGGAGCAGTTTCCCTTCTAGAAAAGCCAATGTTGCTGCACAATATGCAGTATTTTTGAGATAGAACATCCCTTTCAAAAGCGCAATATGTTTTGAAATGTGAGATTTTTTCAGAATGTTTTTTCGCTCCTTTATGGCAACACAATTTTCCTTTATGGCAACAGAGCATTGTCCTTTATGGCAACACAATTTTCCTTTGAACAAGCAGCATTCGTGGACACCTGGATTACTTTTCATTGATATATGTGTCTAATCTACTCTAATCTAATCCAATTTAAATCCAATCCAGGTATATCTCATCTATATAATCCAATCCAATCCAATCAAACCCAAACAAATCCAATCTAATCCAATCCAGTCCAATCCAATCCAATTATATCCAATCCAATCCAATCCAATCCAATCTATCTAATCTAGCCAAATCAAATCTAATCCAATCCTATCCAATTCAATTCAATCCAATCCAATCCAGTCAAATCCAATCTATCTAATCTAATCCAATCCAATCTAATCCAAGCCAATCCAATCCAATCTAATGTAATCTAATCTAATTCCAATCCAACCCAATCCAATCCAATCTATATAACCTAATCTAATCTAATTTTAATCCAATCCAATGAGAGCGGGGGACTGTGAGAGTGCGTGTTTTGTTAGTTTTACTGTATGTTGTTGGTGCTAATTTTTCATACACATCATCATGCCTGATGTCTCTGTCAAGATGTTCATCCAAAGAAGATGCCGCCACCAGCCAAAAAAAACTGTTAAAAAATGCAAATAGTCGGTGGAGGGGAAATAGTATTGATAGATTACTGCACCCCAGTAAGCCAAACCATTTTGAAACAGCGGCGAATGCAACCCTTTAAGCACCCATGCACATTATGAGGCATATATCTATCAAATACAGTGCTGCCTTAGCAAACATTTTCATTTCAAGATAAACCTTTCATTTTTAAGCTGCAATGTTCCTTCGACGCAAGGCATGACTTCTTTCAAGAAAAAATATCCCTACAAAATATAAAGCAGTCCTCTAAACATGCAGCGTTCCTTTCTGCAGAAATGCGGCCTTTCTTCCTTTCATAGTAATATCAAGCTTGCCTTCAATCATACAGTATGTCTTTCAAAACATCAGATTCCTACACAACATGCAGTGCGTGATTGACATTCAGTATTGCTGTCAAAAGGTGCAATGGCCGATGCACATTGCAGCATTCCTTGAAACGAGAAAGATTGCTGTTGAAGGAACATGCTGCTTGTAGGCTGCAATCTGCCGCATATTTCCTTGAATGAGAAGCAACATTCTTGTAAGAAAACTATGATGTGTGGACAAATGCAATGCATCCTTTAATGAGGTTAAGCCTCGTTCTCATTTTTTCTCCATGGCGTTTGCTTTTAACGGAGAGACGTCCCTTCTTCAAAAGAATTGCCTTGAAGACAAGATAGTTCCTGAAATAAAAAGCACTATTCTTGCAAAAATACAATATGTTAACTAATGCATTACACCCTTTATGAAGTTAAGCCTCACCATCATGCTTCTTGAATAACATTTGTTTAAAAATTAAAAAAAAGATTCCAATGATGTTTGTGTTGTTCTGTTGTTTCACTCATATGGAAGGGCATACTGCATACATGCAACCACGTTTTTTCCCACAAGTATTATATACATACACTTACTTTACAATAATGATTTTTTTTATAGTATTGCATATTTTTGTCAGTCAGTTGGTTCACAGCCTTATCAACGCATATATAGGAAGTTTTGCGCATACTGGCGCCAACACGTTCTTTAAGGAAGACCATATTCATTTAAAATAGGTACTCAAAGGATTCCATTCTGACATATTGTTGTCCTTCTTCCATTACTTCTTTAAAGGAGCTTTGCACAGCTATCTCATTGAACATGACTTTGGGTTCATGTCAAATAAACGCAGCACTCCCTTATGCAAGGGGACTGTACAACACGATGCCACTTTATGCAAGGAAAGACGTGACTTTTTGCTAGGAACGTCATATTATCGGGAAAAATCTGACTAAGAGCCAAAAGAAGATAGAGTAGGTCAAATGTCAAAGGTTAGCAAAACCAAAACAACAACAAAAAACACAAAAGTGACTGTGACATAGGGTTAGTTTTCTTTGTTTTTTTTGGTCTTTTGGTTTTTGTTTTTTTTCAGTTTTGCACGCCCCAAGGGAAGGATGCAGAGAGTTGAGTCTTGTCACTCGTTTTTTCCTTGCCAGTCAATGCATATGTCAAAACAGAGAATGTGTAAAGAGGAGTGCAAAAAGCGCACTCTCCTGCTCCCCTGTTCTGAATCCAATCCAATCCAGTCCAATCCAACCCAACTCATTCCAATCCAATCCATCTAATCTAATCGAATCTAATTCCAATCCAACCCAATCCAATCCAATCTAACCTACTCTAATCTAACCTTATCTAATGTAATTTCAATCCAATCCAATCCAACCCAATCTAATCTAATCTAATTCCAATCCAATCCAATCTTATTGAAGTGCTGTAAAGGCCTCTGTGGTAGGGGAAACTGGGGTTTACTTGGGGATACTACTGTACCAGTATAAAAAATGAAAAAACAGGTAGTTGATGAATAAAAAAATACAATCAGTATACCACCAGTATACCACCAGTATACCATGGTATACGGCCAGTATACCATGGTATACGGCCAGTATACCACCAGTATACCATGGTATACTGAGTATACCATGGTATACTGGTGGTATACTGGTAATCCAATCTAATCTAATCTAATCTAATCTGATCCAATCCAATCCAGTCCAATCCAATCCAATCCAACAACCCCATCCAATCCAATCCAATCCAACCTAGCCAGATTTGGGGTTTATAGGTGGGATAATTTTATAATCGGAAGACCTCGTATAAAATTATTTCAGTGGCATATTCTATGATTTTTTACCCCGAACTGCCCCAAAAAACGACATGGGAAAATACGATGGCCAAGCATGTCCGGCCATCGTATTTTCCCCCAATCTATCTAATCTAATCCAATCCAATCCAGTCCAATCCAACCCAACCCAATCCAATCCAATCCAATCCAAGCCAAGCCAAGCCAAGCCAATCCAATCTATCTAATCTAATCCAACCCAATCCAAGCCAATCTATCTAATCTAATCCAATCCAATCCAATCCAATCCAAGCCAAGCCAATCTATCTAATCTAATCTAATGCAATCTAATCTAATCCAATCCCTCAGTCCCTCACCCAAGCCTGTAAAGACCTCTGTGGTATATGGGGACATCTCAAAATGAGGCGCGCCCTTTTTGACCCCCCAAAACGCTACTTAAAAAACAAAAAAGGGCTTGCCTCATTTTGAGACATTCCCATATGGGTGGGATATATTGGGATGTTCTAGGGGAAACTGGGGTTTATAGTCAGCAATGTCAATATCAAAAAACGTACTCATTGGCTGCCTTTGTTTTTTCATAGTCTTCTGGCATGTTTTCAAAACAGAACAGGGGACTGTGAGAGTGCGCTTTTTGCACTCCTCTTTACACATTGACTGGCAAGGAAAAAAACGAGTGACAAGACTCAACTCTCTGCATGCTTCCCTTGGGGCATGAAAAGACTCAACTCTCTGCATCATTCCCTTGGGGCATGAAAAAACAAAAAACAACCCTATGTCACAGGGACTCTGGTTTTCTTGGTTTTCTTGGTTTTCGTGTTTTTTTTTTGTGTTTTTTTTTGTTTTTTAGTTTTTTTTGTATTTTTCAGTTTTTTTGGTTTTCCGACCTTTCCCTGAGATCAATTTCTTCCTCCGGACTTCGTTGTGTCTGTTTCCACATGTCGGCATGAAGGAACCCTTGGTCAACAAGAAAATTGGATTCTTGAAAGGGACCTCTCTGAACTAAAAAATCAAAATTGTTTCGTTTTTTTCGGTTGGCTGGGGTTCAAACCAATTTTTGATTTCCTGAACAGTAAGGCCTAATTTCCGATTTTCTGGAGGTGGTGCTCTGTTTGTGCAGTGTAGTTTTCTGCTGAGCAAGGAAAACCACCCTCTTTTCAAAGGAATGAACAAACATATTGCATCCTTTTCAAGGAAACTCGCATAAAGGCAGGCTGCACTGTGGTCTCCGAAAGAGCAACTGCTTATTGAAGAATACCCTTTCACAATGATGTTATATTTTCTGCAAGAAACACTATACTTCTTCAAATGGCAATTCCATGCATTGCGTTTTTGTACAACAACTTAAATCACACCATACTCAGCCGTACTCTTTCACTAGGACTGCTGTGTGTCTTGAAGGCTACTTTCTCAAAGGGATGTTACATACTTTTGAAAGGAATATTGTGTGTAACTGTGTATATATATATATAATATATATGTATATGTATATATATATATATAGAGTCAATAATATCATACAGTGAATTATGTTATTTGAAAATTATATTGTATTTTCCAAATGAATAATATTTGTTCGAACTAATATCGTTGTTTAAATCAGTATTTCATGAAACCATCAAGTATTGTCTGAAAGGAATGTCGTGTTTCTGAAAAAAACGCTAATGTATATGCACATTTTATCTTAAGGAAATGCTACCCTTGTCTAAAAGGTGTTCATTAACATATATGGAAAACAAAACGCACTTGTTCCAAAGCTATGCATATCTCAGAGTCTTGCTTTGCACTTTCTCAAAGGAATGTTGCCCCCTCTGTAGAAGAATGTTGCATAGAGGCATGCCACAACTTCCTCAAGAAATGCCACACTCTTTCAAGAATTTCAATGATAACTCAGTATACCATGGTATACTGGTGGTATACTGGCCAGTATACCATGGTATACTGGCCGTATACCATGGTATACTGGTGGTATACTGGCCGTATACCATGGTATACTGGCCGTATACCATGGTATACTGGTGGTATACTGGTGGTATACTGGTGGTATACTGGTGGTATACTGGTGGTATACTGGTGGTTTTCTATACTGGTGGTTACTGAGGTATACTGAGGCTATTACTGGTGTTATACGTGGTTATACTGGTGGTTGTATACTGGGTGGCAACGGGGTATACTGGTACACTCCCTTAATCCAATCTAATCTAGCGTAATCTGATACATCCATCCAGTCCAATCCAATCCCTTCCAAAACCCCATTCAAATCCAATCCAATTCCAATCCAAACCTACGCAGATTTGGGGATTTATTAGGGTGGGATAATTTTATAACGGAAGACCTCGTTAAAAAATTATTTCAGTGGCATTCTTCTATTGATTTTTTACCCCGGAACGCCAAAAAAACGAAATGGGAAATACGATGCCCAAGCATGCCGGCCATCGTATTTTTGCCCCCAATATATTCTAATCCAAATCCAATCCAGTCCAATCCAACCAACCCAAATCACAATCAAAAGCCCAAGCCAAGCCATCCAATCTATCAACTAATCTAGTCTAATCCAACCCAATCCAAGCCAATCTATCTAATCTAATCCAATCCAATCCAATCCAATCCAAGCCAAGCCAATCTATCTAATCTAATCTAATGCAATCTAATCTAATCCAATCCCTCAGTCCCTCACCCAAGCCTGTAAGGACCTCTGTGGTATATGGGGACGTCTCAAAATGAGGCGCGCCCTTTTTGACCCCCAAAACGCTACTTAAAAAACAAAAAAGGGCTTGCCTCATTTTGAGACATTCCCATATGGGTGGGATATATTGGGATGTTCTAGGGGAAACTGGGGTTTATAGTCAGCAATGTCAATATCAAAAAACGTACTCATTGGCTGCCTTTGTTTTTTCATAGTCTTCTGGCATGTTTTCAAAACAGAACAGGGGACTGTGAGAGTGCGCTTTTTGCACTCCTCTTTACACATTGACTGGCAAGGAAAAAAACGAGTGACAAGACTCAACTCTCTGCATGCTTCCCTTGGGGCATGAAAAGACTCAACTCTCTGCATCATTCCCTTGGGGCATGAAAAAACAAAAAACAACCCTATGTCACAGGGACTCTGGCCCAGTAGGTTTTCTTGGTTTTCTTGGTTTTCGTGTTTTTTTTTTGTGTTTTTTTTGTTTTTTAGTTTTTTTTGTATTTTTCAGTTTTTTTGGTTTTCCGACCTTTCCCTGAGATCAATTTCTTCCTCCGGACTTCGTTGTGTCTGTTTCCACATGTCGGCATGAAGGAACCCTTGGTCAACAAGAAAATTGGATTCTTGAGAGGGACCTCTCTGAACTAAAAAATCAAAATTGTTTCGTTTTTTTCGGTTGGCTGGGGTTCAAACCAATTTTTGATTTCCTGAACAGTAAGGCCTAATTTCCGATTTTCTGGAGGTGGTGCTCTGTTTGTGCAGTGTAGTTTTCTGCTGAGCAAGGAAAACCACCCTCTTTTCAAAGGAATGAACAAACATATTGCATCCTTTTCAAGGAAACTCGCATAAAGGCAGGCTGCACTGTGGTCTCCGAAAGAGCAACTGCTTATTGAAGAATACCCTTTCACAATGATGTTATATTTTCTGCAAGAAACACTATACTTCTTCAAATGGCAATTCCATGCATTGCGTTTTTGTACAACAACTTAAATCACACCATACTCAGCCGTACTCTTTCACTAGGACTGCTGTGTGTCTTGAAGGCTACTTTCTCAAAGGGATGTTACATACTTTTGAAAGGAATATTGTGTGTAACTGTGTATATATATATATAATATATATGTATATGTATATATATATATATAGAGTCAATAATATCATACAGTGAATTATGTTATTTGAAAATTATATTGTATTTTCCAAATGAATAATATTTGTTCGAACTAATATCGTTGTTTAAATCAGTATTTCATGAAACCATCAAGTATTGTCTGAAAGGAATGTCGTGTTTCTGAAAAAAACGCTAATGTATATGCACATTTTATCTTAAGGAAATGCTACCCTTGTCTAAAAGGTGTTCATTAACATATATGGAAAACAAAACGCACTTGTTCCAAAGCTATGCATATCTCAGAGTCTTGCTTTGCACTTTCTCAAAGCTCTTTCAAGAATTTCAATGATAACTTATGAGAAGCATGCTGTTACCCTTAGAATCTGAGTTGATGCTGTACTAGGGTTCAATAACACAACATTTTTCAAAGGAACAATATGCTTCCCCTTGCAAGACATTGCATATCTGTTTATGTAGGGGGCTCTGTCAGGAAGATGCAGTACTGCTTGGGGACAAAATGAAATCTTCTGTCAATCAAACGTGCTGTTTCCTCTTGTTCATGCTTGCCATAAAAACTTGCAACATAGATGTAAACACAACCCTATCATTTGAGCATGGCGCAACAGGGCAAAATTGAAATTTCTCTCTGATATTCCCTGGCTAAATGACATAGAACCGTTGATAGCGTTATTTAGTTTCTCGCTGTGCATGTGCAATCTGTTTTGTTTCTTGTGAAGCGGATGATTTTTTGAGGTATACATATAAAAAATATATAAATATAGATGAGATCTTGCAGCAACATCGCTGGCAGATATATTAGATCTTGATGCAACATCAGTGAAAAAAAACGCACTCTCACAGTCCCCCGCTCTCTTCCAAAAATAAGTCAAAAACAAAATTGCTTAATCCATGCCCCAAGCCCCTAACCTTCCCCCAAGGATACCTGTTTTTCCTTGGTTTTTACATGGTTTCTAATGGAACCAGAGACCTAAAGCAAGCAGAAACAACCACAAACAAATTTGTAATGCCTAAGGGGGGGAAGTGGCAAAGAGTTAGATCCACCCACTTTTTTTGCCAGTCCCTCAAAAGAAACAACGGACCAAGACAGCAAAACACCAAGAAACCAAAAAAACAACAACAAAAAAAAAATGCACACCCCAAGGGGAGGGGGTCAGATGCAGTTTGTTGGGTCTTGTTTTTGTTTTTGGTTTCTTGTTTTTTTGTTTTTTGGTTTCCTTTTTTGTCTCTGTAAAAAGAAAAGAAACTGCAAAGGTGAGATTGCAAAGAGCAAACTAACCCATTGCAGGTGCATAAAGCACCTAAAAAGGCGCGCTCCCACAGTGGCCTGTTCTGTTTAAAAACCAGTTGCACATTCCCTCAGCCATGGAAGCGGTGAAAACCGCTCATTTTGCAAAAAAAACACTTCGAAGCGGCTCAACCGCTGTAATGAAAAAAAATATTGCTTTCGATACAATAAAAACATATGTATTTTTCAATTTTTCTAAATTACAAAAATGTGACAAAATAGTTGATATTTGCTTCCTTTCATAACTTTACATAACTTTTTGTATAACTTTAGTTATAATTACTTATAACTGTCAAGGAGCACCTAAGTCAGAGAAAGACCAGCAGAACATTCCAGCCTGGGATGGAAGTGCGAGGTCATGGAGGCGCTACACACGTGAGGTGTGTTGGTATGTCCGTGGGACGCCAGTGGAAAAGAGGCGCTACTGTGCCACGAAGTTAGTTGGGAGGTTGAAAGGTTCAGCTCGTCTCCTTGCAATGAGCTGGACGACTATGGAGTTTGATCATACACATGGTGTTCGAGACCTACTCCAACGCCTAGCTGCCAGTCCGCTTGTCAGGCAGACGTTGCCGAATGCTGCAGCGACCTGTCAGCAGTACTTTGCCTTCAAGCGGGACTTCAACGAGCCGATGAACAACTTCTTGGTTCGCGAGGCATTGGGCTATGCGGAGTTCGTGGAGGCCTTGTTGTTGCTCTACGAGGACAAGAGTGGGGTCAAACAACATGAGAAGTCATTTGACCTTCCTGATGAAGAACCACGTGATGATCAACATAATGGATGGTATGAATGGACCTATGATGATGGAGAACCTGAACCTGCCGATGGACCTGCGAGATCTCCTTCGGCATCTCCAGCCGCTGCTGCCGCAGCTGCTGATGGATCTATGGGGGCGACTTCACCTTTGCGACGTGCTGGTGCAACTGGAGCTGCAAGCATTAGGTCAGTTGGTGTGCCTAGCACTTCAGCTACACCTCTTCCTCGACCTGGCGATCTTCATGGTGGTGGAGCGATTGATGAGTTCTCCTTGGCTGATAGCTTTGTGCTGGGTGTCCTTAGAGGTTTCAGACTGCTACAGTCTGCAGGCCTTTCTGCAGAGGAGAAAAGAGACATCCTAGCATCAACCAAGGGGAGCTTGGAGTTTTCTTCCATTACTCAGGCCTTGCAGACCTTGTGGGACGAGCAGTTCTGACCGTGGACATGGTTCTACTTCAATGAGGAGCTCTATGGGTGGCTACTACCAGGACATCTTCAACGCTTCTGAAGAGACCTATGACCAGAACTGGTGGAATGACGATTGGGGCGAAGCCTACTGGGCTGATGACTATTGGCCCGACTATGACTGGGATCAATGGGGCGATGTTCAACATGCTCAACCTGAAGTTCCACCTGACGATGCTGCCACTGCTGCTGATGATCCTCAACTTCAAGATTCACTTCAAGCTGAACGAGAAGCAGAAGGACTTGCACTTCAAGCTCAACGCACCTGGGCAGAAGCGCAGCGCGCATCTGCCGCCTTGCGTCGAGACCGTGGTTTTGGCCAAATTGGAGCAGCTGGTGACCGAAAGTGCTATGTTTGTGGGAGCAGTTCACACTTTGCTCGAGACTGTCCTGATCGTCTACACCCTTCCAACAAGGGCAAAGGCAAGGGAAAGTTCAACTACCACACTGAGTGGGAGAATGCGGAGCTCTACTACATGAAGGGCAAGGGGAAGTCAAAAGGAAAGTTCAAAGGGAAGTCCAACAACATGCTGGACGTTCATGCCATGTGGAAAGGCAAGGGGAAGTCAAAGACATCTCCTTCGCGCCCTGCTGTCAACGCCTACATGGTTGACAATCTGTATGGCTTGGAGCTGCGTGAGCCCTTGGAAGCTCAGTCTACGGCAGCCACCAGCATGCCGTCCAACTTAGGTTTGCTTGACTGTGGAGCCACTGCAAGCGCTGGGCCTGAAACTTCGGTGCAGAAGCTAATTAGCTCTGTCTTGGCCCAGGACCATGGAGCCCGTGTGACTATCGCAAAGTACATGCGGCCGTTTTTCAGGTTTGGGAACGGATGCTGGGGACAAGCCAACTTTAGGGTTTCTATTACATCAACGGTTTCTGGCAGTGAACGTGCTTTCCATATGTATTGTTTGCCTGACCCCCAAGATGGAGACAAACGCAATTTGGTACCTGTACTTCTTGGCATGGATCACCTATCTGGTAAAGATGCACCTGAGTCAGCCCTCACCATTGACTTTCACACTGGTTTGGCGATAGAATCCATGAATCCCCAACCTCATGTTCATCAACTTCCCTCCAACAAAAAGGGTCACTATG
The DNA here is from genome assembly GCA_947184155.2 of Cladocopium goreaui. Lineage (NCBI taxonomy): Eukaryota > Dinophyceae > Suessiales > Symbiodiniaceae > Cladocopium > Cladocopium goreaui. The sequence goes on along the minus strand of CAMXCT020004190.1, from coordinate 34,660 downwards.
TGCGGGACATTGTGGATTACTTGACTCAGGGTTTCAAATGTGATAAGGGTTCACCAACAATCCATGTGCTTGAGGGTACGGTCCAATCTGCTGAGCTGCAAACACTTGAGTTTCATCCTGTCGAGTTCTATGACATGACACTACATGATTCACAACATGATGATGCAGTTTTGGAAAAATCACGGCAGAACCTCTTGGCCATTCATGCACAACTTCATGTACATCAAACCTCTTCATCATCCAGAGCTGCTTCGGCCTCGATGTGTCCTAGCGACAAGCGCGAGACTTCAAATTCGAAGTTGCCTGCTTCCTCGGCGTGCAATGGCCCAGGAACCTCATGGAGTACAAGAACGGGGCAACCAGTCCATCTTGGATCGCATCAAGATGGCGACACCGAAAGTCAAGGACCAACGTCCTTTGGACCCAAGTCGTGTGATGGAGATGGACGACAGGGATCCCAGGACCGAGGCAACTCAGTGGCCATGCTTCGGCCACCACACGGCCAGCAAGCCTTGCAGCAATGCTCACGGCCAGTGGACTCAATGTGCAATATGCAACCTTCGCCTGCGCTACGTGCCGAAGGTGGGAAGCAACAGCCAAAGCACAAAAGTGGAGAACCGCTTCATGGTGCTGAGGATGTTGACCGAGCTACAGCCTCTCATGCGGGGAGCAAAGCCTACAGCGGCAATTTGCCTGGCTATGCAAAAGAAGATCGATGCGGAGGAGGCCTTGACACATGCCATCGACAAGGAGCTCATGAACCAGAACGTGATGGGCTACACTGTGGGCGGACGCCCCAAAGCCAAGGCCTCACCGACAAGGACCACTCCGATGGTGGAACCTGTGCCAACGACTCCAAGGTCTTCTGCAACTCAGTGGGATGTGATTCCTGCCGAATCACCTCAACGCCTGGCCAACGACCTGTTCGAGCACCTCACCATGGAGGAGAAGGACCAGTTGGAGAAGCTCATGATCGAGCGACGTCAAGCGGCCAGTCAGGCAGCAGCTGCCTCAGTTCCGGTCTTGGAACAAGGGGATCTGAGCCAAGCCTTCGAAAACGAGATGGCATGAACTTCAACCTCAAGAATGTGGAGCACTTCAAGGATGTGGAGCACTTCAAGGATGTCGAGCACTTCAAGAATGTGGAGCACTTCAAGGACGTGGCGAACGAGCACTTCAAGACGGCGGAGACCTATGTCACAAAGGAGCTCTACAACAAGGTGCAGCCTCTCTCTTCCAACGTGGCTGCCAAGGTGATGGTCTTTGCTTCAACTATGATTGCAGCGGCATCTGCAACTATGATGGACTTCACTATGGATGGTCGTGATGGATTGTGGGAAGTGGCATGCGCTCCTCACTCTTGGCTGAGTCAAGCTGCAGAACAACATGGTTTGCAGCCACGGCGCATCAACTTGCAAAGCGGCTTCGACCTCTATCAGCCCAAGACGTGGGAACAACTTGATGACCTTCGACGACGTTGTCGACCAAAAGAATTTGGTGGAGCCTGCCTTGCACCCGATGGTGCCCCTGGACTTCTTTGAACTACAACACGCCCGAGAAGAAGGAGGTGCTTGAAGCCTATCGACGAAGAGAACGAAAACTTCTTTGGCGTGCTCACAACTTCATCAAAAAGGCCATACAAGAAGATCCTGAGATCATTCTGTTTTGGGAATGGCCTCACCCATGCTATGGTTGGAACCAAGAGCCAATGCTGGCGATTGAGAAGCTTTTACATGCTCATGGTCACGAATGGTTGGATTGCCGTATTGATGGCTGCCGCTATCACATGCGAGATGGCAATGGCGACTTTTTGAAGAAGAAGAAGTGGAAGGTCAAGACCAATGATGAACACTTCCACAGCCAGTTTCGTGCCAAAGTTTGTGTTGGTTCACACTGTCATGGCAGAATTGAAGGTCAAGAGACCGCAAAGTCTGCATACTACCCATGGCAAATGGTTCAAGCAATAGCCCGGTTTTGGGTCAAACAAGAAGTTTCCCATCAGCAACTACGTCGCATGGACTTTCACGACGTTGCTGAGGTGAACTTGCTCGATGGTGAACTATGCCCTGCTGGTGTGGTCATCGACCTTGATGCCGATGATGCTGACCCTCCAGAACCTGTACCTGCTGCTGCTGCTCCAAACTTTGCAGCAACTGAACCAACTGATGCTGAACGAGAACGCTTCAAGGTGAAACTGCTTCACTTTCACAAAGCTGCTGGACACTGTTCTGGCCGCAACCTTGCCAGAATTGTTCGTGATGCAAAGATGGAGCCCTGGAAGATTAAGATGGCAATGGACTTTCGATGCCCCACTTGCGATGGACTTCGACCAGGTGGTATCTCCAGCGGCAATGTTCCTCCAGCGGCTACGCATGCTCAGTTTGGACCTTGGGAAGCCATTGGACTTGATGTGGCTGAATGGTATATACCTCTCAGGGCAACCAAACAAAAGTTTCTTTTGGTGATTGATATGTGCACGAGACTCCGTGCTGTTTTTCCTCTTTTTGACAACTATGACATCACCAAGATGACAACTGAGAATGCTGAGCAAATCATGGAAGGCGTTTCCAAATGTTGGCTTGGTGTGTACCCAAAGCCACACATCATCGTGGCCGACAATGCCAAGTCTTTTACGTCTGTGCGCTTTGATAAATTTTGCCGTGAAGCTGGCATCGAGCTTACCTTTCCTGCGGAGAAGGAAGCTTGGGCACATGGCCTGGTGGAGCATGCCATCAAGGACCTGAAGTTCACTGCGAGCGCAATACAGACTGATTCGCCTGAACAAGATCCAAAGGTGACGCTGATCTTGGCGACATCAGCTCTCAACTCCACAGAGTACGTGTCAGGTTTTTCCAGCCACCAATGGGCTTTTGGCAGAGACTACATGATCTCCGATGAGGACAGGCGCAACTTGGCGCAGTTGGGGGACACAGCAACCTTCTCCCACATTGTCCTTGCTCGACAACGAGCTGAAGATGTGGCTGTGAAGACACGTGCCAACCGCATTTTGGGTCGTCTTGCAAACAGCAAGGCACGACAGCCCTTGCGGAACTATGATGTTGGTGCTTTGGTGAAAATCTGGCGAAAAGTCCTTCCTCAAGAAATTCACACTGGACCACGTGGTGGATTCAAGAAAGCATCCAGACCTGGGTGGGTTGGACCTGGCCGAGTCATCTTTTCAGAACGACTTGCTCACCAAGACTTGGACGATGAACGACGTCACATCATTTGGGTTTTGATTGGTGGCAAGCTGCTGCGCTGTTCTGCGCATTCTGTTCGACCGGTCACTCCAACTGAGAAGCTTCACCACGAGCTCAACAACAAGGAGGACATCACCAAATGGAGGTCACTCACTGACATCATCCCAGCCAGGGAATTCACCGATATCTCTGACGAGATTCCATCTCCTGACCAACTTGAAGAACCAATGTTACCACCACTACCTGATGGTACCACTGTGGTTCCTGGTCAACGGGTCTATGGAAAGAAGACTGTGGCACCGGAAGGTTGGAGGACGATCCATCGATCGACGCCCCTTGGACTTCGTGGGCAGAGCTCTTCGACTTATGGTCCTGGACTTGACCGAGCCCCTGGATTTTTGGCTCCGAGCTCACCTCCAATGGTCAACTCTGGCCCATCTTCCTCTTCCAGACCTACAGCATCAACAGCTCCGCGACCAATAGAACTTGATGATGGTGAAGATGTAGCTGTGAATGACTATGGAGATGGTGATGGTGAAAATGGTTCACATGATACACCTCCAGTACCACACCCTGATGAAACAGCACCAAAACGTCCAAAGAACACTGCCTACGACCTCAAATGGGTGGAACAACTTGAAACTGACGCTGCGCTGGAATCTAACACCATGGATGCCTTTTCAGCCTTGCAGCAGACCGATGATGAGGTCATCCAAATCTGCTTTGACCTTGAGCTGTCCACGAACCGGCAGCGCAAGATGCTTGAGAGGCAACCTGTGCTCTTCTTGGCGAAGAAGCTCAATGGTGCTGAAGTACAAGTTCAACGACTGAGCGACTATGACCGCTCTCTTTTCCAGCGTGCCAAGACCAAAGAGGTCACCTCCTTCCTGAAGAATGAGGCGGTGAGAAAATGTTTGAGTGATGAAGAAGTTCGACGTGCCTATGACTCCAACAGAATCATACGTGCGCGTTGGGTGTTGACTTGGAAATGCACACCTCCTGATGAGATTGAGCAAGCCAAACATGAGGCTGCCAACGACCCTGAGACTGTGCTCTCCAAGGATGGATCTCGCAAAGCCAAAGCAAGGATTGTGTTGCTGGGTTTTCAACATCCTAGTCTTCTTGACCGCTCCTTCAAAACCGCAGCTCCTGTCCAATCCATGATTGGTCGCAACTTGATCTACCTCCTTGCAGTTCAAGAACAATGGGAGATTCATGGCCTGGATTTGGCGATTGCGTTTTTGCAGACTCAGCCTACGGAAGCTGATGCTGAGATTTGGACTACAGGTGTTTCTGAACTTCGTGCCGCACTTGGCATTCCTGAAGGTGGACTTATGAGAGTTCTACGCAACATTTATGGATCAACAACTGCACCTCGAGGTTTGTGGCTTGACTTGCACAAGACCCTCGTCTCCCTTGGTGCAACGCCGATTCTTGGCGAACGATGTCTATGGGCCTGGTTTTCAAAGACGGAGTTGGAAGCCACAGGTCGTTTTCCTCGCTTGCTTGGTGTGATGGGTGGCCACGTGGATGACTTCCACTGCTGTGGCAATTTCAAATCATTTCAAATCACCTGAATGGCAGAAGATCTACAACGAGATACTTGCTGCGTACAAGTGGGGGGCTGCAAAGCGTGGCAACTACAGACACGCTGGAACAGACCTCAAGACTGTTCCTTGCAAGAACTCCGACCAGTTCAAGCTCATGGTGGACCAGGATGCCTATGTGGAATCTGTGGCTGACGTAGCCATTCCTGCAGAACGCCTTTACCAAAATGGACCACTTCAAAAACAAGAAGTAGCTGCCTGCCGCACTGCTCTTGGCGCTCTCCAGTGGTTGGCAATACAAACACAACCACAACTATGTGCCAGATGCAACCTGCTTTTGACCGAGGTGGTTACCAATGGCACTTTGGAAACAGCTCGAGAGATCCAACAGATGATCACTGAAGTTCGAGCAGAACCTTTCTGCCTCGAGTTTTCGAAACTTCCTGGGGCCAAGCAATGGAATGATGTTGTTTTCATTTCGATGGGTGACCAATCTCACTCCAATCGACCTCAAGGAGATTCAACTGGTGGTATGGTAACTTTGGCTGCTGGCCCTGAAGCTGTTTCTGGAAAGGTCGTGCCTATGACCTTGATTTCATGGAGGACATGGAAGCTGAAACGAAAAGCTATCGGCAGCAATGATGCCGAAGTCCAAAGCATCTTGGAAGCTGAGGACCAAAACTTCAGAGTGAGAATGCTCTGGAGCGAACTTCATGGAGCTGGTTTTCAACGCCCTGATCGGCGACCTGACTTGGTAGAGATGGCCGAGAACCAAGCTGCGCTGGTCACTGGAATTTTGTGCACAGATTCCAGAGGAGGCTACGATGCAGTGGAGGTGAATGAATCACCGTTGTTGGGGCTCTCCAACATGAGGGCCGCTCTACAGGCTTTCCAGTTGAGGGACAACCTGAAGAGAGTTGGATGCGAGCTGCGATGGCTAGCATCAGACTATGACCTTGCTGATGCCTTCACCAAGAAGCGTGGTGAAAGCCGTTTGTCCTTGCTGAAGTATATGAAAAATCGCTGCTGGAGCATCGCCTTCGACCCAAACTTTGTTGCTGCGAAGCGGAACAAAAAGATTGGAAAGACAGCGATTCAGAAGATTGATGATGCCTTAGGTGACACTTCGCCACCGCTGGCAGTTCATGGAGCATACGAAGATTTCTCAGAACATGCACTTGCAATCATTGCTCATGAATTTCATCTTCACGATCTTCAGCATGAGCTCGCAATCACTGATGACTCACATGCTCTTCATGCAATCCATGCTGGCTCACGAGATCAACATGCTGAGATGTTTTTAGGGTCTGTTTTGCCTTTTCTGAGCAGTACAGAGGTGATTCATGACCTGAACTTCTTTTGTGCTGGTGCAGCTGAACCAGAGACTGTCCAGCCCGTGCCTGTCAGGTCATTTCACCACCGCTTGTCACGACCGTGACTTGGCTCAGGAAAGGGCCCTTTTTCTTGCGCCAGCCATGCCGGCTGCGACCGGATCTTTGTGATCCTGCTGCTGTGGAAAACCGGTGCGCTGAGCACCTCATTTGCATTTGGGTTCTAACTATATCATTTCCATCACCTACGGCGACTTAGCTGCATTTGGCGTGGGTTTGCCCAATATAGCTCCCTGTGCTGCCGCTACAGAATGTCATCATCCCAACTGACGAACTCATATATTTTTCAGAGGGGTAGGTATACCACCAACCAGGTTAAATATCCCCCCGCAATCATAAGCCCGGTTTAGTATTGTATTATTGTTCATGAATTGGGAAAAAATGTTGGTGGTATTTAATGTGATCGCGGGATGCGGGACGTACCATTACCCCAGCATTCCTTCTGTGACTTCCGCCTTCTGCCGGGCCGAATGACGCTCGCAGTTACGATATCACCAACCGCCAATCCTTCGAGAACACCATGCAGTGGATCGAGGCACGACTGTGGCATCTTAAAATGCTGCTGGAACGTGGTAACCCTGGGAACCCTCAAGAAATGGCAGTGGTTCTTTGGTCCAGGAGGTTCTTGGGGTTCAACAAGTTGAAAGCATGCCGCCTGATTTTTAAGAATAAAACAAAAAAACACCTTGATTTGGGGTTAAGGGACCTGCGAACCTGCGAAGGGAAGGACGGCACTGCCAGGGCCAAATACCCCCAAAGCCGGACCTTTAAAAGGATGTTTGACGTTGACGTGCCATCAACATGTGCTACACATAAAGTCCTGGAGATGGATGATATTTGATCCAGGATGTGGAAGGCTTTTTGGATGAATTCAGACATGAATATGGGCATGTGGAAAAATCCATCAATCACCATAATCACCCAAAATCATAAAGATATGTATCCTTCAAAAACAATGGTGGTTTAAACCAGTTTATCCAACATTTTGCTGGATTACTGTATATGGCTTTGGGTTTCACCAATTGCCAATAGATGTCCTTTTTCAGGAGAAACCAACTTATCCACAATCACTTACTGGTTGGTGGTTTGGAACATTTTTCCCCTATATTGGGAATCATGATCCCAATTGACTTTCCTATTTTTGAGAGGGGTTAAAACCACCAACCAGCTTCGGGATGGAAATCTCTTGGTTTCAGGAGGTGCGACAGTCGCGGGGTGAGGAGGTGCTGGTTTACCTCGTGGGCACCAAGGTCGGAGACTGACTTGTTGGGCGGCAAACTGTGGGAAAACTATGAGAAGACCATCTGAAAATGTGGAAAAAATCGATGGCTAAACGGCTAAACTGAGGACAGGATGATTTTTCAGGTGATTTAAGCATGAACTACACGGATCATATATGATCACATGCTGTGAGAACGGGAAGAACACCAACCAAACATTATTTTAATGGGGAATGTGTACTGGCATTTAAGGACGATAAGATTGGAATAATTCATTTGTGCCTTGATATCTGGAACATACATCCACATACATTTTACATGGAGCATTGAATCTGCAGAAATTTTGCACACTTGTTTTACACTTTTTGATACTATTTTCAAAAATGGAAGAGGTTCAGGGTATGCCATTGCAGCTGCTTGATGAGGTTGAAATCCGTTTGGGAATGATGAGAGTGGATGATTTTCACCCAATATGTTCAACTCATATAAACTCAGCCCATGAAATTCCATGAAACACATTCATATTGCCAGATTGAAATGGACCTATATTTTCAGTGCTTTGCAGCAAATCCTTGTTGAAATCGCAGCAAAAAATCATGGTTGGTGTGGAAAACGCAGGTGGATATCGACGATCGCCAGGAAACCCAGCGTTGGAACCAGCTGCCCACGGATTACCCTCTGGTAAACTAACAGTTTGCGACATAGAAAAATGGCCATAGAAATAGTGGATTTACCCAGCTAGAAAATGGTGATTTTCCATATAGTTATGTTAGTTTACCAGAGGGTATCTACACACATGTATGGATAATTAGATATACAATGATATAGACACCCATATATTAGGACATCTCAAGAAAATATGCTATATCCAAATCAAGCGGAAGCAGTTGGAATCCGAACACCTTGGGCTGATTGTGGTGCCTGTGGAAATGTTTGGAAATCAGTTCTGGGCTGGGGAGGGCATCAAAGTGATGTGAATGATTTTCCTTTGATGATGAATTAGGCTAAGGCTGCGTGAAATTGGTGAAAACCACTAAAAACCTATGATTTTTCGCAGTTGGAACATGAACATAGCTGAACAACCAGGTATGTCAGCTGTTTATTTAGATGTGGAAACCATGCAGAGGCCATCAAGATTCAAGATATGTTCAAAGAAAGGTACAAAGCTCGGCGGTCTCGTTCTTGCAAGATCTTTTTTTTGAGAGTTTTGAACCATTCCAGGATTTTGTCCTCATCCTAAGCGTCACCACCAGGTTCTTAGATAAATTGGAGAATTTGAAGGCCCACGAAAATTGCCGAAGTAAAGTCGACGAAACTGTCCATGAAACAGCTGACACCCCATTGACCAACATACTGACCATACAGATTCCACATCTCCAGGGCTTTGAGTTTGTTGGCGATTCTATGCTAGCGGTGCTAGCGTTCAGGCCATAACCCATAGGATCCATGTATGCTGTATATGGTAACATTTACCATCAATATATCCCAAATGCTAGCATATATACCATACATGGATCCTATGGGTAAAGAATTGATCAATTCCTGTTGTATTTCTGTGTATTTCTTACCAAAAAAATTGCACTGTCCCTGCACATGTCCCAGGCAAAGTGTCGCGTGTGGAAGGTGAAGCAAAGGCAATGGAGGCGGAACTGGGCCCGGAGTTTCGGGCCGGTCCTTCGGAGCATATGGGTCAAACAATATAAAACAATAGTCATTTTTACCACCCATGACTAGGAATGGTAACCATACCACCTAAAAAAAATGACAAAAATGGTGATGACTGGGTGACGGTTTATTAAACATTGGTTTAGCAGCATCAATAGAGGTTTTATGACACCGGGTATATACCGCTATGACTGGGATGTAAAATTACCCTGGGATGATGGTCCCCATGGGGACCCAGTCGCTAGGTCAAAGGCCACTTCGCCGAGACGAGCTCGCGCACGGGGGAGAACGTTGGGACCGAAGGGATCTTCCGAAAACCGGGGGGGGAACAGCGGGGGATTGAAGGGATCAATGGGCAAGCAGTCGGAGGGATATTAAGATGCTTAAATCATAGAGTCCTAGTTTAGGGAGGACAAAACAGGATGGCCAGAACAGGGAATGGAATCTCTTATTGCGAGATGTTGAGTTGTGCCTAGATACATGAATTGGGTAATGGCATCTGAGGGCCTGCCTACCCAGTAGCGTTTAATAAGATTTGCTTGGTGGCAATCCCAGCCCAAATGTGTGGGCGCGGTGAGTTGGTAACGGGTGAGCTGCTTCCCTGCGAGGTGCAAGAGTTGTTCAAACAGCTCGGTGAGGCCTGGGTTGGTTGAGCCCTGGATGGGCCATGGTTAGCTAATCATTGGTGACTGGTCATCATAGCTGGATTCTTTCCCCAAGATGTATGACATGGATTATTTATGATTATTTGATGGGTGATAAGCTACTCATGATATTTTTTGTGATCACCAATTAACCAACCAAACATGGCCCATCTATAAGTGCAGTTGCAATTGGAAGTTCCTAGTGGTTCCAGTGGGAACCCATACCATATCTACCATTTAGGCTTTGTAAACATTTTTTTAGCACAACATGTTTTGAATGTCAGAAGCCAAGGGTGCGCTTGGCAAGTTACTTGCATGGCTGTGATTTTGCCTGGTATCCCCGGGTTGCTCCAGCTACGCATGTTGGCCAAGTTCATCCAATTTCCTCCTGCTTAGATCCAGATTGCACAAGATCTTGCACCCCAAATAATATCAGAGATCCAGAAAAATCAGATTGCCAGAAATCTATCTTTCCAGATTGCCAGAAATATCAGAAATCCCCGTGGAATCCATGGTGTTTTTTTTGACTTCGGCAACAAAAATCTCTCAATTCCTGGGGGCTCCCAAGAATGAGGCCTTGGCCGCTCGCAAGGGCACTGGCCGGGGGTCCTGTTGTGCAAGGGCAGATTTTTTTGGGGGTTGATATGGGCTGGATTTCAGTAGCTGCATATAAATGTGTGTGTATGAACTTATGAATGCATTTTTGTTGACAGTTTATTTTTTGACTTTTTTTTGTATCAACGTATGGTAGGTAATGTGATTAGTTCCTTCAAGTCTGGTATTTTTTGAAGAAATGGCAATATATATATATTTATATACATATATGTTAGAGGAGATGTATACCCCCTTTTTCTTGCGGAGGTTTTCATGATGTTATTCCTAATATTCCTAGATTCTTTCACCTTCATCCACTGCAAATTTCGTGACACTTTCGTGACAATTTTCAGCCTATGTGGCTAGCGGTTTTTTTTCGATGCTAGCGGCACCCCGTGGCAAGGCCCAGCCACACGCAAGGCAGGGAATCCATGGGATCACCATGTGGTAATGGTACCATCCCCCAAAAAAAACAGGCGTAAACGGGGTTTATTAATCCAGGCTTGACATTACAAGACCATATCAAGTCTCTTCATGATATATATCGAAGAAGACTGGTTCATGTCCTTTTTTTTAATCTTTTTTTTTGTCAAGTGATTGTAGTGCCAGCATTGGTTGAAACATGTTGAAACCAACAGTTACAAGAAAGCCTTATCAGAATTCAATAGTAAGTGGTTTCCTAATTTCCCTTCCGAACTGGAAAATGAATCTACTCAATCACTGCCAGTCTGGCCATGTCTGGCCAGGCGGACGAGGGCTTACACTTGGGCGCGCCGCCGACGCCTGAGTTCATCCATGTTCTGAGCAAATTGGGGATGGGTCAAAACCTATTACTGCCATATTTTGGGAATAAACAGGCATAAACCATCTATTTCGGGTCCCCAGGGTACCAGGGTTTTGACTCATAGCCAATTCAAGCCTGAAGAAGAAGTAGCTTGGCAAAACAAGAATTAGATTGGCAATTCCAAGACTTAGATGTTCTCTAGTTAAATGGTGCGACATGTGTTGTAGACATATCATTCCAGACGGGAACATTCCCCCAAATCAGGGAATATGATGGGCTGGAGCGTGAGCAGCCAAGGTCTCACCACGAGGACAAGAAAAAGGGCTGTGCCTGCTGAGGTGCTTGGGGGGCTCAGTTGCCTACGAAAAATCTGAATTCTTCATGGATGATATCCTGGCATATCATGGCATTAGATATTATGAATTTCTGTATGCATGTATGTTAACATACTTGTATATAAATATATATATATATAATTGTATTATATATGATATTATCTAAGTACAAAAATATGTGAATGCAACATCATAAGCATGAAATACATAGATATGCATAGATATGTGTAGAATATAATTATATACAGAAGTGAGGTTAATTTGCTGAGCAGTTGTACGATTGACACTTTGGAGATCAGGTCCGTGTTTGAAAGAATGAGGGGTTCCAGTATGTTCCACAGTTTTTTGTGGCGGTGTGGCACCTTTTTAGTGGAATGCAGGTCGCCACGACTCTTATTTGTCGGAAGAACTTGCATCATGAATCATGTGCTGTTATTTTTTTAATTGTTTTTGCCTTATGATTTGTGTTGGCCATTGTTAGCCACATCTTCGCTTCTATTGACATCTCCAAACTCTGCCGCAGTGCCTGCAGGTTCTACCCTGCCTCTGGGAAGCTGGGCGGATCTTACTTGGAGCTCTGCCCACAGCCTATCCGATCTATCCGTACGCCGGCGTTTCACAGCTGGCAGCTGGGGCAGCGATCTTCGGGGTAAGGCATGGAAGAACCATTTCGTTTCGGAGGGCTTTGCGGATAGAACAGGTAGAACATGGTAGAACCAAGGCAGACCAAGACAAATACACAATCTATATATATATATATATTATGTAGTCAACATAGGATGGTGCATCAGCGAACGAAAGGACCTTTTGTCAACAGGAGCAGAATAGGATGGTGTGTAATCTTATGAGGCTATATTATATTGCATATATTTTTGTTAGTTACATTTATATGTTGCACACCCATTATTATACAAGAATGTCAAGCGTGCTTGCGCGATTTTGCACCAAGCGTCACAACATACTCAGATTTTGGGGATGAATTCAAACTGGGTGGTACTCGTATCCTTTCCTAAGTAGGAAATCAAAATGGTCAGCATAAGGATTCCCATTGTGGGATGGATGATTCATTGCCAGCTTTGATTCCTAGATAAACAGCTGGTGTAACTATTGGCTTGGTTTACGGGAAAAAAATCAGGAAACCCCCATATTCAATGGTAAAAACCATGGTTTCCGGTTAAGATGTTCCCCAAGAAACCAATCCAATGAGGTATAGATCAGCAGCCTTCAGCTGCCGGGACCCCCCCTGGTGACCGAGAAGGATGGGTGTCTGACTACAAAACCAACCATGGTTTGGGAACTCATGCATTTTACCCTCTGGTAAACTAACATAGCTATTGAAAATGGCAATTTATAGTGGATTTTCCCATTAAAAATAGTGATTTTCCATGGCCATGTTAGTTTACCAGAGGGTAGCGATGGAGACATGGTTTCTCAATAGTTGCCCAATCCTGCTATGATTCTATGCACCATTTCTCGGAAGACCTCAACGATGTTTTTCTGCCTAAGATGTGCAAACCCATAGGATCCATGTATGGTATATATAATATATATATGCTAACATTGGGGGTATGTGGATGGTAAATGTTACCATATATTGCATACATGGATCCTATGGGAAATCATGTTTGTGCCTTCGATCTTCAAGGGGTGTCTCACAGCAATATCTACAGAGCCGTCGTGCCGACGGTCGTGCAGAGAGGCACAAGGTCCCTGCACGACAAATCTCTCCGACATGGGCGCAGCGTGGATGGATGATGGATGGCAATGGTAAATTGATAGCAATCTGACTGGCCAACAACATTCTTTAAATATCCGCACATGATTGTTCACCGGTAATTTGCCCACATCTACAGCTAGAAGAATACTAATGTTAGCTACTGATTAGTGTGAGGGGGGCCCATCCCCCCCCTCAAACAATTTGAGTATACTGAATAACTCGCAGTTTTTTTGCCCCCCCCCTCAACAATTTTTAGGATAGTCAACTTAAGTAAGGATCTCAATTGAAATCAATTTACTTTCAATTGATTTCAATTTACTTTCAATTGATTTTCAGTTGAAATCAGTTTACTTTCAATTGGTTTCAATTTACTTTCAATTGATTTCCATTTACTTTCAATTGATTTCAATTTACTTTGAATTGATTTTTAGTTGAAATCAGTTTACTTTCAATAGGTTTCAATTTACTTTCAATTGATTTTCAATTGAAATCAATTTACTTTCATTTTTTTTCACTCCCAAAAGTTGTTGTGCACAATAGGGCACCATCCAAACAATTATATATTATTGAGGATCTGAGCCATTCATGGGATACCACCTTGAAAAATTGTCTGGGTGCTGTTTTTCAATAAGGGTTTAATAAGGCATCTAATTATTTGGAAAAAAATGATAAAATTGGATCTGAGAAAAAACATGAAAAACAACTGAAACAAAAAAACAAAATCTTGGAAAAATGAAACAAAATGGAAAACAATTTAAACAAATTGAAAACATCTGAAAAAAACTTTTCACACTAGAGGCTCCCCCCCAAACACCAAGATACTCAATTAGGAAGCAAAAACTTGCCACAATAGGGCACCATCACACTATTCTTGTGCTAACATTAATATTTCTGAAATTGTCGTTTTTGCTCAGCAAAACACAGAAGCTTAGCATTTCTTGCCGTGCTTCTAATGGTCAAAGTCTTCAGGGAATCGACTTCACCAAATTTGTTTCGTCAATTTGTTGGCGCGAAGAATCTAGTGCTTGATCCATTTGGGAGTAGCCGTTTCAGCAAAGATTACCCATCTCAGTCAATAAGGAAACCACATGCCTTCATGTCAATTCGATGCTTCGGCGCCGGCAGGAGCAGTCCCTTTCCAATGGAAAGAGGATCCGTGCAGGGGCTGTTGTCACCACCTGTTTTTTCGAACTACACATTCTTAGTCTCAACCAGCAATTAATCCCATCACCCTAATATTAAACACCCCATAAATGGTCCATAATGGTCCTAATTATGAGGAAATTCCCTACTAAACTATGCATGAATATGGTTTCTAAGGGGGTGTTTAATATTGGGGGAAGGGATTAACCGAGTGATCCAAGGGTCACACAGAACCTGTGACGAAGCCCCGCCTGATGCAGAAGCTGGCAGCCGGCGCAGCAGAATGCCACAATTTGGTCATGTTGGAATGTTTCGCAGTGCCGTAGTTTCCTGAAACAATCTTCACATCCCCCTTGAACGAAAATCAGTCAATGGATTGGCTTGTGTGGGGAAAATCTGGCAGCCGGAAACCATCGATTTTCCCATTCAGATCACTCATCGGTCTGCAGCGCCGGAGAGCCAGCTGCGGGCGAAGCAGTGATGCCTGCGCCGGGGAAAACGGTGCTGAAAGTGCCATGTGCTGCCGACACAGAATTGGTGGTGATGAGGTTGATGACATGCTTCGGCTATTAATCCAATCCTATCATACATTCTTCTACCATATTATAACCATATGTTGGGGCGATGATCCGCGATTGCCAGTTAATTATTTTGGTGTTCACCAGGATACCAGAGTTTTGACCCATATCCAATCACAATCATACACGATGACGATGACGTCCCCATTTTTCTAGTGTCCAATCACCATCAGACTTTCAGACCTAAAAGTCACAGTTGGTGGGTGATTGGCCCCCAAGCAAACAGCAGTTGAGAGCATCACCAAGGGTTTTCAAGCTGTATTCTACATACGTTTACTTCGTTTACTTTGTTGACTGTTCTGAAAATGGGAGCCTCCAGCAATGCGGAATAGCCGCCTTCAGGAAACATCAGGAAACATCGTGGAAACCAAGTTTTCAGGGGGCAATCACCACAACATGCCATGGACTGTGGGGCCTCATTTTTTGATGCTTGGATATGCTTGGGGATGCTTGGAGGCTTCATGGAAACCAGTCTTCGCCACATGGCTGGCAGTTGTGAAAACTGAGATGACGACGGAGAGAATACTTTTTGGGAGATGCCAATGCCGATCCTGGTGTATCGTGTTGTGGGATTTCATCTATCCAGCTGTAGGATTTGAGCCATTTGGGCGGTTCAGACCCACACATTTCTGAAGGATCCATAGCCACACCATGCCAGACCCACTTGTTGATTCTCAACTTCCTCCTTTCAGATTGTCACCTCATTCTAACTTGGCCAGTTGCATCATGTTGCATCCCATTCCTTCATTTCGAACTAACCAATCTGCATATCTGGCATATCTGTTGCCAGACAACTTTCACCCAAAAGAAACTCAATCCTATTAGAAAGCAACCGCTCCACCACTCATCTCAATGGGTTGTTGATCCGCTCGATGAGGATGACGGCGATCAAACGTGTGAATGACATCGAAAGACCATGTGTTTGGTTTTTTGGGGGCATAGAATGCACCTGGGCCGTGCCATCAGGCAATGGGGCCCGTTTGAAATCGATGTGAGCGTAGAACGTTAGTTCCCCTTGGTGTTCCGCAATGCAATCTCAAAGACGCAGGCAACTTTTATATCCGCTACTGTAGATTTTTCGGAAGCGGTTTCTGGCTTGAAATGGGCAGATTTAGCCCCAAGACACATGAGCAGGGACATTTTGTTCATTAAGTTCATACAGCACTTGAAACTTGAGCTGCATTTTAATCCGCATTCGTCATGTCTTATATTACTTGGAAGTGATAACTGCTTTGCCTGGCCGTACTTTGCTCAAAGCTCCCCGAACGCCCCCACGAGCTGTTGGCTGTGTCCTGTGCAAACATGAATCTTGAGGCTCATTTTGGGGCTCTTCTTTGTGATGGTGTTGACATGCATCGGTTGTGTGATCAACACGAATATCTTCGCGTTTTCGTGCAAACAGGCAGTTCGCCAAGTTGTGTTTTATATTCACCTGTCCCAACTAGTAGTAGAAAAAGTACATGCTTATCATTTGCAATTGGGTGCGATTGGTATGAGTCCGGAAGGTGGATCACGTGGGTGCTTAAGCATTGGATCGAAGTGCAGTGTGGTTCAGCTGTGACCATCCCTTGCTGAGTGAGAATTTCCCTTGAGGTGGCGCTGGCCAATGGTGAGCGTGAGGCGGCGGCGGCACGAGCCTTCCACGAACTGCCCGCGTGGAGGCGGGCCCTGAGGCGCATCGTGCCAGCGCTGCTGCTCACCCTCATCATCGAGCTCTTTGTGGCCTTCATTGTCTCAGAGTATACGGACTGCAACTTCAAGCTTTTGCGTGTTACAAGTGTTTTTTCTCCCGGAGAGACAAAAATGAGGAAGACACAAATTGGACAATTTGACATAGTTTGACAATATGTCCTCACAATATCTCACAATTGAAGTATATAATCAGGGGACAAACTGCAAACATGAATGCTTGACGGATGCTGTACTCGTTTGGGAAAGGTTTGGGGCCGTGCTGCAGTTGTTGCTTTGTATTTCTCATCCTGCCCTTCTCTTATTTTTACGATGGATGTGTAGCTACTCCAGTCTGTCACGCCCCCTGCAACCAGTTATATAGATCAGTTAGGCACTTCACTTTGTCCAGTTATGCAGTTACAGAGCAGCTCCAGATACAGCAGCTTTGCTTCAATTTTAGAGCAAACATTCCAAACAGATAATATTCGGGAAATCTACAAGAACCCCTGAAGACGTTCAAACCATGGTTTCGTTCAATTTCCCCTGCCGTCAACCCATCCATTGAAGCATGATGACATCGTTTATGCAGAATCGTTGTTTTGTTTCCAGACACACACACACAAGTTTCAAAGGTCAGAACAGGTTCGCACGGTAGAACAAAATGTTTTTCTGAAACGTCGCATTGAAACTTGAATCTTTTCAACAAAATCAATAAGAATCAAAAATAATTGCCACACATAAAAAAAACCGTCGGTGCCTGACAATCCCAAGCTATTCATTTTTCTGAAGCTGCAGGACACCTT
Organism: Cladocopium goreaui; assembly: GCA_947184155.2. Classification (NCBI taxonomy): domain Eukaryota; class Dinophyceae; order Suessiales; family Symbiodiniaceae; genus Cladocopium; species Cladocopium goreaui. The sequence continues at coordinate 17,368 of CAMXCT020004190.1, read as the reverse complement.
CAAAAAGTATACCTTGTTGATTGCCTTCCAGCCCGTGATCTCAGCCCTCTCCGGCAACGTGGGCCTCCAGACCATGGCCACAATCACCCAGGGCCTACCCCTGGGCCTTTTCCACGGGCGAAGGATGGGCCAGGGCATGGGCCACGAGATGAGAGCTGGGGTGTTGGTCGCAGGTCTCCTGAGCTTCATGCTTGCTGCGATCGCGTTCCTGTGGTATTCTCCAATGGCACCTGGCCATTCATGGGGAGGATCACTCGCCTTTGGGATGGCCATTTTCTTTGCCCAGTTTTGCAGCTCGATCTCTGCCAGTGTCACAGCAAGCTTCGCCCCACTGCTCTTCAACCGCTGTGACTGGAATCCCGCTGAGTGGGGAGGGCCGTTCGAGACCGCCTTCCAAGACGTGGTGGGCAGCTCAGTGATGCTGGCAGGTTCTGCGGCAATCCTCGCCCAATTCGGTGATTATGTTGAAGACTGCCCTGGGGGTGACGTCAAAGAATGTGTGATGCTGTGCCAGGCGGGAGCCAGCTACGACGAGAAGTGCTTACAGCACTGCTTGGACCTCGCCTTGCGAGGTCTTTGCTGATGACCGATCCAGGACCCAGGACCCTTGCAACCACAGAAGTCAATCTAGAATCTAGACCATATCACGAGAAGCGTTTTTTTTGTGTCTTGCAGCATTTCGTAGCTGTCCCTAGACACCGTTACTACAAAGAATTATTCTCAAGTTGTTAGGGTCAAAGCCTGGGCCAAATGTACAGTTGACCAGTTTTGGCCACAAGAAGCGGCTCAGCAGGGGGGCCTCACTACGGAACAATTGGTCCAGTGTTGCCATCCACCTGTGAGAGGGATTCTGAGCATATCCAGGGATGCTTAGGCACATGGGCTAGTGATGTGTTCATCTCCTTTCTTACACCTTCAGTGTCCCAATCAGGGCTCGCGTCTTGCAATCTTGTGTTGCAAGCAAGTGGCAATTGAATGTGAAAAAGAAGGAAGGCGTGGGTGAGTCTGACACACCTGCGAGCGCAAGCAATCCAAGATCATGCAATCAGTTGTTGGGCATAAGAGGTGCTGGTACCTTCTTTTATTCCATTTTGATCTCTGCTGTATGCCAAGAATTCTTTCTAAATTTGTTAAAATTTTGTGGTGGATCCCAAAAAGCGATTCGGACATCTATGCATGCATGCATCATTCACAGGCAGTCACCATCTAAATAGGTTCAAGGACGTTCCCCTCCTGTCCACACCGGTTGTGTTCCACCAAGATGCTGCAGATGGATTGAACGCTGTGTTTCCTCCAAATCAGCTGTTTTTTGAACTGTGAGGCAAGATTGGGAGCTTCCCTTTCTGCTCTCACCAAAAGTTGGCGACTTTTTGGTGTCCTTGAAGGTGGTTTGTGAAACTTGTTGCTTCTGAAGCTTGATTGGCCCAGCCACGCAATCCCAGGCAACGACTTTTTCCTTTGGGAGCAATTTCAGAGACTTGCAAAGAGTTTTGCTGTTTACATCCTACGTCTAAGCAGAACCAAGCTGAGGTTGGCATAGCAGATAGCATTTCCTAGATTTTCTCATATTTTCTCACAATAAGGCTGCACAAGTCAGCATCAGCTTCATGCAATAGAAATCAGAGGAGGGAGATGTTTTTCAGCACACGCCTTGCGATCTGCTCGCTGGTGGTTGCTTCGCTAAATGGGCTGGCATGCGTTGCCCTTGCTTCGCAGTCTTGGTGGAGCGGCAACAAGCAGACCAACCCTGGATTTATATTCTTTTGGACCGCTATGTACTCAGCTGGTGGAGGCCTGTGTTTCCTGCTGGCGATGGTCATTTTCTTGGCAAACCCTGGGCCAGGGAACTACCCAGTCCTATCTTTTGCATTAGTGTTTTTTTGGAGTGCGACAAAGGTGTGGAACACAATCTTCAACCTTTTGCTGGCCACAAAGTTTCGCTCAAACAATGGAACGATCCAGCTAAACCATCAACGACTCCACCTGGTGGTGGTAGTTGGGGTGTTTCTGCTGACTCTGGTAGCTTTGGGAAAACCAGGCCGTGACTTGAGGTTTTCCTACAATGAGGACGGCGCCTACTACGAGCTACATTTTCCGCTTCGGTGGTACGGGTTCTTCATGCCAGGAGTAGAGGTAGTGACTCTCATTGTCTCCCTCGGGCTAATGACACGGAATGCTGTAAGAGCCAATCGGACAGGCAGTGAAAATTACCAGGACATAGGCAGTGAAGCAGTGCGGTCAAGAGTAGCGCTGTCAAAAGAATTGAAGAAGGCCTATTGGTTCTACTTGCCTCACCCCTTGCTGGTTTGTTTTTTTACAGTCCTCCCTGCCGCCGTGATTGCTGCCGCAGACTACTGGTATGGAACACGTCCTGATGATCCAAATACATGGTTGCGCAGCTTGCTGGTTTACTCCTTGTATGGAGGGGAAGGCATGGCAATTTCTGTATACCGGCTGCGACAGCTTGCTGCCACCCGTGCCGCAAGTCACAGTGTCCCCCTGATCCAAGATGCAATTGACAACTTCCGTCGCGAGTCCTTCCGATTTGCTCTGCAAGCTTACATGGACGTCGAAAAGAACAGACGCACAAACCGCCGCGATGCAGAGCGGGATTGTGAGCCAGAATTTCACTCTCTCCTGCTTGCCGACCTGGAAATCATCCAGCCATTGAAGTTTCAGATCCTTCGAGAACAATGGGCCATTGCATATGAGCAAGATTCCATGTACACTGGGCTGTGTAATAACTTATGTGACGCAAAGACCATCCCATTGGAGAACATGGAGGTTGCAGTCGAGGCTGGGGAGGCATTGGCTGACTACCTTCAGAGCATAGTGCCCACCAAGACTCTACGCGATAGAAACAAGAGTCTTGGCTACTACGACATTGCGCCATACAACAGCTTGCTTGAATCACAAACTTCGGAATGGCGACCAGCTTGTGGGGAGATTAATTTGTAGGGAGTTTTGGGCATCTCAAAAAGTACTTTTTGAGCAAAAAGTGTCACGTGCTAACATGTCATAACACCTCCGTGTCTTACAACGATTTATAACGTGAAAAAGTGAAAAAATGAAAAGTAAAAAAAATGATTTATATTAGATTGAAAAGTTTTAAAAGTTATGCACCAACAAACATTGAACTGACATGAATTAGTATCCTTGATGGATGTGGCATGGTTGTCTTATTGGCAATGAGAGCAGAGCTTGGTGATGGAACTTCAATCATCAAGTTTACTACATTGCCAACATTACTATTTATTTGGCATGTCTAGTACCTGTGTTTGCATATGCCCAGGATGTATGAACATATATCCACGTCAGGATGCATCCCCAGGTCACATGGCAATGCATATTTCCTGTTGCTGATGTGATATCTCACAAAAACATGCCAACATCTTCCCCTCAATTAGTCAGTCAGTCAATTGTGTCAATTGCATCTGTTGTGTTTCTTCAATTTCTGATGTTGAGTTCTTGTGGTGTGAAGTGGTTTCAGATTGAGATTCTCTGAATTGAGTCATTGCTTGAGATGTTACTACATTGTCATTCACCTGCTCGGGCCTTAGTTTGCAAACATGTCTCGTTGACAAATGATTTGCGTCAATTGTGTCATTTGCGTCATTTGGATGTTTGCAGGTCAATGTTTTGTTTGGATGCTTCAAGGAGGGGCTGCAGCGCGTCAACTTCATTCAGGGTGGGGGCCCCAGGATTTCTTTGACAAGCACTTTTGGCAAAGTCATTTTCGTCTTGAAAAGTGATTTGGTCAATTGAGTCAATTGTTCATTTTGTTCTACTCATCCAGGGCTTTATTTATTATTCAGCAGCTGTGCCAATGCATCAATCAAATTATGTGAAAGAACGGATGAATGAAAAGAATGTCAGAGGCAATAGGGCTCAAGTTGCGTGATTTGTGTTGATTGATTTGCTGTTTGTCTTAATTGCGTGATTTGTATCAATTGTGGTCGCCAATTGCAGATGGTGAATAGATGGTCAAGAAGAGCGTCTGCTGCAGCAAGTCGAGAGACCACGACTCCACCAGCTCTCAATCAATCAATCCATCCATCCCATCCATCCATCCAATCAATCAAATCAATCAACCAACCCACCAATTCAATTAACCACTAAATCTATCCTATCCTATCCTATCCTATCCTATCCTATCCTATCCTATCTATCTATCTATCTATCTTTTTATCTATATATCTATCTGTCTGTCTGTCTGTCTGTCTGTCTGTCTATCCCATCCCCATCCCATCCATCTAATAATAAATTTATCTATCTCATCTAGAATCTAATTATTTATTGCAAGACTAATCAATCATAAACTTGAAAAGTAAATGAATTAGTCAGTAAGAAAATAGAATTATTAAAATAATTATTATGAAATAAAATATTAATTTACTTGTTTCATAAAATTATACACTTTTATATTAAAATAAAATACTTCGAAAACACTGATTTCCCAGACTTCCAAACCACCAACCCAAACCACCACGTAAGCGTAACCTGATTGCATGTTGGAAAAAAAGAAAATCATATTCAGCCTGTCAGTGCACATTGATTGAATGGGACATGGTTCCTTTACAGTACAAGCTTTGTTCATGGCAGCAAATGAGATGTGATTGCATCTTAGTTTCTTGTGTCTTAAGGTGGCTGGTGGTAACTTGGAGGCTCAGCTTTGTTTCCTTTGAAATGTCAATTGTGTCATTTGCAGTCAATTGACTCCCGGTAAGTCAGTTCAGTGAACCAGGGGAAGTGAGTGTCATTTTAGCCATGCGTCGGTTACAAGATTTCGGCAGGCCTTTGTGACATTGGTGGCAGGCTCATGGATACACCCAGGCGAGGCCTGTGTTGTTCAAGTGCCAGTCATTCAATTTGATTCATTGAATTGCATTGTACTTGAATTACTTGTGGTTGCAAATCATGACAATATGGCAGTTGTCCTGAAGCAACTAGTGCTCGAAGCATTAATTGGATTCAATTGCATCAATGGTGTCATTTGCGTCATTTGCGTCATTTGTATCAAAACAGATTTGAAAACAAGTCATGCATCATGCAGAAAAACATCCTTAAAGGGCAACCCAATGAACAACAACAAACGCAAAACAATTTGATTTCAAATGTATTAAATGTCTTCGGCCTCGATTGCTGTGCAATACCTGCCGTCTGAGTGGCGCTCAACGGTGAGCAAGTGGCCAAGGAAAGCGCAACAGGTCGCTTGATCGCACATGAAACAAACAGGTCGCTTAATTTCAAGAGTGTCACAAGATAAATTTCAACGTTGTTACTAGAATCTGGGAATAGTGCATTAGCAAACTGCTTGCTTGAGGCAATCTACTTGGTCCACCTTGAGTGCCCAAGCAACGCCCAGGACTTGGTGCCCCTTGGATCAAAGAAGTGGGATTAAGTTTGCTGATTTGGGCTTCTATGTTTCATTTGATGATGTTTAACGTTTGTTGTGGTGAGTTCTCTTCAATTGGGTCAATTGTCAGAGAAAGTGTGGGTCAATTCACTTGTTTGTTACTCAGGGATTTGGTGGAGAAAAAGAAGCCTGTTGACATCCTCAAGTACGTTCTGTCGATTTCGAGGACAAAGTTGAAGGAGTAACTTACCTGCATTGCAGGATGTTCTGCTTTGATTGTTGCCAATGATGGCTTTCAGCTGGTTCATTACCAAGGTACCACCAGAACAAGGGCATCAAGTATGACAACGTCAGTTGGGTCGCCAAAAAAAAGTGACCAAACCACAGTTTCTTGGCTTATCAAAGAAGTTTGCTGAATTACATTGGCTGGTTTGGATCAAGTGTGTCAATTGTGTCAATTGTGTCAGTCATGTGAAGTGTTGAAGTGCTGGCAATTGTCTGCTTTGGTAATGATGTCAGGTTCCCATCGTGCTTTGGAACTCACAACTGGTCCACTGGCCTCGACGAGTCGCGATCCTGGGGTATGGATCGGGCAATGCGAGGCGTGGGTGGAAGGACAGGGCCTTGTGGAGTCATGATCATGATGGAAATTGACAATTATTAATGTACTTTTGCATAGTTCTCTAGCGGCTGTGTTTGATCTGTGTTTGATTTGATCAAATTGCTTTGTGCATTTCATTGGTTGCAGGATCCACCACCTCAGGTGGTCAGGATCATCGAAAAGTTATGTGGTCACCTGCGTGACCCGATGAAGGAGGTGTGGGAGCACAGGCTTCCGTTGAAGCTGACACGCCAGTGCCTTTGATGCATTAATTAAGATCAAAATCAGAATGTTTGAATGCATTGATGATGATATCATCATTGTGGTTTGGGATTGGATGCTCAGGAGCTTCGAGGAGCACGACCAAACCAAGCAGAGGATGAGCGGCCTGCACGCGGAGGTGCAGGAGGAAGTGGCTTGGCATCAGAATGGCAAGCAGGTTGTCAATTGAGTCAATTGAGTCAAGCTGTCAAGTGGCAGTGGTGTTTGAATTAAATATTGTCAATTGAATCAATTGTTGTCAAATGGCATGCACTGTCAATTGAGCCAGTTGTTATGGATCATTTGCTTCATGGGTCTTTGATATTGCTTTATTTGAATGTAGTCCTTGTAGCGCTTCTCTCATTTAGGTCATCCGCCACAGCGGGTTCAAGTCGGTGGTCCTGGACATTTTGTCCCGGCCAGGGAACATCATCCGGTTTCCTGTCTGCATTTGGCTAGTCTTGACCTATTATTCTTCTTGTGATGCTTGCAATTGTGTCATTTGAATGTGTTGGAGCAATTCACAGTTTTGATGTGAATTTCAGAAGAGCAATTTCACTCAGTCAAAGCTTCAACTTTTGCACATTCAGACTTGTCTTGCTGAGGCTGACTTGCAGTTGGGGCTGGCACCGGACACTTGGGACGGCCAGTGTGATCATCCGGATCTTGCAGATTGCGGGGTGCGAAGTGGTGCTCTTTAGCGCGAAGCTGAGCATGAATCCGCAACTGGATTGCACAAACACCATCGCGTTTCTTCAGGGTTCGCCCAATGTGTGGCTTGCCTCAAATTGAGCTGAGCTGTTTGGATGCTTCACTTGGGGGGTTGTAGTGATAAACTTGTGGGATCGAAATGCGAAGCAATTCAGTTCTCTTACCTTCACAATAAGTTCTGTCTTCAAACATAATGGTTTTTTAACCATCAACATTTGTCCCAATTGAATTGCCTCAATTGATTCAATGGCAGTAATCTTGTAATGTTTTTAATTGATTCAATTGCCTCAATTGACTCATTCAACGACTTGTTGGTCCTTGCCATGGCTCAGTGTTGCTAAGGAACATGCGAACCCTGACTCAGAACCTTCACGACGACTTGACAGGTGTGGCCTGGACCGAGGAGGACTTCGAGCAGAGCCTGGAGAGGGCCCGAAACCTGTGGAGGGAAGTGTGGCCAGAGGCTAGCATCAAATTTCAGCGTGGCAAATCCACAGAGGCTGCCCCTCCACCAGGTCTACCTCCACCCCGGTCAATTGGGCCCATTGCCACAGCACCAATTGGGTCAATTGCGTCAATTTCGTCATCTTCTGCCAGTGGCAGCAAGCCCCCGGCTGCCAAGCCCATGCCTCGGCCTCCTTCAAAACCTACCAGGCCAGCTCCCAAGCCAAAGGAGAGGGAGGCAATTAAGGAGGAAGGGCCACAGGAAGAGGCAGTAAAGACTGAGGGCGCAGACGTCAAGAAAGAGGAGGAGGTCACTGCGGCCCCAGGGTTTGGGCTTGTGGATGAGCTCCAGGCCATGACCCCAGCACAGAAGAAGGCCAGGATACAATTGTTTCAATTGACAAAGCCTTGTCGTGGCCATATTTGATGACATGTTGCATGGTTCCAGTTGAGTAATATCATTGGCATTTAAATTTAATTAAATCATGTTGTTTCCCTTTGTCGCTGATAGGCGAAGCTCAGCCAGCCCTATGTGCGGGAGATGATCCAGCAGCAGATTACCTTCTTGCAGAGCTTGCTTGACAGTGATCTTGAAGGTGGTGATGGATGGGAGGAGGTGTTGTGCCATGGCTGCAGTCCAGCTGTTGGAAGAGGAGTGAATACATTATATAATATTATTTATGACATGTGCATCATGTCATTCATTTCATGTGGTGTCATGCCATGCCTGCCTGTGATTCTGACCGAGGACTGAGCTCCTGGACGACTACAACATCAACCAGGGTGTGCGCAGCATGATCCGCAATGCCAAGGTCTCCAGGAGCCACAAGATCAAGCTCATGTGTCTGGTCTGCGTGTTGAGATATTTGGTTCACAGCTTGGACAACAGGTTTGGAATTGCGTCAAGACCAACAATGGTTTGAATTGTGTGAATTGGTTTCTGAAGCTCAGCTTTGTTGTTTGGAATTGTGTGTTTGTCAATGCCAAGGATGAACATGTTGCTGCGCTGGGGGAGCAAGTTCGAGTCAAATGACTGGTTGCGCAACGCAATTCGCAACTTGGCTTGACATGTCATGAGTGAGCTTTCATGATAGTTGAAAAACATTGATGTCACATTCGATATCAAAAAAATATCTTCAACTTATCAAGAAGCGCTTGTACTCCAGGTCAAGAAGAGCTTGATGCCTCGCATTCGTCTTCCCGGTGAGAATGCATGGCATTTTTTTGTTTTTTTGGGCCAATTGAGCTCAATCAATTTGTGGCATTTGTGTCATTTGTATCAATTGTGTCATTTACAGCTGGAATCTTAAGTGTGGGCATGCGTGGGCATCAATGAGGTTGAACAATGAGTGCTTGTTCTAATTATTGCAAAAAGCAGTGAATGGTTTTTGACAGACAAAGGAATCAAGGTTTGGTGTTTGTTTCCAGTCTATGCGCCCATGCTATCGTGTTTAAGCAAGAATGAAGCAATGACAGTTTGCGCAGATCATTGCAAGTGGATGGTCCCTGTGAACAGCCACAGCCTAGTGCTCATAAACACCATGGCTATGCAAAAAGGAAGCTAAAAAAGGTGAATGCTAATCCCAGTGCAAGGTGATCATGTTGCAGAAGCAGGTGAAACACTGTCATGGCAGCGGATGCTTCATGTTTAACTTGTTGTTCAAAGTTGTTCGGTAGGCAGATCATTGATGAAGCTTGGTGGGATGGGCTCAGTTAACATAGGATGCACTAAGTGTGTAGTTCTCAAATCATAGAATTATCTCAATTGAGTCCATTGTTTCAATTGATGTATTGTCAATTGTGTAGAAGTTGAGTCATTGAGACATCTGTGAGGTTTATTGGGCTGGGTGGACTACTTGGATGAGAAGGCGTGGTTTTTGTCTCAGCAAGAGTGGTTTCATAGCCAGATTATGTCATTTAAAAAATGTGTCAATTAAAAGTTGGTCAAGTAGGAATGGTGTAAGTGATGGCTCAAATAAGATGTGACATCCCCATGTGTGAGGCAGATCGAATGATTGGCCTTGGTGGTGTTCTTCGAACAGCAGGCGTGGTCTTTGTCTCAAAAATGCATCAATTTGCAGCACATGATTCATCAATTGTGTCAATTGTGTCAATTGAGTTGCTTCAGCTGCTTCAGTTAGATTCAATATTCACCAATATACTCACACAATATATTTCCAGAATTTAAATTTAGATATGAAGACATAATGTCAAGTGCATGGAGATGAATATTCAAAACTATGAATACTTGAACGAACTGCTCAAAATTGCTCAAAATTGTTTAAAAGTACTTATACCTGCCCACAAAAATCTGCTCAAAATTGCTCAAGCTTATTTAAAAGTACTTATATCTGCCAAAAAAAATGCTCAAAATTGTTTAAAAGCACTTATACCTGCCCACAAAAATCTTCTCAAAATTGCTCAAAATACCTGCCCACAAAATCCGCTCAAAATTGCTCAAAATTGCTCAAAATTGCTTAAAAAGTACTTATACCTGCCCAAAAAATCTGCTCAAAATTGCTCAAAATTGCTTAAAAAGTACTTATACCTGCCCAAAAAATCTCCTCAAAATTGCTCAAAATTGCTCAAAATGGCTCAAAATGGCTCAATTGCTCAAAAATGCTCAAAATGTTTCAAAATGTCTCAAAATGCCATTTTGAGAAATTTTGAGATGATTTTGAGACATTTTGAGACATTTTGAGACATTTTGAGACATATTGAGACATTTTGAGACATTTTGAGACATATTGAGACATATTAGGTGATAGAATCAACACGATGCATGATAATAATGTAGTTAGATCAATAACGTTGCAAATCATGCTGCAGCCTGTGAGTGAGTCAAGCAATTGTAGCCATCACATTTGACACAATTGTATTTTTTGGTTCTGCTGGATTACATCGGTTCTATGTTGGAGGAAGTCCATTTCCTCAATATTTAAGATTTCAACTATCAAACACACAGGCATATTTTAATGTAGATGTCGTATGTCATACTGAATTGCAAACCGATGTCATCAATACAAAAAATGCTGGTAATGCTGATTTAGTCTTTAAAAGGGTGATGTTGAATATATGAAGTTTGAAGGAACGCTACAAGCAGTGGAACTAACAAAAGGTGCTGAATCAAACACCTATGACAGTATCGGTAATGCTGATGTCAGTTTTAGAAGGAACACCATAGATTTTATGTATTTCAGAAATGGTAATGTAGAAGTAAATACAGGTATATCATTAGTTGCTGAAAGTGGTAAGTTTGATGTAATTGATAGTGCCACTCCTACTAATGTAGTATTTAAAAGGGGCGGTGTTAATTTCTTTACATTAGACGGCACTAAAAATATAATTGATGTTTCAACAGGTAGGGCGTTGTCATCTCAATATATTTACGGAGACTATTTTATCCACAGAAATGTTGGTGCTGATATGGTTTTTCAAGACAGTAATACAACAGATGACGGTTCAGTAGAATATATGAGATACAGAAAAGCAGATGAAGATGTTAATTTTTCAAAAGACATATATGTCAATCAAGACAAAAGGGCATATTTTCATAAAGAAACTGGCAAGAATAGTTATATATTTAATGAAAATACAGCAGGTGTTAGTCATTTCAAGTTCATCAATGAAGACCCTAACGGGGACATAAGATTTTAGGCTAATAACAGCATAAGACTTTTCGTCACGCCATCAAAAGTTTCTGTTCCAGCACCTTATACATTAGAAAAAGATTTAGTAGATACATCCGATTTTACTAAAAAATATGACATTAAAAGTATTGAGCATAATTTCACTGACATAGTTAAACAAATTGAACCTAAAACTTTCAAAATGAAGGAAGAAAAAGAAATAGGAATAACTAAAAACCATTTTGGATTTATTGCTGATGATTTAATGAATGTAATACCTCCTGAATGGGAAGATATTGTTAGGGTTGATAATGAAGGCATTAAGAAGTTAAGTTATATAAAATTATCAGGTATATTGTGGGGGGTATGTAGAGAGCAACAAACAAAGATAGAGCATTTAGAAACCCGCTTGTTTGAAGTTGAAAACTTCATCAAAGATTTTGTCAAGCCTAAAGCAAAGGCGAAATCCAAATCAAAGAATTAAAAATCTAAAACCATATATATATAGGTAATGGGCAATTCAAACAGCAGTGTTGAAAACGACTACCTTGAACAAATCAAAAAGATAGATGAAGACGAAAAGACCCGAACAGATGTTTCACTCATCAAGAGCGTAAAAGAGTTGGTGGGAAGAGTGGAGAAACTGGAAAAGGAGAAACAAAACAAACTGATATATCAACTACCGAAACTACAACTCTGTAATTGGAGTTTGATATGAACAATTGATAATATTATTGTTAAATAATATTATTAATTGGAAAGTGAGTAGTGCCCATAGGGGAGACTGTCAGTATCGTTGAACCAATACCTTTTGTTGTCATAAGATGTTAAACCGACCTTGCTTTGGTTTATACTGTAGATTTGGTGGTTCTTACTTCTGATGGCATTGAAATTTACATTCTTTGGTATGTGTTCGTGGAGTGTTGCCTCATAGTCTTTCATATCTAAATCCCTTTTGACTTTCAGTTTTGGAACACCCTTTGCTTTCTTTTCTGCTTTCTGTTCGTTGAATACTTTTAGACAATACATCTTCGGTCTCAACGCTATGAAGTTTGTGATGATTTTTCCATTCATCTCGTCCTTGAATTTGCCAAGGACTTTTTTGTTAGTGGCATCATAGCAAGGGTGGTCTTTATCATAACCGCTGAAGTCCATATAATCCTTTATCCCTTTCCAGTCTTCATAGATGTCTTCGGTGAAAGTTTGTATAACATAACTGTCGGTGTCAGTGTATATCAGTCTTACATCATCCTTATACCTTGCTTTTAAGACATCATAGTAGAACGAATACATATGAACCTTTGAAAGGTCTAAAATGGTCATTCCTAAATAAATTGGTTTGTTTAACACCAGTTTTGCTTTAACCTTTGAAACTCCTACCAGTTCTTCATTGATTATGTGGCATCCTTGATAGGTTGGACTGTTGATACATTTTTGTAGTCTTACCTGTGATGAGACTAACTCAAAGTCCATATGTTTTCTCACATTCTCCATCGTTTTTCCATAAACAGCGTTGTTCATCAATTTAAACATATCTTTCTCAAAGTCTCTCTTTGCCACTTTTCGCTTTTCAGTGTTAAAATCAATCCAAGTCTTTAACCACGCCCTTTGTTGGAACTTCACCCCTCTATGAATGTGTTTAAGTTTCATTCCTTTTTGAAGATAAAACTGTAATGCCTTGATATGGACTACATACCTGTTCTTGTCTTGAAGGTTCAAAATGAGTTTTGGTGTCTTCTCATCTCTTGCTTCCTTTCCATTGTAGTAGTCTCTGTGTAGTTCCCTCTGGTGATTTGAAAGTAGGTTTTCGGTGATGTTCATATTCTCTGGTGCTAATGGGTAATCACTATGTTCGTCGTGTATCTCCTTTGGATACTCTAAATCAACTTCAAGAATGTAGGCATTGTCGTCGTTCTCATTCCAGTCCACTATCATCTGTTCCGTCAGCATCTTCTTTATCCATTTGAGTTTTCCTATGGGTAGTTTCATTGACATTGCCAGTCTATAAAGGTTGCTGGCATCTAAATAGTTGATGTAGTTAGATGGTTTTGTTTCATCATATTCGTCTTTCATATACTTATTGTTTGCCTTTGCCTCCTTATGACCCACTTGACACATTCCACCTCTCAAACCTCTCTCAATCATTTCATAAATCTCCTGGTCGGTAATCGGTTCTAACACCACTCCAGTTTTTAGAAGCATAGCATCCCAAGCAAAGTTAGGAAGTGTAAAATAATGTACGGGGTCTAAACCGTAGTATTCCAAACAAAGGTCTCTAAAATTTTCAAAGACATCAGTAAGCAATAAAACATCAGTTCTCAAATATAAGTCGTGATATTGACCAAGATTTCTTATACCGAAATGTTCCCATATCTTAAGTTCTCTTTCATACTCATCATCTTCAATATGACTTTCGGTGAGATTACTGTAAAACGCTTTCTTCGGTGGTAATTGTTTTTCTCTAAACTTGTCAAATGAAGTGAAGTAATCGTATGGATAGACACCTTTGTCAGTGAGTAAGTCTAAACCAATGTCATTACTTACATAGGGGTTTCTTTTACTGAACTTGAAGTTGTTTTGCCAGTTTTCTTTCTTCTGTCCATCTTCATACTTGCTCAACTTGACCAACTTGTCCAATGAGGACGATAAGAATGAAAAACTGTCTTTGAAACACATATTCTTGAATGCGAAGGTTATGAACTTCTCACTGTTCTGTGCTATTACATCTATCTTGGCATTTTCAGATAGTTGATTGGCTCTTTCAATGACTAAATGACTGTCATAGTTCTTCAAGTTATGAAGGAAGACTGGAATTTTGTAATAACGCATTGAAAACTGTAAATTACAGTCATCGTGGGCACATCCCCTATACTTACCTGTAAAATGGCAATGGTCTCTACACTTTTTGTCTCCTTCCTTGAAGTCCTCACCACAAATGAAACATTTAGTGGCGGTTTTAAAGTCCCTCCAGTCTTCGTCTTTCATAATGATGTCCTTGTTTTCTTTCATCTTCTCCATTATCTTATCTTTTACTTCAATCATCTTTTTCACGAAGACATCCATACAATCCTCACCCCTATATAGGAATGGTTCATTTGAAGCATCAATTGAATTGACAACATTTATCATAAAACCGCAGGGTCTGTGATGTTGGTATTTGTCAGTCTTGATTGGTTTGGTGCTTACGGTTCCTGTTTTGGTAGTCAGACATTCAAAATCAGCATATATAACGAATGGTGCTTTTAGTTTCTTAAAGTGGTTCTTGAATTTAACGAAGAACTTGTCAGGGTTCTCTGGGTCAAACTTTGGCATCTCTATAGTTTGCCCTTCCACTGCCATACATCCATTTTCCTTATGATTGGTTAAATCATCCTCTGAATGAAACACACCCGAACAATGATGACAAATAAACTTCTTTGCTTTCCGCTTACCAGCCTGTTGATACATCAATTTGTTAAAATCTTTGATATAAACATAGTGGTGATTGTCTCCATCAGTTATTTTCAATAGGTCTATGTGGTGAGTTGCTTTGACAACTGAAGTCCTCTTATACAGTAGGATTGATTGCTTACCATCTTCATCATCAATGTAACAGACATTGACTGATACTTTACCTTCGTTGTTCTGTTTAAAAAGGAATCAAATAATCCTGTCACATGTTGGGGTCTGCTTGTGTTTATTGTGAATTGACTCAATTGATTGATTTGTGTGGTATTACAGCCTGAGGGTTGCACCTGGATGGTATTTTTCAATGCTTTGTCAAATGTTGGGGCCTGCTTGTCATGTGTCATTGTGAATTGACTCAATTGACTTGAACCAGATTGATTTGTGTAGTGGCCAGTGGTATTGAAGCTTGAAGTTTGTGCCGGGATGGTCTTTCAATGCCAATGCAGGCTGCCAGATTCATCATCAGGCCAAGGACTCAGGAAGCCTTTACTTTTATACGCAGGGTCAGAAGCCTTGGACTGGTATTGTTGTCAGTGAAGAAACCAAACAAAATTGTGGACTGGATTGATTAATTCTTTTACCGCAGGTTTTTTGGCCCATGAGCACATTTGTTGGTTTTGCCATTTTGGTCATTTGTGTCAATTTATTCATCATGGACCAGCAAGCTGGCCTCGCGTTTCTTCCGGTGATGGTGCTGTCCACTGTGACAGCCAGTGCCAGCCTTCAAGGCCCAAGTGCAGCTTCAGAAGATGACGATCAAGAGAAATGGCTGGATGACAAGCTCCAACAGATTTCTTCGTTAGATTTCTATGATTTCTTGGCCTTCAGCAAATTCAATAGGCGCTGATACTGTTTTTGTTCTTGGAAAATTGAGACAACATGCATTGAAATTGAAATCATTCTTTGATGATCAATGAATAACCTCGAAGTCCATTTTGTTAATTGCCCTGCAGGCGTGTCGACTGGCCAGAAGGACTGCATCATGTCAAGTCCACATGTCAAGACTTTCTTGATTTTGACCAAGAGAATGGCGGCAGGGCCTCGAAAGTGTGGCCTTCATTTTTGTGTGAAGCATATTCTTTTTTTGCGCGGCGCAACATCGTGCTTGGAGATGATGGTGCTGGTTGCTGAAAGGTTTCTCTTCAATTTGGCCAATTTCAATGAATTGGATCAATTGGAATTTGTTGAGTTTTGTGCTGGCCGAGCCCATCTCAGTCGAGAGATGCTGCGTCAAGGATTTCACCAAGGAGCTTCTGTGGACATTCTTTTTCATCCCCACCATGACATGTTGAGTTCCAAGGGGCTGAGGACTTGGTTTGACATGGTAGTGGCTTCTCGGCGAAAGTCGTTACACTGGTTTGCTACCAGATGCTCGAGCTTCGTCCCGCTCTGTATCTCTCAAAGCATCAGATATGAGGAGAATTCATTCTACGGGGATAGAAGCAGGCCATGGGTGGAGCAGGGCAACCTTCAACAGGAAGTAACTGCAATGATGATGTTCTTCAGTTTCCTCTTGGATTGCATTCCGGTGTTGGAGCAACCCACAGGGAGTGTGCTTCCAAAACTACCATCCCTTCGTAATGTTTTGTGGTTCTTCGACTTCAAGAAGACAGTGACCTACATGGGAAGCTTTGCTGGCCCAACAAGCAAGCCTCTCCAGATCTGGCATCCGTCTTCAGGGCCTGGCTCCCTATTTGCAGCCATCGCCAGGCCAAGGCCAGATGGCTTGGACAATTAGGCTTCCAGTGGCCAGAGCTGGGATGGAAGCCACACTTACACTGGCAATAAGGAGATGCTCATCGAAAGCGAGCACTACACGCCAGAGTTTGGCGCTTGTGTCGCCCAAATCTACGAGCAGATTCGAGCTTCGTGAAAACTTCACAACGCTCAATTTGCTCAGCGTTGTCCATTCAAAAGTGTCTTGAATGCGACAAGAGTACTATAGCCCAAGGGTTCTTTTGTGCTGACTCACCTGAGTGGTGCGTCCCTCTGTCAACTTTGACCGTCTCTGTGGGGTCAAGAGGCAACATGGCATTTGCTCCAGCAAAAAAAATGCGCAATCAGTGACAGAGCACTGCAAGTTCAGCGCTTGCCATCTCATGTGCTTCAGTCAATTAGCTCAATTGAGTCATTAGCCCTTTGGCTTTTTGTACTTCAAATATGTGTACTGAGGTTGGAATTGTTCTGCTCCGCTACCAAGCTTGCTCCGCTACCAAGAGTTCAATGCAGGCATGCTTGACTTCTTTGACATTTATTAATATCACTTCCCATTCGCATTCCCAAAGCAAGACTCAAGAACCAGATCAGGTCTGGATGACGCTCTAGGCCTGCCTACTGTTTGTTGCTGGTCCTGCTTGCATTTTTTCAAAAGTAATTCTTAATAACTTGCTTGCAGGCTCGGCGAGAAGTGGCAATTGGATCAATTGACTTCAGCTGATTGTGGCAATTGAAACAATTGGCTGACTGACTAATTGAGTTCAGCTTCTCATCTTCATTCTTTTGCCCACTTGGACAATTGTCGATTTGTGTTTCTGCATGCTTGGGTCAAAGCATGTTGGGCATGGCATGATTTCTTGCCTAGTGATTTTTATTTTATTTTTTAAAAAAATGACATTTTTTAAATTTTTTTGACAGAATTGACCGGTTCAATTGACAAAATTGACACAAGTCACACACATGATCGAAGCAATGACATGATTCAATTCACGCAGGTGAGGTCTACTAAGAAGACTCTTCACAATAATAACACAACCGCAGGTAAACGTTCAATCAACGTTTTACCATATTTTAGATTTTATCTTTTTGAAAATATATATATTTTTTTAATATTTTGTAAAAAAATGAAGCCACATTTGTTTGCACAACGTTCTGGACAACAAATTAGTCTACCAAATTTCAGATTAGCCTACCTAAATTTCA
>CAMXCT020004189.1:0-43985 GCA_947184155.2 Cladocopium goreaui | reverse complement strand
CTGTCTCAACCAAACTTCCCAGCAAGGGCAAGTTGACCAAGCACTAAAACACAAGTGAACCAAAATAGAACCACTTGCAGCATGCAGCCAACCCCAAACAACTTTGTGTTTGATACCGCCCATGTTACAGTGAGGCACTCTCGACAGCTCTGATGCTAGTCGAAGACTGCAAGCAGATTCAAAAATCTGCATATCTCACCTTGCACTCTGTGCACATCTGTGCACATCTGTGCACCGGCAAATAGCTTGCTCTCTGCTGTTGCAGCGATGCAGGGCTTCCTCAATTGTCAATGTACATTGTGTGCCTTTCTACCTGGTACCTATGGCCTTGTTTTGACTATCTCTGCACCTGACAACTGATCTGCAATTGCATTGTTTGGCTTGCTGTGAGATATCAGTACAAGGGACAAAAGGGTGAGATTGCAGCTTCACGGCGCGTCTGTCAGGGAAACAGGTTTTAAGTGTTCCTCTGTGTTTGTGAAATCCTAGAACGATGAGTAGTCATCTTTTGATGGCTATTATCGCTTTGGTCGGATAAGAGTCAAATTCGACAACACGTTACACATGTTTGATTCTGCAAATTCATATATATACATATATATATATATATACACTGAATAATATACAAGTATGTCACACGCTATATTATGCTTCTATTATCGGGATGTGTATGGAGATATGCCGGCACAATAACATATTGACATATTGCTTAGTCTGGGGTTTTACTGCTTTAACACTTTTTGAACATTTGTGTCACCAATGAGAAGTGGAGAGGTGGGAGGCCACCTCTAATGTTGCCTTGGTGCAAGCTCAGCCGAAGCGAAGCAACATACTGTGCGGAGCTGGTATGAAATGGCTTGGACTAATGGACCAAGCTCCCATTGGCTACAATTGGCTCCAATGGTACTTCAGTACTTACTTTGATGGAAAGCAATGCAAAGGGATAACAAGACAACAAATCACAAAGCGATGTAAGCCAGCTTTTTACATGTCACAACCATAGTTTACGTCCCTTCACGTCTTCCCACATCTAGTATGAATATGGAGCTCAGCGTCAGTGTGACTCAGCAAATCATCACAAGTCTGGATTCTTCCATGGAGACTCCGGTCCAAAAACAAAGTCTACCACCTGCATTGCTGACATTCTCGACATGCAAGTTTGAATATGTTTGAATCGCAAAGAAGCTTTGGCAGTCATGGCATGCTTTGCTGATACACTTTCACAATCCTGTGCCTCGCCTGTGTCAACTCGCCTTGCCTTGGGTCAAAGTACTGAAAGACAATGATATAAGACAATCACCGAGCACTTTTTGAAAGAAAAGACAGTGAGTCAGTAGTTCCACGTGCCTCGTCCTTTTATTTGACTATATATGTTTCGCTCTTACACCTGTGCAGCCTTTTCAGTACTGATCAGTACTGCACCTCCACTGACCGCTCAATACATGCCCACTTTGAAGGTTCAGAAGGCCACGGCCTGTATAACCAACTAGCGGGAAATCTCAAAGCAAAATAAGCACTAAGAATTCTCAAACTCAAACCCGTTTTTCACTGTTGTCCTTTCAAAATGATTGCAACAAGTGAGTCAATTTATATCTAGAATGCTCCTATATACTTCTATAACCGGTTGAAGACGCCTAAAGCGTCTGGGAATCCGGGAAGAATCAACAATCGGACGCCAGCTAAGTCTTCAGATTGCAACTCAATACCTCACCTTCTTCTCGCCCGAAAGCAAACTCGCCGTCATAGACGGAGCCGTCCTTCCCGGATGCAAAGTTGAGAACAGATGCGACAGTTTCGATCACAATTGCATGGGACTGCGCTCCCAGGACTGGCAGGGAAACACTAGGA
Source organism: Cladocopium goreaui (assembly GCA_947184155.2). Classification (NCBI taxonomy): domain Eukaryota; class Dinophyceae; order Suessiales; family Symbiodiniaceae; genus Cladocopium; species Cladocopium goreaui. The sequence continues at coordinate 42,137 of CAMXCT020004189.1, read as the reverse complement.
ACAAAATTAGCAAGATAAACTAGGATTTGTTACAAGCATAATTCTCAAACAAATCTATATATATAAATATGAATAAAATTGAACAAATAAATACACCGTGCACAATCCTGCAGTGGCCTTTGAAGCGGTCGCCATTGGAGTAGATGAGTTCGCCCTCACCTTCCTTTTTGGCCTTGCTCACACTAGACCAACTACGTGAATCCAAAACATTCCCAAACTAAGAAACCTGCCAAACAACTGAGAAGCCGGCATCAACCCACTATTTTTGTTTAGCTCCGTGATGAACTGTAGAGGCAAACCAAAAACAGGTAATCTTTTGACCGCCTGACATGGAAGTAATAGAATGTCCGGTTTCTGGCAATCGTTGTGACTTCACTTGCAAATTGCAAAGGAACATACCAAAGTGGCTCGGGGGCATCGGCAACACACACTATGCTATACCTTGGAAGCGCTTTGGCCGCCCTGACTCCTGCTGGCGCAAAGACTGCAGACGTCTTTGGCCCGTGACAAACGAAACGTTCTGACTGTCAAGATCTTTCGCGCGACTGCAGGTGGGAAAGCAGTCAAAGTCAAATCTGCTTGTTGGCACCCTGGGCGTGTCAATCCAGCAAATGTAGCAAAACGCATTGCATGGTCCCGCTCAAAGAGACACCTATAGCAGATTGGCAGCCTTCCGTCAGGAGACGCAAAATCAATCCCCGGGGCTGTCACAGCACACAAACTGCATGTCAGGAAAGGTTTCTGTGTGCATGCAAGGCAACTGGGTCTTTGACGAGACCATGAAAACTTTGGATTCGAAAAGATTTCCTTTGCTACAGCTGGCTGAAATGCATGTAATGTCAGATCTGGTGTTTGGCAAGTATGACAACACAGATTGGTAAATCTTGTCCACACTGCCGGTTTCTTCTGTTCCAAGAAACATTGCCAACAGTGGGGCTGGCCAGTGGGTTGGCCAGTCGAAATGTCCCAAGCTAGGGCATCGGCCGAGTCACTATGCCCACATGTGACACAAACGAGCTTTGTATCATGGCAGCTTGCACAAACCCATGTGTGCGCACACTGCAGACCTCTTCCCGTGTCTGGATTTGGTTTTCTCTGTTGGCACACAACGCATTTCGGAAAAGTACAGTCGGTGCAATAGGCATGGAATTTCCATGTGTTATCTGCTCGGAATTGTTTGTGCTTCTCACGAACCCGTGTGAAGATCACTTCCTTTACCAGCGCAGGCGGAAAAGCTCGCAAAGTCAAGTTGCTTCTTGCACAACGTCGACATCTCAGATCCTGGTTGTTCGGTGTCTGCGTGACTTGTGGGGTTTTCGCTTACACGCTTGGGGTTAACACAACGGAATAAAATCAAAAACTATTCACCGACACAAAACCAAACAATCCAGGACAGGCCTTCTTGGTGCGAAAGCTCTCTGGGTGACGTTCTTCTGCCAAGCAGATCCAACACAAGCAACGCAAAGATGTAGCCAATCCTCGTAATTCTTCTGTGGCAAAACAATTTTCTGGCCAAACTTCTTTGCACCGTGTGCAAGCAACACTTTCACCGGGTGCCCGGCTAACATGCGTCCCAGGTTTACACTCATGCCGGTAGCAAAGCATTACCCCAGTTTCCCCTGCATCCCAACGCCTCTGCGTTTCTGTGGAAAAGGCACCGCGGCGACACAAATCTTGACACTGTTCACACATCAAGAAACGAGTTCTTCGCTGGTTGGTTTTCGTCCGCTGACATTTGTAGCAGAGAAGGTCATAACCAAGCAAAATGTGTTTCCAAAGTTTGTCTTTCGAAATATCTTCGATAAAACATCGCGCCGGCCACCTGAAGTCTTTGTCACTTGCTGTCTCAGAACAAGTTCTGCACGGGAGCAAGAGTTTTGTCCATGCGGGTTGTTTGCGACTGTCGACAGAGCTTTGCTTTGACGCTTCTCCCCACTGGCGCTGCAGCTCTTCCAAGGTGATCTGACCTCGAAGGAACTGGAACAAAATAAACCATCTCAACCAGCTCGCACGTGTATATGGGGACCGCCACATCATTTCTGTCTCCCAATTCAAGTCACAACTTAGGTGGAACTTCCAACCCATCCCCCGCGCTCCAAACAGACAACTTACACCGCAACATGGATCTGGATGCGGAGGTCGCTACGTCACCCATTTAAATCTTTTAAAGTAAACTTTGTGGCGCTAAAATGCAAAAAAAAAATCGGACCCTAGAGAACCGTCACATGTTCAGACAAAAGTGTACCGAATGTGTTCTTCTCCCACCTTGCTGCCTTGCCAAGAGAAGAGTGGGGCCTGGAAGATCAGGTTGCCGAAACAAGTTCGGATTGTACGGCTGAATGATCAACATATCATCCGCCCGTTTCACTCTGGAACGTATAATGTAAGCCCTCAAGAAACTGTCCAAAGTTGGCGTCATTGTCCAATGCAAAAGATCGCCCTTACAGGCACCAACTGTGGCCCCACAGTACTGATGCGCAGTGCCCGCAAAATCTGGAGCAAGCTGAAAACCAGTCCGATGGATTTCAATGTTGCCATCCCGCCAGGTTCGTCGACAAGGACGCAAATCAAACAGAGAAGGCACATTCTTCTCGGAATTGGCATTGGAGAGTTGGATGCGCAGATACTGCGGGAAAGCCTCCAACAGAATTTCTGGCTCAACTAGCTTTGCAATTCGGAATAACTCTGCACCTGGCAGACACCACCCTACCAAAGTTCCTGTCGCATGCTTAAATGCCCCAACGTCTCTGTTACAAGTCTCTGTCAGCCGGACAGGCATTCCTTTTACGAGTGGTAGAACACCCAATAGACCGGCAGTCTGCTTATCATGTTTGCGAAGCCATTCCCGTTGCTTCGTGTGCGCTTCTGCACTGTTTCGGAAAACACTTGAGTCCCGAGGCTCATCCTGGGCAACAATCCAAAATACTTTACGTGAGCTCGCCTTTGCAAATAGCACAGCATGGCTGATTTGGGCTTGATACTTTGGCAAATTGAACGGATGCACATATGGAGCCGCTGCAAATTTTGGCGACGTGTGTGGACCTTCTCCCTCTGGGATGCTCAGTAAGACACGGCAACGTCGTAGTCTTTCTGCTTGGCAGGCTTCACACTCTTGCTCCTTGAGAGTCTGCCACTCTGTGTCACCCCGGACATTTGGCCACACCTCATCTTGCAATGCCTGTCAGGGCTCGCCAACCCAACCAACGCTACCCGAGAATCAACGTCCCCTGCAACATTTTGCGACACTGACCTCCTTCTAGACTACAGACATTGCAACATCTTTATCCCTTTCATTGCAGATACACTATAATAACCCTTTTTAGCACACGACAAGCTTCCCCTGCCTGACACATTTGGTTGCCGCAGCCAACAAAAGCCTGCCCTGGCAGCCAAGTTCCCACATGTTGGGTGGGAAGGCCATGAGTGAAACAATAAGTTTCCCATGTCTCTTTGCCAGCGCGCAGTTCCGACAAAACATGTTGTTGCCATGGGTCATCTGTTCGGTGTTGTCTATGCAGCACCATACAACTACCTGGCTCATCTGGGAAAGTTTCCGGGCTCAGGCCCCACAATGCATCAGACAATCGTTTCTCTGGCCCTGACAAGTTCAGTCCGGTGCTGAAAGGATTTGCGAACAGCGCACGTTCAGCCACTGGGGGGAGCTGTTTATAGTCTCCTACAAATATAACATTCAGGCCTCCATACAAACGCGGGTTCTGCTGCGCGTCAAGAGACCAAGGATTGCGAACCAGTGCCCGCCGACAGTTTCGTTCCAAGAGACCCAGGACGCGCAATGCAGCGCAAGATATTTCATCGACAATGAGCCACCGCAAGCGGCTACAATGCAAGAACATTTTGGCCACATCTTCATTCTCACCTGTGCTTTGGTTCCCGTCCTGCACCATTGGAATACAACCCCAGGAATGAATTGTAGCGCCGCCAACTAAGGCAGCCATGGAATTCTGCGCTGCTAAAACTTGATATTGTACACCCATTTCCCACCCCAGGACATCTCCAAAAAGTTTGGTCGTCCACTTAATGCACTGGGACTTTCCCGTGCCGGGGGCTGCTACCAAAGTAATTCGACGTGGTTCAGAACGCAAACCTTGTGGAGTGTTCTGAAAATCTTCCATGGCTTCTGTCTGGAGCCTTCGAGCAACTTTCCTCAAGTATAGCAACTGTTCTGCATTCGGTTGAATTAGTTGTTCCTTCAAACTGTCAAACCAACGAGCTACATCCAAAACATTGAAGCCAGGATAAAACTGGCTAGCACTGCCGTCCAAGGCTTGCTTTGGACGTCTTTTCCGTCTTGTGGGCATTGCGGGGTTTTCCGGTATGTGGCCATCCCCCTGCAAGGTTTCTTCCCATGGCAAACGGCTGGGATTCCACAAGGCCGCGCCTATCTCCAGCGCATCTTGCACAGAAGCAGATACATGGTCAAATTTTCTCTTCGCCGGCTTCCGGGGCTCAGCATACTCAAACACGGCATGGAGATCTTTTAGGTCCCAAGTTTGTTTTTTCATTGGCACTTGGTCGGCAATGTCTTCTGGCAAATCCACATCGCGCTCACTGCTTGCACAATCACATATGGACATGAACTGTTCAATCAATTTTTTTTGATGCTTGCTCACAATGTTTCCATCGATATACCACTTCCACGCTGCCAAGAAAGTTCTTGGCTGTTCAGGCTGTTTCCCGCGCAATCTTCTGTTTGGCACATAATCCAAATCTTCTATTAGGGGAACATGGTAGGACGCGTGCTCTGGCACCAAGGTCCATGGACGCATATACACACAATACAAACGGGCTGCCTCTTCACCTCCATCCCGGTCTCTGCGAGGTACCTTTGTCCTCATAGGCGCCGGGACAGCCAGACAAAAACGTTTCTGCAGGTACCAAACGGACGACAAGGCTTCTAACCCAGGGGAATCTGGATATGGAACTTGGTCTGGCACTTGTAGATTGTATCGGTTCACGTTTTTGTCATACCGTTTGACTTCCCAATACATACAAAACTCCCACGGGCTCAAATAGAGAAGTTTGTCAAGGTTTGGTCGATAGCCGTAAAAGTCACAAAAATGACCTACCAACACCCGTTCTTGTCTGACTTTCTCGTCCACACATGGAATAATTCTTTCTTTGAATACGGTTTTTTTGCTGCACTTGCCGCATCTTTCCTCCAAACGTTTCAGCAACTCGTACCCAGGAAAGTTTGCATGTTTGTATGTTCGCACAAATTCAGCGTTGAAGTAATCCTCATCATCGGCGCGCATTGCCAAATTCATGTCTTCATTGCCGGATCGTCGAACCTGCTCCAGACAAATCCCTATCTGCTGGTTAACTTATCTAATCCTATATTCACCACATGTACCTTCCGAAACATTCCACACCAAACCAAACAAACAGAAACACACACACACACACAAAATCACGCAATCACGACCGAGCCACAGTTTGCAAGTAGAAATCACTCATGGTTCGTACCAACAATCGATGCAACTGCTGCCCCCGGGTCTTCCCTTCAAACGACTCACTGGCATAGCACAGGGCCTTACACGCTACGTCCAAAGCTTTTTTGTTTGACACCTGCGCCTTGAAAGTATATCCACAGAAATAGCCGGTGGCTAAACGGCCTGCTTTCATTGCTTTGCGGGCCGTCACCTCCACAAAATGATTGTTTTCGTCTTGTGTGCACCCAGCCCGGCACAATTCATCGTCGTGTGTTTCTGGTATGATGGGCATGCGATAGTTTGGGCGGGTGTCTGTGTTGAATCGAAACACAGCCGCAAAAGCAGGGTGTGTGCCACTAGTCCACGGTGTAGAACGCGGAGGTAAAATGACTCCCAAACTGTTGCGCCGCCCCTGCACCCGCCGTCCCAGGCGACGACAATTTCCAGGACAAACCACACGCCACTTGTCCCTCCACTTTGTTTTGCATGGAAAGTCATGCTTGCAACGCTTAGCATGCCCTTTCCTCAAACAGCCGGCCAAAGGCTGCCAGCCTGTTTTGCTCCGGCGGTGAACATGTTCCTGAACCCGTCCATACACCCACTGTACATCCGACATATATTTTGCCTTCCATTGCAACCCTTCCTGACGGGCTGCTTCAATCTGCGAGCTGTCCTCCCAGGCCAAAGCAGGGCCACCTTCAACCAAATGCTTCGGCCAAAAGCACAAAGGATCATGCTCTCGCTTCTGAAAGCGATCCCACCACTCTTCATACAGATGCTCTGCGTTGGCATGATAGCTCCTGGCATCTGGCGGGCTCTCATGTTTCACCCACTCATACCATTTCACCAGAGAAAGTGGATCAAGCAATTTTGCTTTCATCCTGGCTGCAATATCATCCAGTGAATGATACTGGTACACATTACTTGAAAAAACTTCGAAATGAAAGTGGGGCGAGCTGTGAAACTGAAACTCTATGGCCCCTCCCAAAGCTACAGCAGCTCCAAATACCCCTCCCATGGGCAAAGTATTTGCTCCGAACCTATCTTGGCACGTACAATGAGGGCATTCAAGGCACATTCGAAGGCCTAGGAGCTGAGCCAATCGGACTCTCACTTCCAATTGAAAAGCAGCCATCACTGCATGAGGGTCTTGGGCTGCTAGTTGCGCTCGTACCTTGGCACTTGGCACCGGCATATCCACAGTTGCCTCTTCTTCGACCAGTTTCGGGTCCAGTGGGCCAATCCATTGTCTGGCCCTATTTTGCTTCATTTGTTCAGTCAGAAGCAAAGGGTCTGTTTCACGGGCTCGGAACATTCGCAACACTAATCCAGAATGCTGCTCGTTCATCGAGATTGTCATGAACACACAGTCCCCCCAAACAACTCGGGCACCCAGTTGCACATGGCCCATCATTCGCCTAGTCAACGGATTGCCAGGTAAATGGGCCGCCAAAAAGTTGACGCGCTGGGCTACCCGTTGTTCTTCTGGCTCCAACTCAACGGCGTATGGCAACCTGGTTGTATCACCTGCTATTGCCCGTAGGCCTTCTCCACATTTGTAATGCCCGGTGTGCAAGACCTGGTACAATTTTCGCATGAGCGCTACGTGATCTCTGGCCTGCGAGCACTCACACGCAGTAACCACATTCTTTGATAAGTTACAAACAATGTACCCCAACATGTCATTCAATCTATTTACTCCGTCCTCCTTCCATCAAGTCCTGGTGGCCTTGCCTTTTACTAGGCAAACTTCTACGCAAAAACATTCCCCAACGGATATTTCACGCTCGGCAAAACCCTTACCCCTCAAAATAGGAACACAACGAACTAGAATCCACGGGTCCTCGAGAACCCAAAAGGTGTCGGAAACACATTGGTAGCTAGCTCGATGCCAGGATTGATAAAGGGCTTCGTATTGCAACACAGCCAGTACATCGACGTGACTCAACAAACAGATCGAGACATAAAAAGATAAATAGGTAGAGAACTACATAATAGATAGATAGATAGATAGATAGATAGATAGATTAGATAAGATTAGATAAGATAAAATAAGATAAGATAAGATAGATAGATAGATAGATACATAGATAGATAGATAGAGATAGATAGATAGATAGATAAATAGATAGATAGATGGATGATAGATAGATAGATAGATAGATAGATAGATAGATAGATAGATAGATAGATAGATAGATAGATAGATAGATAGATAGATAGATAGATAGATGATTAGATAGATAGATAGATGATTAGATAGATAGATAGATGATTAGATAGATAGATAGATGATTAGATAGATAGATAGATGATTAGATAGATAGATAGATGATTAGATAGATAGATAGATGATTAGATAGATAGATAGATAGATTAGATAGATAGATAGATAGATAGATAGATAGATAGATAGATAGATAGATAGATAGATAGATAGATAGATAGATAGATAGATAGATAGATAGGTAGATAGATAGATAGATAGATAGATAGATAGATCGAGATAGATAGATAGATAGATAGATAGATAGATAGATAGATAGATAGATAGATAGATAGATAGATAGATAGATAGATAGATAGATAGATAGATAGATAGATAGATAGATAGATAGATAGATAGATAGATTAAGATAGATAGATTAGATAGATAGATTAGATAGATAGATAGATAGATAGATAGATAGATAGATAGATAGATAGATAGATAGATAGATAGATAGATAGATAGATAGATAGATAGATAGATAGACGATAGATAGATAGATCGATGGATAGATCGATAGATAGATCGATAGATATCGATCGATCGATAGGTAGATGAGGGATAGATAGATAGATAGATAGATAGATTGATTGATTGATTGATAGATTGATACATTGATAGATCGATCCCCCTGATGATCTGTCGCTGCTACCAGCCTCCACCAATTGCGGCCCGCCCCGCAGTGTTCGGAACGAACCTAATGCTGAACCTTGGTTTTCGATGTAATGTCGATGCCAAACGGATCGAACAATTGGCACTGCTGTCCAACTTGTTGCAGTTTGTAATTCCACTCGGCGAGCGAAGGCCCGCAAGAAAGCAGTAGGCGTGACCCAAGCCGCATAATTGTCTTCTCCCCACTGGCCCTGACGTCTCCACCGAGGCGTTCCGGGAAAGTCCGGTCCGGAAACCATGCGTGGTATCTCAAAAGGAAGAATTTGAGAAAAGTATTTCGACTGCCATTGAGGAATGAACTGCCGGTCCAATGTGACATCTAAATCAGCAAAATGTCCGAGAATTTCCGTTTGAAGATCTGGCACGGCTTGATCCCCGTACGCGTTGACATCAAAAATTTGCGTGTGTCGTTCCACATTGGCCAAGGCGAGCTGCAACGTCTCACTGGCAGCGCTTCCCGGGGTTGCATGCTTCTCTTTCCATAGACCAGATGCAGCTGGAATGAGATCCACCAAACCTGCTGACAAATCCGGGCAAACACGCGAACATTCTAAAACAATCTAAACCACATGTTACAGAACCAACCTCCGTTCCAAACCTGCCTGGCCTGGTGGAATGTGTCCTTGGCGTTCTTCCAGTGGCACATCTGCTTCTGTCTCTGGATACCACCTTTCCACTTTGGCCTTCATTTGCTGGCGCAACTCCTCAGCTTCTCCTTTACCCGCAAACGCCTCATGGCCCCTTCTAATCAGCTCATACAAGCAGAGCAACACCACGCCAGGTCGTAAGAACAACGATTTGCAGCGTCCCAGCATTTCTCCCAGTTCATTTGCCAATGTAAATCTGACAAGATAACGTAAACTCTCCGGTGATCTTGGAATTTGCTCCATGTCCTGTTCCGACAAAGGGCCTTTCAGCTGCCGTAGTATATCCTGCCAGGGCATCACAAAACTGGAAACATAACCATGCATCGCAGTCCGCCATTGCTTCTGCCCAATTTTTTCTTGCAGTAGGTGCCCCCTGTCATGTTCTATGTAGAAAACGTTTGTCGTCGTCCAAATCGGCAGTGCCACACACATTTCCACAAATCGAACACCATGCCTTGCCACAATTGGAGACATGAAACCCCAAAAATTGTCATTGCACAGACTCATAGGCACACCGTAATCAGCCTTTTGCCCCATGGTGGCCCAGCATTCATTGCATATAGGAATCAGGCAATCAGCGCACACTTTCTGGGCCTCATGTTTTCCACAAGACGCAATATCTTCGGGGCAACACAACATTTCCATGTCCACACTTTCTGCGCCAACGCCCACCAGCACGCGACACCACGGCCCTCCGACCTGCACCACAGATTTTGTGACTTGATGCTACTTACTTTTTCTTGTAACACTGTCTCCTACATCCTCTTACGGCTAAACATTTTCTCTGCATTCTATGTTTCTTCCCTGGCCTGCAAATCTTCGTCCTCCGCAAATTGAGGCCCGCAACCATACAAACGGCGGAACCTTTCCATTCCAAAGTTCACTTCCAGCACTGGACGCCCGAGTCGCAAAAGATCTGCCCCCTTCCGCAATTCTAGTTCTGATGCTGCAGCACTTTGCGCATGCACCTTCTTCGTTGCACAACATACACAGATCAACATCTCCAAGCCTGCATCATTGCACGCAACGTTCAGTTGCCAGATGGCTCGCCGATCTATCGACGGGCCAACCAGTGGCACATGTTCCTCCTCCTTTGCCCTGATAGCCGCGCAATACAGTGCCATGTTTTCATTACACACATCCTGTTCACACAAGCAACTGTGCCTTTGACCAGACAGCGCCCCACCATGCTCCCTGCACAAATGTCCACTTAAAGCCGTCAAGTCGTCACTGCACCAGCCACAGCCTTTAAACGCACAATGCGCTAGCGGTAAGCTAATGCCTCCGACATCTGTCCAACTCTCACAATGGTCTGGGTCACGCGGATCGACTGGTAACAATGGCCACTCTCTCAACTCTGCGGCTATCTGATGCACAAACTCATCCAGCATATCTTCATCGGTTTGCCAACTTTTTTTCTCATATATGCGACATTGGCAAGCCATCTCGCCCGAGCCATCGTCGCTACTCAGAGAATCAGCTTCACTATTCGATTCCGAACTCTCTGCATCATCACTTTCTGTCTCAGCATCCCGACTTCCCATTGGTGCAGAATTTCCTGTTAACTCTGCCTTCAGTTCTAGCAACATACGTCTTGTCGGTCCTGCAGGCAAATCCACAGCCACTCTCCAGTTGCAACTGTGCACCAAAGCCTCCCAACTGGTACATTGCAGCGGTTTTTTTACTTCGTTCAACCTCAGAAGATCATAATGGTTCCCTCGACGATGCAACAAGACAATGTCATGCATAAGCAAGGCATCTCGCACCGTGCTGATATCCCACTCATGAAACTCCAGCTCGCGCCCGAGAATCATCACAGAACCCTGAAATGGTACCGGGATGATAAGAATCTTCACACCGAGCACTCGGCCCAGTGCGGCTATTTCAGGTGCATCACCCCAATATGGGCCATCCAGAACACGAACTTTCTGCGCTACATGAAGAAGCTTATCAAGCACATACACCTGGCTGCCCTCCAGCTGCCCCACTTCCAGTTCTGCACAAGCGGTCGCAATATACGCTCGACAAACCTCTTCCCACCCATCAGGAAAGGAAACAAACATATGCAGGTCAGCAGCTTCCCACAAAAAAACTAAAGCAAGCATGTACAATCGCCATGGGCTCGAAACTGCTTCCCAAGAAAGAGCTCTCACCAGCGCCGAAAAAAAACAATACCCATCGCCTTCTATTGGCTCCAAAGCTCCCTCAAATTCGTCTCCAAGCAGAGATAAGAACTCACCTATCTCTTCATCACAGTCTCCTGACATGGCTTTCTTGGCCGTCTGGCCTCACACCCCAGGACTTAGGATGTCACGTTATGTGTTGCTGTTCCCTTTGGCACCTGAAAACATCCGTGTCAACATTCTCTCTGGTTTAGCCCCTTTCCACACACGCTTCGCACATCCTGCATGTCTTCAATGAAATGCTTGATCACTACACTGCCCGTTGGAACCACACTCTATGTCTTACTGCCGACACTCTGTTTCTGCATTGCCTTCTGCAGTTTGCGTATCTGTTTGCACCGGTCAATTCCCACATATTCTAACTCAGGCACTATCCACAATACATACAGCTATCATGAAAGAGCCGAGATGAACACACAAGTCACAAGCAGACCAGATGGCGAAAACACAAAGATGACCAGACAAGGACAAAGAAATGAAACAGAAGCAAAAACCTTCAATGATCTGGATGCTGGCGACCGAAAAGAAACAATCGCTAGGCTACGAGCATATGAAGCAAGAGCGGTAAACGCCAACATGCGATCAAAAATGCCCCACAGAAACTGGAAGCAAGTTGCTCAGAGAACATCCAACCAGCAGCATGAACAAAGCTGTACAAAAAGAACTGCACAGTTACACTGCTTGCCAACCAGTCCACAACAGTAAAGCTGCGCTTTCTGAGTTCCCGGCCTCGACTCCGTGCACTTCTTTCAAAACTTCCTGGCCCCAGAAGGCAACACAAATTCAAAACAATACCCTGCTCTAATCTTTTTCGACATATCAGGCACTCCAAATGTCCAAGACTATGCAACTGACTAGAAAACAAACATTTTCTTGATTGTCAGCCCAGATGGCTTCTCCCCTGAGAAGTCTTCCAACAAGCCAAGGACAACTGCACCATATTCCATCTTTTGCGCAGACTGTCCAGACTTGCTCCCCTAGGGTACAGGCCTCACATTCGCCCCTACAGCAGTCTCACATTCGACCCTACTCCAATTCAGGCCACACAGTGTCACATTCGACCCTACCAAAATGAAAAGCTAGAAACAGCCACTTTATGCGAGAAACATAGGATTTCCTGAATTTCCCAACTCTCCGAACCAGCTGTACCAGCCATTCCTAATGATCATGGGACGGTCATCATCATCATCATCATCATCATCACCCTCATCATCATCCTCAGCCTCATCATCATCTTCATCATCATCATCATCATCATCGCCATCCTCGTTTCGTCTTCTTCTCCTTCATCACCACCATCATCATCACCACCACCATGAATAAGCGCTATGATCACCCGACTTACATCCTCATCCTCACCCTCATCATCCTCATCATCACCATCATCAACATCATCATCATCATCCTCATCCTCATCATCATCATCATCACCATCACCATCATGATCTTTGACGTGCACTTCCACGTACTTGATCATGCAATACGCCCAATGCGTTTTGTGACCTGTTCTTCCCATCTCAAAATGGCCCCTCCGGGCCCATCTAACAGTCTCTTAGCTGCAACATGACTCTTTGCTACTTTTCTTTCCTTCACAAACATCACTCACCATTGCCTACCCAGAACGCCTCCAAACATGCTATCCAACCTGTCTCTGTGTTTTCGTCTCGTACCACGCACACATAGCGTTGCTACAGTGAAACAGATCCTCTCCGGCCAATGTTCCAACGCAGAACAGCCATACCTACTTGCGCAAATCTTCCTCCTGTCTTTTTTGGCGCCCGTACTCCCGCCATGTCATTCCATTTGGGGCCTTTACGTCCAAATAGTGTCTCCACAAAGCTTTATCTAGCGCACACCGGAATCCGCCGATGAAAATCGCCGGAAGCTGCCGCTCGTGCATCTCCAGTTTGTCCCAAAACTGCTTCTGGAAAAACCGTTGGGACCAGAAATGTGTCGAAATAGCAACATCGCGCGCTATGTACCCTTGCAGAGCTTCCTCCTGCAAAACCATGACATTTAAAAACCCCAAACCACAGCCAACATTGAAGCTAAACCACCTAGCCCAAATTACAGAGAACGAGCAAATGTGGTAGATTTTGCTCTTGCCAGTTCATGCCAAGTCATGCTACTTCAAGTGGCGTGCCACTTTGCGTGGCGTATGCGACTTCAAGTGACGTGGCACTTCGAATGGCGTATGCCACTCCACGTCACGTGGCATACTACTCGGCCTGGTGTGCCACTTCGAGACGTATGCCACTTCAAGTGCCGTGGCACTTCGCGTAGCTGCCGACCGTGTAGCCTTCACGTCCCAAGTCCCGTAAGCCCACTTGCCGCACCGTGAGCAATCCACGTCATGCCACTTCATGCCACTTCAAAAGGAGTGAAGTGACGTGAGGTGGCAAAATCGGTTTACGAACCTCCGCGTGTCCCACCATGAGCATGCCACTTGATGCCACTTCATGCCACTTCAAGTGGCGCATGCCACTCCAAGTGGCGCATCCCACCATGCGCAGGCCACTTCATGCCACTTCATGCCACTTCCAGTAGCCCTTGCCACTTCAAGTGGCGTGTCCCACCGTGAGCATCCCTTTGCATCAAAGTCAAATTCCGGCCACGCCAGGTTCGTCTCATTTTTCTCCATGTTTGAACAAGTTCTACCATCCTTTCAAAATATAAGTCTCCAAACCCATTGATATACCCAGACAAAGGACTACCGGCGCCTACAAAATTACTTTCCTTCGTGTGATCCCCACCATGACATTTATACATGTTGTTACTGGCAAATCTTCTGGCATTCTATCTGACATATTTTCTGGCATTCGATCTGGCATTCTATCTGGCATATCTTCTGGCATTCTACCTGGCATATCTTCTGGCAGATGTTCTGGCATATCTTCTGGCAGATGTTCTGGCATATCTTCTGGCATATCTTCGGGCATATGTTCTGGCATATCTTCTGGCATTCCATCTGGCATTCTATCTGGCATATCTTCTGGCATATTATCTGGCAAATCTTCTGGCATTCCATCTGGCATTCTATCTAGCATATCTTCTGGCATATTATCTGGCAAATCTGCTGGCATTCTATCTGGCAAACTTTCTGGCACTTTATCTGGCATATCTTCTGGCATTCTAGCTGACATTCTATCTGGCATTCTATCTGGCATACCTTCTGGCATTCTATCTGGCATATCTTCTAACATTCTATCTAGCATATCTTCTGGCACTCTATGTAGCATATCTTTTGGCGTGGATACTCGCGGTTGCGGTCCGGCAGGGAACACTGGGCGTGGATGGTCGTGGTTGAGGTCCGGCAGGGAACACTGGGCGGGGATACTCGCGGTTGAGGTCCGGCAGGGAACACTGGGCGTGGATGGTCGTGGCTGAGGTCCGGCAGGGAACACTGGGCGGGGATGGTCGTGGTTGAGGTCCGGCAGGGAACACTGAGCATGGATGGTCGTGGTTGAAGTCCGACAGAAAACACTGTGGATCGCGGGTCGCAGTTGGACGAGGAGGACGAGGAGGAGGACGACGAGGAGGAGGAGGAGGAGAGGAGGAGGAGATGAGGAGGCGGAGGAGGAGAGGAGGAGCAGGCAACTGACATAAAATCTAACAACCCTCACCTGGCAGGTGGGGAATAACAGTTCCTCTCTCTTGTCGCATTCACATGCTCAATCGTCCAACGAATTTCCATAACCCCTTTCCTGCATCACGTGCTTCCGCAACATGCCTTGCTGCAAATTGTACGCCTGCTTGGGGCCTGGCCCTCCGGACGTGTAGCCTTGCCCCAATGTCTCACAAGACGGCAAAGTTTCCCTCAAAAATAATGCCAAATTTTTCGCAGAATAGCCACTTCCCCGGCAACCGGGCATTTTCTGTAAAGCCTTCCACTGCAACCTCTCTGTCTTCTTCCCACTTCCTAATGCCTCCAAAACATCATGGCATTGTTGAACAGACGGCAGCTTCTCGCGCACCAGTTTGTGCAAGCACGCCTCACGCAAAGCATCCCTAACTTTCTTCTCCGACTGCTCCTCACATGCCACCTGCTCTTCCTCATCGCTGCTGTGCTCCTCCACAACATCAAAGCTATGCGATCTGGTTGCTGCTTTTGCTCATTCATTCGCATAAATTTTCTGCGGGGAATACCTTCGATGGAAGGGGTTCTCCACCACCTTTGCCAACACATTGCCGAAAACTCCTCCAATATTCATCGTCTTGCTACATGTCTCCAAGCAACTCCAGCTAATCAAGTCCACATTCGACACAAGCGTGCCCAAAAACGAGTCACTGCCAGTGAAAAAAACCATGAATGTCACAATCAAACCAATCAATTCTGGGGCTATTGCCTTTGCCGCCTTCACACCTACCAAAGCCACCTGCTTAATCACATTCACCCGTTTGCGATGCCAGGTCGAATTCGATGCCACTGGCTCTTCAAAGTCGTACTTCATGAGCCAGTCTGCCACTCTCTGGCCCAAGAACACATGCCCTTCGTGCGGCAGCGCCACATCAGCCATCTCACTGTGCCGCCGCTTCACAGTCAGACACTGTCGCGCTATGAATAACTTCCAGAAGGATTCCTCAAACCGGACAATCGCATGACCAGGCAACTTGAAATTGTGCGTTCTAACTTCGGTTCTACGCTGCCTGTCTTTCTGCTCTCTCCGGTACATGGCGGAAGACTTTCGCTTCCGTATCACCTTTTTTTTCTTCATGGCAAAACCTTTGCTTGCCTTTCCCATTCTAATTTCTTTTCCTTGAGCATTGCAACATCTACATCCAACCACACGCACCACAACTCCCTTTGCCACAACAGTATCCGGGCCTGATAAGACCAACTCGTGCTCGCCATGCCCAAAGAGCCTCAGCAGTCCCACACCCCACCCATTCGAACCACAACAACACTACCCGCGCACGTAGCTTACCATCCTCAACCAACACCCGCTGGCAGTATGGTCCAGTATCTCAAACCCAACTTCTCCTCTACGTTCCCAATTCAAAGCCCAAAGCAAGTCAACTCATGTAGGTCCAAACACCGGAAAAAAAATCCTCACAGCTGCTCCATGAACTGCATTGCCTGCTCCATGAACTGCATTGCCTGCTACTTAAACCACATCAATCATCATCATATATATATATATATTATATATATATATATGTCTATGTATGTATGTCGCTTCCTCCATTGAACTTCTGAGCTCCACTCCGACGACTGCCAGACATGTGGTACAACACCAACCTATCAAACGGCAACAACTGACGCGCCCGCTCTTCCTCAAACGCCAACTTCTGCTACAATCTGCCAACCAAAGGCATGGTACCAACCACAACACGCTCACAAAGTCACTTTTTCCTTTCCTTATATGCCTGTGCTGGAGAAGAGCAGTCGTCTAGTTCCCGTCTTCATCGCTGCTCACCACTTCAGCCGCCTGCCCGGGCTACACCACAGTCACTTCACACAACAGCAATTGTCGGCGCCTTCAGAATCCGACGTCTCTTGGCAAGTGGCTTTGCAATCGATGCCTGCCAAGCAAACAAAGTTCATGAAGATCTGCTACCAACTTTCACACACTGCTGGCCTCATTTCTGCTTGCTGATCCTCCTTCCACCATACCTGCCTGACGATGCATTCTTTCAGATCTATCAACTCTGCTACCTACTTTCCCGCTCTGCTGGCCTCAAGTCCACCATCTGGTGCTGCCATCACTGCCTGGCAGCAAAACTGCACAGGCATATTCTACCAACTTCCCAACTTGTCTGGCCTCACTTCTTTCAACAATCAGCAATAAGATTTTTTGTCTAGGACTGTGACATGGTTATCCTTCAAGTACACCATACTGTACATCTTTTCAATTTCAAGTATATCCAAAGCGTTGGTTTCTGCAAGCTTCCCATGGTTTGACATACCAACACCCCTGAAACCCTCCATCTACCGTGTCCTTTCATGTGTCTTCGTTTTGGCATTACCCGGAAACACCCCCAAAACGACCCAAAGTTCCACTTGACCGTTTTTCCACGTAGTGGGAAGCCCCCAGGGGGGGGAAAACACCTACTTTCCCCCCCCCGGGGCGGCCACAGAAGGGGGACATTTTGCTGGCCTCACCAACTGGTCCCGCTGGAGCCATCACTGCCTGGCAGCACAACAAGATTGCGTGGTTCTTTGCTTCAATGTTCTCCATTTAACGTCGATCCCAAGCGTTGGTTTCTGCCATGCCGTTCGTTTCTGCAATGCTTCCATGGTTTGACATACCAACACCCCTGAACCCTCCATCTACCGTGTCCTTTCATGTGTCTTCGTTTTGGCATTACCCGGAAACACCCCCAAAACGACCCAAAGTTCCACTTGACCGTTTGTCCACCTAGTGGGAAACCCCCAGGGGGGGAAAACACCTAGTTTCCACACACCGGGGCGGCCACAGAAGGGGGACATTTTGCTGGCCTCACCAACTGGTCCCGCTGGAGCCATCACTGCCTGGCAGCACAACATGATTGCGTGGTTCTTTGCTTCAATGTTCTCCATTTAACGTCGATCCCAAGCGTTGGTTTCTGCCATGCCGTTCGTTTCTGCAATGCTTCCATGGTTTGACATACCAACACCCCTGAAACCCTCCATCTACCGTGTCCTTTCATGTGGCTTCGTTTTGGCATTACCCGGAAACACCCCCAAAACGACCCAAAGTTCCACTTGACCGTTTTTCCACGTAGTGGGAAGCCCCTAGGGGGGGGAAAACACCTACTTTCCACACACCGGGGCGGCCACAGAAGGGGGACATTTTGCTGGCCTCACCAACTGGTCCCGCTGGAGCCATCACTGCCTGGCAGCACAACATGATTGCGTGATTCTTCGCTTCAATGTTCTCCATTTCACGTCGATCCCACGCGTTGGTTTCTGCCATGCCGTTCGTTTCTGCAATGCTTCCATGGTTTGACATACCAACAACCCTGAAACCCTCCATCTACCGTGTCCTTTCATGTGTCTTCGTTTTGGCATTACCCGGAAACACCCCCAAAACGACCCAAAGTTCCACTTGACCGTTTGTCCACCTAGTGGGAAACCCCCAGGGGGAGGAAAACACCTACTTTCCACACACCGGGGCGGCCACAGACGGGGGACATTTTGCTGGCCTCACCAACTGGTCCCGCTGGAGCCATCACTGCCTGGCAGCACAACAAGATTGCGTGGTTCTTTGCTTCAATGTTCTCCATTTAACGTCGATCCCAAGCGTTGGTTTCTGCCATGCCGTTCGTTTCTGCAATGCTTCCATGGTTTGACATACCAACACCCCTGAAACCCTCCATCTACCGTGTCCTTTCATGTGTCTTCGTTTTGGCATTGCCTGGAAGCACCCCCAAAACGACCCAAAGTTCCACTTGACCGTTTTTCCACGTAGTGGGAAGCCCCCAGGGGGGGGAAAACACCTACTTTCCCCCCCCCGGGGCGGCCACAGAAGGGGGACATTTTGCTGGCCTCACCAACTGGTCCCGCTGGAGCCATCACTGCCTGGCAGCACAACATGATTGCGTGGTTCTTTGCTTCAATGTTCTCCATTTAACGTCGATCCCAAGCGTTAGTTTCTGCCATGCCGTTCGTTTCTGCAATGCTTCCATGGTTTGACATACCAACACCCCTGAAACCCTCCATCTACCGTGTCCTTTCATGTGTCTTCGTTTTGGCATTGCCCGGAAACACCCCCAAAACGACCCAAAGTTCCACTTAACCGTTTTTCCACGTCGTGGGAAGCCCCCAGGGGGGGGAAAACACGTACTTTCCCCCCCCCGGGGCGGCCACAGAAGGGGGACATTTTGCTGGCCTCACCGACTGGTCCCGCTGGAGCCATCACTGCCTGGCAGCACAACATGATTGCGTGGTTCTTTGCTAGTGGGAAGCCACCAGGCGGGGGAAAACACCTACTTTCCACCCACGGGACATTTTGCTGGCCTCAATGGCAGCACAACATGATTGCGTGGTTCTTTGCTTCCATGCTTTCAATGTAACATCGGTTCAAAGCATCGGTTTCCACAATGCTCACCATGGTTTCACATTCCACCACCCCTGAATTGTGGTATGACTTTGGTTTTTGATGCAAGTCTCACTGCTTGACGACACATTACTCAAGATCCATAAACTCCGCCACACACCAACTTTCCCCTTCTGCTAGCCTCCGGTCCACCAAATGAATCTGCTGGCACCATGATTGCCTGGCGGCACTTTCTTTCAACGCAATGAACTCTGCTACCAACACTCCGGCTCTTCTAACCTCGGATGCACCAACTGGTCCGGCTGCATCCATCACTGCCTGGCAAAAAAAACAACTTGTTTTTTCCTCAAATTGTGATGATGTTGTCATTCCAACACCCAATCACTTACAAGTTATACTCTCAAGTCGGTCCAAACCATTCATTTTTCCACTGCTTTCCATGGTTAGTCACATGCACCTGAAACATTCTATTCACCATCAGCTTTTGTTCGTCTTCGCTTTTCAATGGCCGACCTTCTACCACACCGACCAGTCCGTGGCAAGCCAACCACACTTGAAAAAAACATGCATCCGCCCCGCCTCTACTGGCGTCTCCACGGTGTTTCCGTCGCCCGGTGCCTCTCACACAATGACGGTGCACACGCAAACCCAATCAGTACTCAAGCCCGTGCCTCCACACATGCAGAAGCACGAATACCAAGCGCAACTGCTGTGGCATCCGGCCAACGCGTCTGCACCTGCAAAATCACTCCAAAGTTCAAAACCATTCCAGAACATGCTCAAAGCAACTCCAAAACCCTGGCCTGGGCAAGCGAGATCTCTTCGCCCAGCAAATTGGGCAATTCACACAACGAGTTCCAGCACTTGACAGCAGCCACTGAAGGAATCTCTTCCACAGTCAACGCCGGCTTCATCAGAACATAGCGATGGTGAATTGCACTGCCAACGATCTCATGACCGATCGCATCGGCGTAGTCAATCAAACCTGTACTGTAGCTGTACTCTTTGGACCCATCGGTGCGCTCTCGAATCTGCTGGAAAGGCTGCAACAGGCTACGATGCGGGTAGCCATCGCCATGCAGAGTCAAAGCAATCTGCTCCTGCACGAACTCCACCACGAGAACCAGGTGCTTCGGGCCAGCAGGGCCCTCAAAACCATGCAGGTTTCCAAGAAGCGCGCTCTTCACCGCATAGTCTCCACGTGCTATTGACACACCTGGGCACTCCAACTCTTCCAAGGCCATCTCCACATTGGACGGCAAGATCCATTCCACAAGCTTCACCTTTGCAGTCACCTTGGAGAAACGCCAACGAAGGAAGTCATCAAAGAACAAAATCATGTTTCTCACAACCGGCCCAATCTGGTCTTCGGGGACGGCAATGTAGGCAGCTCTTGAAAAGTTCACCATACCCAACCGCATTGGATCCCATCCATTCGATGTTGCCAGCTTCATCGAGTTGGCCTCACAGAAGTTATCCAAATTGTCTCCTTGCTCCTCCATGAACTGACGCAAACATTCCGTGAACTTGTACAGCAACGGCTGCGTCTCTCCAGGGACAAAGAAAAAGCCGAACAGCTTCGAAGTCGGATCCGAATCCTGCAGGATGCCTCTGCCACCACGATCTGCAAACACATTGGCTACATCCGAATAGCGGCAGCAAATTACCTTGGCGCCACCGCCACTCCTTTTCTGCGGGCTAAACCCGATGCCACTTGGGCCAGGTCGCTTCTTCGCTATGGCCGGGGTGCGATTCCACTTCCCCATCACTACAATTCACAGCTGAAACCTTGAACCGCACTCCATCCAAGCAGTCACGCGGGTAACAATCCCTCGTGCATCCACTCTGAGAAACCAACAAGGCCTTGACCTTCTAGACTCCTCTACACTGGCTGGCCTTTTCTACTCCAACACTTCCGCCACCAACTGGAAGGGAACTGACGCCCCAGGCCTGCTCTATCCAACTTTTCCAGACTTCCACTAGCCTCAGCCCGCCAATATCCAATAACCCCAACGAAGCGGTACCCTCTGTCTTTCCATGATTGGGAGGCGCCTCTGCTTCACATCGAAACTGAGACTTTCCAAGTGGTTCTGAACTACTTCAGCTCTGCTCAGGCACAGCTGATTTTGAAGAATCAACCGATGCACTGCACTTAGAACTTTAGGGAGGAAACGGCACATCATGGAGATCAAACCAAGGCGTTTCTGAAGCTGAAGATACATTCCAGGAACCACTGTCACACCCCTTGCAAATTCGTGACCGTCTCCCAAGGCATCCCACTGGGTGCAACTAAGGAGCTTGTCCACCAGTGTCCTGAAGCATCACTGCACCCGGAAAATCTCGCAGGGTGGAATTGACACCAACCAATGGGTTTTCTACATCCAGGCTACACAAATAAACATCAATAAACATAAATAAGCAATACCTAGAGGCTGATTGTGAATGGTGGCTCTCCAACTGGGACACCCACACCCCCAATCTTGCTTGAGCATCACGGGGGAACCAGTGAACTTTGTGGCACCTGGATTCTGCAAAAGCCAAGGCACAAGGTGGTTCGGTTTGATTGCCGAACTCCATCCGTGCCGAACTTGCGCTGCGTGACACCTTGTGTGACGGACGACTTATCAGTTGGAACATGTGGCCAGAAGGCTCTTGCCAAATGTCCTCGTTGCGTTGTTCAAAAATCGAGACCACCCGGAAGTCCCTGAGTTTGCTACTAGGGTTTGATCACAAAAGGTGGTTGTTTGTGGGTCCGTAATTTTTGGCATATGCTAGTATCAAATATGGGTTCCTGTTCAAGATGTTTTCGCATACCGACAGTAGATGAAAGCAAACACAAAAAGATGCTAAAAAAATAGTTCTTTGTACGACATAAGCAGCTTGTGACTGCAACATCCAAATTCTGAAGACCACCTTATGAATCCAATGCAGGTGCTCCAACTTTGCTCTGCGCTTCCCACCTTCGCATTCACCTCGACGGCGACCGCAGTCGGCAGTGCGGATTTTCGAATCTCGTCGCTGCAACAGCCAACCTTCCAGCATGCCAACATCATCCAAATGCTGGATGACCAACCAACATCTCCAAAGCTTCAAATAGCGATAGGATAACAGATGCGTTCATAAATGTCACCTACTTCATGGGCAAACGAACACATGTGGTTTGTGATCGGAGGCTATGGCTGGCATGGCTGGCATGTCCCTTCCGGGAACGTAACGTATTCTGCAGCATTCAGGCACCTTGTCCAAGATTTGGTTGAGTTTTCTCCTTATTGTCTGGTTCTGTGGGCAGCACTGAGACTGAGAGAGTCCTAATGTAATACAAGCAATCATGAGCTAAGGAATCAGGTGCACAAATCCGAGTGTGAACGTCTGAAACAACAGCTCATGCCGACGTTGGGTGGACGATTGCCCAATGTAGCTGTAGCTGCCCAGAAAAAAACAAGGCCACAACGACCCCGGCCCAGTGACTCTATTGTGTCCAGCCCTTCACCATGGAAGCGCTGCTCGGCAGAAAATGTTTCCAACGATTCGTCAATTTTGACCTGGATACAATGATGGAACTCCCCCAATGCCATGGAAATGTCGCTAAAGCAACCTGGATACAATGATGGAGCTCCCCCAATGCCATGGAAATGTCGCTAAAGCAACCCAACATCGCCACTGATACCGCCTGCCTGCCCGTCGACGAGTTTTCCGACCTTACTATTGGGTACAAGCAATCATGAGCTAAGGAATCAGGTGCACAAATCCGAGTGTGAACGTCTGAAACAACAGCTGATGCCGACGTTGGGTGGACGATTGCCCAATGTAGCTGTAGCTGCCCAAAAAAAAACAAGGCCACAACGACCCCGGCCCAGTGACTCTATTGTGTCCAGCCCTTCACCATGGAAGCGCTGCTCGGCAGAAAATGTTTCCAACGAGTCGTCAATTTTGACCTGGATACAATGATGGAACTCCCCCAATGCCATGGAAATGTCGCTAAAGCAACCTGGATACAATGATGGAGCTCCCCCAATGCCATGGAAATGTCGCTAAAGCAACCCAACATCGCCACTGATACCGCCTGCCTGCCCGTCGACGAGTTTTCCGACCTTACTATTGGGGGGTTGGTTGCTTGCGCACCCACATTGGGATCCAAACATATCGGCACCAAAAATGAGAACAAATCTGGTTTTGTGGCTAAGAAACATGAGAAATTCAGTCCAGAGACTTGTTGCAAATTTATGCAGTGCAATTTTTGACCTTAAAAATTTCAAGGCCCCGACATTGCCAGCTATCTCTTCCATGGTTGCCACGAGGGACGAAAACGCCGTTGTCAATGGCGGCGTGTGAGTAACGAGTGTCATCCATATATACTCTAATGAACAACCGACGGCATGTCGCAAACGTTTACTGTGGTTTATGACATGCGGTAAGCAACACTCGTTCGTTGAGCCAAACTCACACCAACCACCCCCACTTTCCGTTGGCAACACGCCGAGCAACAGACCATGAAATTTATGCAGAAAACATGGAAACACACTGGAAGACGGACCGAAATAAACCTGCGGTGTGGGCGGCCACCCCACGCGAAGCGGGGTGAATAAGATATTCTCCTGATGGGTCTAGTGTATGCGATTGCATGAGCTGAGTTCCAAGTTGCCTGGGCGTTCGTCGCATGGACGATGACTGCGTATACCACATTGGTGACCATACTACAGGGGTGGCAACTTGGTACGCAACAAAGGACTTAGAATCTGCAAGATCTTGAACTTGGTGATTGTCAACCACATGTATGGCGATCCATTGTGGATTGGCAACACTAACATCTCGTGCTAATACACCTATAATACTTAAGCCACCTGTGCCATCCAGTCCACCGAGTAAATGGATGACAGTGCTAGCGGTCAAGGCGTTGTGCATAAAGCACTGCGGGGCACCGAGTGTGTGCAAATAACACAAGGCACAGAAAGGGCACTGCAAAGCCGCAAATTCACTAAGATGTATATAGTGTTGTCCATTATCAATTCGAGCAAGTATCGGGTAGGTCGTAAAAGTGTGATAAGAAACTTGCACCACATCAGCAAATATCTTTGGTATGTTGGCATGAATGAGGAGGTCTTTACTTTGTCGATAGTCAAATGCGACCGTTCCAAAGCGAAACGGTTGATCAGGCTCATGAGAAAGCAACAGGAATAGCAGGCAAGGTCGTTGTACCCCTACATAGATAAGGGGAGGTTGCATGATTTTTGGTGCCCAAATGACAAAACCGTAGGGAAATTGGTGCTTTACACTGAGCGTTGCAATCTGGAAGACAACAAAAAGTTGTTTGATAGCAGTAAGTTGTTCAGCACCAGTATATTCTTTCCACAGTTCAATATGCTTTGCTTTAATCTCTTGAGCTTCAGAATGAAATCCAAGACCATTTTTAACAGCCAAATAGAGCATGTGCGCTGATAGGGTAACATTTTCATATGTGTTTGAGGACTCTAGCATCCAATCAATCCAAGATTGTGTCATAATCTTGCTCAACTCTTTGTCACCAAAAGGGGGTTTATCCTCACTGTGGGTTCCATGATACTTAGGGGGGTTGGACCTTGTAAAAATGCGAAAACTGTCGGCTGGTGCACTACTGGGGGGCAAGCTGATTCAACGCTGTCATTAAGAGAGTAGTGCCGCCATTTTGCTTCAAAATCCACTTTGTCATCTCTGAGTTGAACTCCTCGAGCGGCTGCTTGTTCTAAAACCAGCTTCAGCAAGTCCTGGTATTTAGAATAAACTTCTTGGATACTCGGTAGGTCCTTGTGGTACGGCTGCGCATCATTGTTTCCATCAACCCACTGTTGTAATTGATCATCGGTACCGAGGGCCGCACTGATGAGAGATGGATGAAAACTATTGCCACAAAAATCTCGAACCACTTTATCCGTGAGAAGGGAAGGCCCATGTCTTTCTGTCGTTAAGATATTCTCGAGTCCTGCTAATTTACGTACTTCTTGGACCGTCAGGATTCTCATTGGCAGTACAATATTAGGATTATGAAAGATAGGCACCAGTTGTTCGATGAGTTCATCTTTTTTGGATGTGGTCGCTTTGTCTGTTTGAAGAGTGATAAGGAAGCTTTTCCATATAGGGAGAAAGTGAGCAGGGATGAAGCTTGCCCATGGC
This sequence comes from Cladocopium goreaui, assembly GCA_947184155.2. Classification (NCBI taxonomy): domain Eukaryota; class Dinophyceae; order Suessiales; family Symbiodiniaceae; genus Cladocopium; species Cladocopium goreaui. The sequence continues at coordinate 16,790 of CAMXCT020004189.1, read as the reverse complement.
AGGTTTGGGAATCTAACTCCCTCAGCCATTTGGGTTAACAACATGAAAGACTTTCTCCCACCAAAAAAGGAATAATCCCATAGAAGTGCACTGGGCTGGTAGCCTGTCCAGGAGAGCTTCAGAATTCCACTGTTTGACAGCCCTCTTGTTCGGAGTAATGGGGCCAATGGTAAGTTTTCACCATTCAAGGTCACTAATGGGCCCCATTCATCTAGAAATGTAAGTGGAACACTGGCAAGTTCCTCTGTGTCCATGTGACTCCGTAGAAATACCCTTTTTCGCTGAATGCCATAGTAGGGACTCATGTCCCAGACCCACCGGTTGGTTGGCTGCTTACTAGGAAGTCCAAGACAGTATAGAAACATTTGAAAGTGTTCTGACTGCTCAAGGCGCTGCACACCTTTAGGTTTGCGGTCAGTTTGTACAACTTGCATGCTTCCAGCATTCTCTGTCAAGTATCGGATCGATTCAGTTCCAAAGAGCTTCTGAAGATGCCGAATAACAAGGTAGACTATAAAGAAGAGCCTGCTTCGCTGACCTGTCAGTCCAAGCAATCCATTTAAGTAACCTGCATAAGTAAGATCTTGACAGGGAGATCCTGCAACAACAATCCACTTGATTGTAGGGTGCATTGCCTTGGCTTGACGAAGGATCAGAGAATCACGGGCAACTAAATCCCAGACATCTTTAACGTAGATGGTAGCAACCCCTTCGATCGTATATCCCCACTGTTGGTCTTCTCGCAGCCCTATTTCAGCAGCAACAAGCCGACGTAAGACAGGATCAATTTCTGCTGCGATGAAGATAGTAGGGGGTTTACCTAGTTTTTTCTTAATGATGTGATAGACAGATCCGACTCCATCAAACATCGAGATAACACCAATGTTGGCCAGCGTTCCGTGTGCGATAATCTTAGGTAATCCTTCAGGGTCAATCTCTTCAACTATATCCTCATTCTTACCATCTTTAGGGGTCCATGTCTGGTCGTCTTCGCCTTCTTCTTGCTCGACTTGGTTTTAGCGTTGTGCTTGCAAGAAGGGTGAGAAAGCTGCGAGGTTCGTGTTCTTCTCTGTTTTCGAGGCGATTTGAGAAAGCCTTTGACAACCTTTAATTGTCTTCTGCGATACTGCGCAACTTCACCACCTCCTGCTGCTTCAGAAAGTTGCTTTGTCATTAGAATTGCTTTGGGTGATTTGACTGGCAGTATGACAAGCCCACTGATGAGGAGCTTCCCGCTGACATGCTTGTAGTCCGCAACTCGTATACCATTGTTGTGGTCGTACATACTTATCATTCCAGGCTGACTAGTATGCAGGACTATGAGCTGGCTGTCAAAGTCAAGCCTAGTGGTGGCTATGAGACACTGGATTTCATACTCTCTTTCTTGGAACATAAATTTATGCCCAAGTGGGAGTCGTTCTTCCTCGAGTTTCGGAAAAGAGCATCCTGGAGGTACCTTGATTCGAACGATGATCAAGGGGCCAAATTTACCGCACTTCCACTTGGCTTTGGCAGCATCTAGACATGAACAAGCTTGACACTCTGTCAATTCATCAGTATTCCAAATTGGAACTAACAAGTCACAAAGGTCATCTATACCTGTATTAGGCTTGATTGTCGCAGTGAAGGTGTCAATTGGTATTGCACTAGACCGTAAACACTCCTGACATTGTAACACAAGCCTTGAGAAAAGAAAACTACGTGTACTCTGACTAAGGTTAGCGCATACAATTGAATATAATTCATACACTGCATCATTTTGTGTAGTGTCATTGGGGGGAATGGTGCGAAGTGTTGCTAAGGATAGGCAGGCGTCAAAACATGTAAAGGGAAAAACCGTGGGTACTTGATGGACCCAGCTCCACCCTACACCAACTGCTGCAAGGGCTGCTTGTCGAACATGTATACTAACATGTGTTGGGATCCAAGGCCCTCTTGATAGGAGGTACAATGCAGTATTCATGCTAGACATGTGACTACAGTGGATCGCAATGGCTTGGGCTTTGTTAGCTAAGTCAGCAATAACGGTAGCATCAAGGGTCGGGAACCATTTTCGGCTAGATTCAGCAAAAGGAGAGAGAGAAGCAAAACGAAGTTGTGGGGACTGACTTTGAGTCTCACGTTCAAAGGATGGCCGTGTGAGGTCAATTTGCTCAGTATGGTCATCTTCCCCAGTGATATCAATGCACACGTGCGTTTTGTCGTTAGCCGATAGGACAGAACTTCGTTGAAGGGCAGCCTGGATAGGGGGCAATGCTTCTCCTTGATGTAAGGGAGGGGCCTGGGACGACTTGGTCGTTGTGGGGGTTGCAATGTCAGGGGGATCTTTACAGATTTCTACGACAACAGCGTCATCAGGTAACAATGACTGTTTTTCTGGTAAAGGAGCATTTCCAATAGGAGCATTAGAGGAAGCACCTGGAGGCTGGCATTGACTTGGAAGTGTGTGTACAATGGGGTCACTGCTCTCCGGTTTCGCATTGTCAGTTTGTGAGGGAGGGGAAACACCAGGTGGGGAGGACGGAGTCATAACAGGGTCAGAAAGTTCATTAGACAGTTTGTTTTTGCTTGCAAAATCTCCTTTCACATCTCCGTAAGTGGATTTAAACTCTTGCAGGCTAGTTTTCTGACTGCTAAGAGCTTCTCCTTCACATGTAGGGGGTTTCTTGATGGGGGTGGAGAGAAGTGCAGGTTGGGGAGGTAGCATCTCTTTATCTTCCTCCTCTGCTTTGCGTATGTTATTTCCGTGAAGGTCTTGATCAACAACCATATCAGTAATTGGTTGCTCACTGGTGCCAGCAGGGTGACTAGCAGGTAGGTTGGTCCATGGGATGGTTGGGCTGACAGTAGGGGGGTTAGTGCGTGCATCACTAGGTGTTAATTGCCCTTCTGGAACTTTACCAGCGCGCTGAGCACCTTTCAGATCACCTTGACTGCTTGACCGCTCTGCATTTGGGTTCGCAGTGTCATGGTCGCTTGCCCCAGCGACAGCATCAGTGAAGGGGGGACTGTTTTGATAAGGGTTGACCTGTTGGGAGGGCGGAGTTGGCGGGGGAGTGGTGCCTAACGCTGCGTAAGCCGGAAGCTGATCAATTTCTTTCTTGCTACTGGGGGGGACAGGCGGGGTCCTAGGCAGTTTAGCACCCTGGTCAGTTCGTTTGTCCTTCATGAGCAGCTGGTGCTGTGTGGAGCTTGTAGAGGGCACCGCGGTAGTTTTCCCATTGGTACCGCTGTTGTCGAATGTGATAAATTTCCATGCAGCAATGGCTTCAACTTTAGTATCAGCAGTTAGCATGGCACTGAAGTCGAAGTGGGGAGGCACAAGCATGACAAGATAGCAAGCTTTGAAGGGATATATTTGTAAGGCATCAACCTTAGTGAGGTATAATGAGCTTTCGAGGCCATCAACTCGATTGATTTGACATTGCCTGCCTGTCGGTATTTCAAACATCATGATTCTGGTAAATTTGGCCACTTGCTCAAACCTGGGGACGTTTTGCTTGCAGAAATCTCCTTTCGCACTATTCACTGCTTCAAAATGACTGAAATGATTCAAAAAGATGTCAAGTGTATCTTTTACAGGTATAGATTCAAGGAAGAGAATCCAAGGGTAGGTCTCTTCAGCGTACGTATATGATACCTGTTGAGTCTGCAAGTCAAATGCTGAGTCCTTAAGAAGTCCGAACCGTCGCTTCTGTGAAGCATTCTGGGTGCTGACAGGAGCGATAACAGTGAGTCTATTTTTGAAGCTTGGGTTACACTTTTCACCAATTCTACGCCAATGCTCTCCTTTGGTCTCGTGCCTGGGTGGTTCACCCGGTGCACCATTTTGCGGCAGTATGTTTCCACAGTGCTCTATCGTGCAAACAATACTGTTTCCTCTTCTGTCCTTGACTGTGAAAGAACATGGGAAGTTCTGCTTAACTTCATGAGGGATCCAAAAAGTGAGCATCGTGACATTGACATTGTCTTCATTGACGATTGTTTGAAATTCAAATTTGGATGCTGAAAAAGCATTCATGAGTGCAAAGCCGAGCTCTGAGTCAATGACTGCTACTTCATTTTCCAGGAGTGGGATAATGCTACTTTTAGCAATTTGAAGTGGTATGAAGGGCATACTGCCTATTGGTGCATACTTTACTTCAATTCGGTACCAGTTGCTGCCAATGGCATTCACTTGACTAAGAACAAATTGTGTCGATTGCTGGCGTTGTCCAAAGGGCAAGTACGTTGTTGAACAATGCAATAAGTTGCGGAGCACTTCGATTTCAATACCTTCTAGTTTCAGCATTACTTGAGCTTTAGAGAGGAAAAAATACTTGATTCTGAAGGACATGAGCTCCAGCGCAAGAGCATTTCGTTCTTGATCACTTAAGTGCCGAGTGGACATAACTGTGAAGGTAGCAGCCTCCCGTAGTTTATGTAAACGAGTCCAGTCAATGCCTTCTTTGATCTGAAACTGGGTATCTTGTGCTGCGTTGACTTCTTTCTGGAGTGATTCAATTGCTTCACGGATTTTGGTTCTTTGTAAGCACGAGTTCTTTTCATATTTGATAGTAAGCGGCACGCTTCCTTTTGACTTGTCAGAATTATAGCAGCCATTTGGTGATGTACTGGTCTCACTGACTCCTGGATATTGCCCTTGTCGCAGTTCTTTGCCGACAAAATTTTCAAAGGCGATACGAGCAGGCATTATCAGCTCGTCAGTTATCGTGTCAGAGATTTGCCATTCAATTACCGCCGGACTGCTTGACAGGCTATCCATTTTGACTAGATATAATACAGTAGGATATTTCTGATATCTGAGGGCTCCAGTGAGCTGCTTAATTTCTCGAATGGCTGCAACATGCCTATGGCAAGTGTCAAAGACTTTTGCTGCAATTTCAACTGGGCCAGTGTTGGCATGACACTCATAGATAAATATAACAGTCTGTTGCATCGTCGCTAGTGTTCTCATAGCACTTTGAGCAGCTCCAAAAGAGGGAAACGCATAAGCAGTCGTCTCCTGCTTCGCTATTTGTGAATGCAGCTGATCATAGGTGGTCAGAGGTATGCCTTCAGGTGCTTTGATTTTGCTCGGAAAATGCACCATGAGAGTGGCATTCAATCCAAGTGCACCGAGACGTTCTGCAGCAGCCTGTTGAGCCTCGATGTGTTCGGACATTATGGCTTTGTGTTCTCACAAGGAACAGGTTGTGTGTGAGAGGTATGACAAATTACGAGGTGAGAGAGGGGAGGGGGGAGTACCTGCCGCGTCTTTGGACAGATAAACCCGTGAAACTGGGGGAGAGAATTCAATGAAGGAAAGAGAGAGAAGAGAAGGTGGAGTTGCTGAGGTAGATTCGCACAGGAAGTCACAAAAACTTAACCACAATAAAACAAATTAAACCAAAAAAAGGGGGGGGAGAAGGTGTCCTCAATGCAAATGAAAGGTAGGTGGTATCGGTAACAGAGACCTGTCACGTCTTTGGACAGATACACTGTGTAACCAGAAGAGATCAGCTAAACTTCAAGTAAAAGGGGGCAAGCAAAGTAAAAAGAGGGGGAAACAGAACACCTGTCACGTCTTTGGACAGACACACTGTGCAAGCAAAAGGAAGAAAAGGTCGCAGGGAGATCGATTAAGATCAAAAGGGGAAACAGAGTACCTGCCACGTCTTTGGACAGACACACTGCGAAAAGAAAGCGCAAACAAAGAACCAGGAGGGAGACAGAAGAGCCAAGAGAAAACGAAAGAAATGGGCAAGAAGAGGGGCCTTGGTAAAGAAGTGAAGTGAAAAGGACAGTGACCTGTCACGTCTTTGGACAGACACACTGTGTGAGAGAGAAAAGGAAAAACGGGTAAAGAGAGGGGACTTGGTAAAGATGGAGAAAGTAGAACAGTGACCTGTCACGTCTTTGGACAGACACACTGTGTGAACTCAAATAAAGAATGGAAAAAGGAAACAGTGAGCCTGTCACGTCTAAGGACAGAAACCCTGTGTAAAAGCAGGTACTCACAAAGGGGTGTGAATGAGGGTTGTCTGAGGTGCCTGTCGCGTCTTTGGACAGACACCCAGGCAACAAAGAAAACCAAACCTTGAGATCTGAGCTCGATGCCAATCAGGTGATTAGGAATCACAAAAACAGATCTAAAGTTTACACAATCTCTCAACCAGTTATTCAATCTGAGGTCCAGGCGAAAACTAAAAGAGAGCAACAAAACTAAAACGCAAGCTCCAAAGCCAACTCAATCACACCTCAAGTTAAAAAAAAGGGGGGGTTCCGGCACAGGAGGGATCGAGCACAGTAAGTCGCCCCAGCAACAAACTACACAACAAGTCCCTTACCCCTGGGCTAACTACGCAGTTACCAGTACTCTCCTCTGCAACAGGTGCGCTCGGCTACTGGTACCTTGAACCGAAAACTTGAGCCAAAGGCTACGGACCAAGTTCCAGCAGATAGTGCTCTCGCCGCTCATTGCATTTCATGTTCAGTGCGTAATAGAGCTAGAGTGCTAGCAGGTTGAGACAGCTGCTGTTCCCAAGGGTACATTGGGTAATGGCGAGTTTTTTACTATTACTCTGGAATACGATCCTCAGTTACAGGACACTGCCAAGGCAGGGTGTGCAACAGGCCTCGTGACGCAGCGCGTGCAACATGTTGCCCGGGGAGAACAGAGAAACTCCACGATGACGCCTCGCACGAGCAGGATAGTTGAGCTGGTAGGACATCCATAGCCGCCAAGTATGGGTAAATAGTTCTCGCCGCCCATTGCACCTCATGCTCAGAGCTTGATAGAGCCTAGAGTGCCAGCAGCCTCGGACAGCTGCTGTTCCCAAGGGTACCTTGGGTAATGGCGATTCTTCTCCCACTTTGAAATGCGGCACAATGTTCCAAACCGGAGCTATAGTGTGCTGTCCTTCAGCCGCGCCGAAATAGCCTCTGCATCGCCCTCCAGAGACGGAGGCATGTAGCTGTGATGATGTTTCGTTTTTTCAGCAAGTCCCTTGGCGATGTACAGCATTTCGGACCGTATTCGTGTACAGGGCAGCACGTAGAGCAACTGTGGACCATAGTCGTGCCTTAAACCAGCTGCTCTCCCTTTTCCCACCTCGTTCAACTTCTGCTTATAAGTTTGCAGTGCCAGGTGGAGGAAACCATGAATGACCTGGACAACATAGGGTTTGATAACATAGGGTTTTCCCGCACTCCACCATTCAAGTACTCCCGCATGCCCTCACCCCCCGCTGTGCCCCTTACATCGCTAGGAACATGACACATGTGTCTGTTTTTCCTCTGCTGTTCCCAAGGGCACCTTGGGTAATGGTGAGGGCTCCATTTTCACCCTACCAGGTACTCATCTTTCATGGTTCATCCTCCTCATGACAGTCACTCTCTTCCCAATATCCCGGCCCCATCTATGCTACCAACATCTGTGCTCCTTGCTTCTGTCCTCCCCATTGTCCATTGCCTCTTGCCTCTCTGGCACAGAGTGCCACCTCCTCCTGTCATATGCTGCGGTTCCACCACGTGCCCCGCCCCGTGCTACTCACTCCTGTGTCATGAATCTCCTACTGAACCACAATACACTGCCCCCCCAACCCTGCCACCAGTCATATGTTGTACATCTCTCCTTCTGTTGAGGTGTCTGGTAGTTTGTTGACTGAGCCTGGACCTAACATGACTCTCTCCGTCAGCAGCCATTGGTTCGAACTGTGAGGACACCGCACCTGCATAAGCCAATGTTGCTTGCATAAGCCAGTGTTGCTTGGATCCTCACTTTTACTCAACTTCAAATTGCTCGCCCGTTCATTCTCCCTTCAGCCGACACGGGGTTCCCGTTGTTTGGCCCCTGCCCGTTTCCCGGTGTTTGGCCGCTGCCACGCAATAGCGAGTGGTTCCTGTCGTTGGTCCTACAAGCCGTGCAACTGCCTTCACTCTGAAGAGTGCTGCCACTGCAGGGTACCTGCTGCTGGTATGCCGAAGCCAAACCCTTTTCCTTCTGGCCTAATCAGTGTTTCTGATCAACACCTACTGGACATATCGGCTGGAATGAATTGGAACATGCCAGCAGCCAGCAGCGTTCGTTTTCTTGCGGTGAGGGGCACAATATGGGTAGGTGATTGCCAGACAACATATAATTTCACATTGGTAGAATACCACTTGCATATTGACGAGGCACCATGGATCATTTTTTCGACCCTCGCCGACGCCCTTGAGACAGAGTTTGACCCTGCCTTCTGGGATACCGTCAATTATGGCCGAAAAGAGCGGTGGGGTTTTCTTGAACTACCCTGGGATGGAAAAGTCTACGGTGCTGCACCACAGTATGCCCAAGTCCGGCTATCTACAATGACAGAACGTTGCGGAGGTCTGAAAAAAGGACCGTCAGACAGTTCAAAACATGGAGCCGTTTTGCTGGTGCCTGACCAGCATTTGTTCAGTGTGGAAACAGCTGCGCTGGCTAACTGTGCATGCCTGTTCAACGGCTCTGATTGAATTTGTAGAGACGAAAAACCCTGCTGATGCGCCAGTAGTGACCCCACTGTGACCTCCATAGGCTCCATGGCTGACGGCGCGCATGATTTGGCAGCTGCGACCTCTATGGGCTCTATGGCTGACGGTGCAGCTGTGACCTCCTCCGTGGCTGCGCCTGTGATCTCTACTACTATGACTGACGTGCTGGGCGACCCTAAGCGGAGAAGGCAGGAGTTGAAAGCTTCGCTGAAAGACGTCAGCAAAACGCTGAAAAGCGAAAGCAAAAAGCAGAAGAGACTCATCGCCAAAGCTGGGCGATTGAGCAAAGAGGACTTGTTTTTTTGATGGCACGCCAAACTCAGGCGAGTGTGTAGTCTTTTCAACCTTGGCTACATTGTAGTTTCTTCACTGGGGCGCCAGTTAGTGCGCACCGCTGGGGAACAGCAAAGCTTTGGTTTTCTTCACCTTAGCGCCGGTTAGTGCGCATGACAAAAGGTGTTAACGACTTTCAAGGTTGCATCAATGAACAGCAGCATCTGTGTTTGAAGGCTCGATGTTCAACCTGTTGTATGACATAGTGTTTAGATGAGTAACTGACGTTCTGCAATGCGACGATGTTTAAGCTGCTTTTTTGCGAGGAACATCCCGCCCCATGAAGCGACCAGGATTCACTATCACAACGGAGGCCTGGCTTACTTCCTCCAGAAGCATTTCTAGTTTTGAGTGTTGTGAAGTTTTAGCGGGTCGGTAACGCTTGTCTGCTGTGCACGGACTCACTACTCTGATGTGGTCATTTGCTTGTCCTCGTTTCCCTTTATTTACTTATTTCCTCCTCTTCTCACGTTGAACAAAACAAAACATCATTGGAGATTGTGCAAATGATGATTTTTTATTTCGGGCAGTTTCGACCTTCATCTTTTGAGGGCTGAAGATGCCCTTGTGTGCAGGTGTCAATCAGATGCGCGGGCCAGCAGTGCAACTACTTTTGCAGCCACTTGGCAGGGAGATACCATTGAAGAGTGGCCCATTTTCACCGACATGTTGTTTTATTTGCCCGACGTTTGCATCAACGCTGAAATTGTGGTAGTAATGTGTGGGTGACATAACACAAAATGCTTCTTGTGACATGTCCATGTGCATTTTGACTGCGCAGGCTCGCGCAAAATGCTTGCCTTGGAATACGGGTCCGGCATTTTCCCTGCAAATTTCCACACGAAATGCCTCTTATCACATGTCCATGTGCATTTCGCCTGCGCGGGCTCGCGCAAAACGCTGGGGGACGTTTGCAGTTGACTTGTCAATAGCGGTTTATAGATAGGTTAAGCGTTGCGCTTGACCATTTGGACTTTGGAGACCCGGCAGGCTTTCTGAAACAGAGTGTGCCACCCTGTCTGATTTCCCGCTCTTTGTTGGGACCTAGCACGTGACGCTTAGATCGGCTTGAACACAGCGATCATCCATGAAGCTGGCGTGAAACTATCGCGTTTCCGTCTTGTATTTTAAATGTCAGATGTTCAGTTGGAGATGTTCCAACCTTGTGAGCTGATTCACAAACATGAATGCACCAACTGTCAGTTTAAACAAACGTGCAACGATCAATGAACGTTGCTTGTCATTTAACATGTGTAATGCAAACGGGGTCACTCATATCTTTTTCTCAAGAAATGTTTGGATTCAAGTGGGTTTTGTGTCACCGTGCCAGTGTGATCCAGCTTGGAACAATTTAAGATTTTCCCCATGCTTTGACAGGAAAAAGAAAACTGAATGTGCAAGTGTGTTTCAGCTTCAACTTGTCGACGGCAGTTTTTCACATGTCCGCATGTCACATGTTATTTTTGGTTTTATTTTCACATGCGTTTTTTTCTGCGCGTAACTTGGAAGGATGACTTCTAGACTTGGCGTCTTAGCCGGTAACTTATATATATATATAATATAGGTTTGTCTGAAAATGAGTAATTTACGCCATTTTCAACATGACATGAAATGTCACCACCGGATGAGCGGAATTCGTTTTTTTGTTTCATGGCTTATTCACCACGAGAACAATTTTTTTCAAACCAACCAACTCAAAACAAATCAGTTTGAGTGAGTTCGTTTGTTTTGTTTGTAAAAAGCAGTCACAACCTGTGACATCTTTGTTTTGCTTCAAGGGAAGCAACCATGTGATTTCGGTTTTGCTGGTTGTTTACGACGTTTTTGACGGGGAGACGTTGTAGTAAGGTGTAACTCGTTGTTTCGCGGTAAGTAGACTGCACGCACGCGAGCATAAAGATCCTTATTTGGGATTCTACATATTTGCAGCCTGCTACCGCAAAAACGTCAAAAAATCCAGTTTGCAGCTGTCACATTTTCACCTGGGAGCCTGCCACCGCAAAAAAAAATCTAAAAAGGTTCAGTTTTCAACTGCCGCACTCACCTGGGAGCCTGCCACCGCAAAAAAGTCAATAATATCGAGTTTGCAGCTGTCACATTTTCACCTGGGAGCCTGCCACCGGAAAAAAAATAACAGGACACTTAAATTCAACTTTTGCAGCTGTAGCATTCTCACATGGAAGTAAACAACAAAAAAGGCCCAGTTCCTGAAATCTGGTAGATTGCACTTTGTCGAGGTGGGATAGAATAAGGTTTTTTTTAAATCATATCAATCTTCCTTTGTGTGAAAAAAAAGTTCTAATCTTTCCCACCTTCTGTTTTGCAATCTGGATTTGACATTTTTTTGATGGCAGGCCCCCAGATGATACACTTGCAAGCTGCACATTTGTTCATTTTTTGCGGTGGCAGACTCCCAGATGACTGTGGTAGGTGAAAGTTGAAAGCTAACCTTCTTTACTTTTTTTTTGGGCGGTGGCAGGCCCCCAGGCGAAAATGTGACAACTGCAAACTGGATATTCTTGACGTTTAGGCGGTGGCAGGCTCCCAGATGAGAATGCGACACTTGCAAGCTGCACATTTGTTCCCTTTTTCGGGTGGCAGGCGCCCAGATGAGAGTGACAGTTGCAAACTGAAATTTCTTGACCTTTTTTTTTGCGGTGGCAGGCTCCCAAGTGAAAATGTGACAGCTGCAAGCTGGATATTCTTGATTTTTTGCGGTGGCAGGCTCCCAGCTGAACCTTCTTGACCTTTCTTTTGCGGTGGCAGGCTCCCAAGCGAAAATGTGACAGCTTGCAAGCGGCATATGCTTGACGTTTTGCGGGTGGCAGGCTCCCAGATTGAGCGTGGCAGTTAAAAAATAACACCTTCTTTACATTTTTGTGGGTGGCAAAGCTCCGGGTGAAAATGTGAAAGCTGCAAAGATGGATATATTCTTGGCGTTTTGCGGTGGGCAGGCTCCCCAGATATAAGTGTGGACGGTTGAAAAGCTGAACCTTCTTGCTCTTTTTTTGGCGTGGCAGCGCTCCCAGGTGAAAATGTAAATGTGACAGCTGCACTGCTATTCTTGACGTTTTTGCCTTGGACGGTTGGCAGGCTCCCAGATGAGTGTGGCAGTTGAAAAAACCTAACCTTCTTTACTTTTTTTTTCGGTGGAAGGCTCCCAGGTGAAAAATGTGACAGCTGCAGCTGCTCATTCTTGACGGTTTTGCGGTGGAGGCCCCTAGATGAGGTGGCAGTGAAAACAAAACCTTCTTACCTTTTTTTTGCGGTGGCAGGCTCCCAGGTGAAAATGTGACAGCTGCAAGCTGCATATTCTTGACGTTTTTGCGGTGGCAGGCTCCCAGATGAAAATGCGACACTTGCAAGCTACACCTTCTGTGGTTTTTTGCGGTGGCAGGTTCCCAGATGAGTGCGTCAGTTGAAAGCTGAACCTTCTTAACCTTTTTTTTTTTGCGGTGGCAGACTCCCAGGTGAAAATGTGCATTTTTGCGGTGGCAGGCCCCCAGATGAGTGCAGCAGTTGAAAGCTGGACCTTTTTTTTTTTTCCCCCGGCGACAGGTTGTAACATTCGCTTCGGGGTCCTGGTATGAGGTTGTGGTATGAGGCAGGCCCTTGCGTAGCAACGTAGTGCGTATAGAGTTGTTTCTTCTACCAAAACAAGTTCCTGTTGCTGCAGCTGCGATAATGTCTAACCTGATCTGGTCTTGTTGTTTCTGGCAAGCAGAACTGGCGATGAGGGATGAATTTAACGTTGGGCTAAGGTGCTTAAACGTTCAAGATACCACAAAAGGTTTTGGTTCATTTTGACAGCAGAACGGTGGTCATGGAAGTCCAAAACATCTAACGAGTGTGTAACAACTCACCTGCCGAATGGACGCAAGGGTTGCGATGCAGATGTTTAGTTTTGCGGCGACCATCTCGCACCCTTGCCCTGCCCCCTGCAGACGTTGTTTGTTGATGAGCCTAGTGATTGTGATGATTTGATGAGCTCAAATTTTTTGTCGGCAGGAAGTTGGGGCCGGTTTTGGGCAAGCAGAACTGGGGAGGGAGGGATGAATTTAACGTTGCGGTAAGGTGCTTAAACGTTCAAGATACCACAAAAGGTTTTGGTTCATTTTGACAGCAGAACGGTGGTCATGGAAGTCCAAAACATCTAAGGAGTGTGTAACAACTCACCTGCCGAATGGACGCAAGGGTTGCGATGCAGTTTTTGGCGTGAGCCTCAAATTTTTGTGGAAGGAGTGGGCCGTTTTTGGCAAGCAGAACTGGCGATGAGGGATGAATTTAACGTTGGGCTAAGGTGCTTAAACGTTCAAGATACCACAAAAGGTTTTGGTTCATTTTGACAGCAGAACGGTGGTTCATGGAAAAGTCAATACCTCTAAGGAGGTGTTGTTTGTAACAACTCATCCTGCGAATGGAGGCAGGGTTGCGATGCAGTTTTGGCGTGCGCCTGAGCGAACCAGTTTATACATCTAGTTTGCATGTCTCTTCATTGATTGCGTAGTACGACGCGCGTTTGTGGAAGGCCCAGTACTGTTTGTTGGCAGGGGCAGCTGCTTAGTTGAAAGAAAAGCCGCAGGGGATCCCCTTGAACCCCTGCAGTCAATGTTGACATTGCCGCGGACTTTTCAGAATAAATGTTTGATGTCTATCGAGGAGCCCTCCCAGAATGAAAGCCTTTCATGTCTATTGATGTCTGTTCGATCGGTATTCAAACATTGACAAATTTCAACATTGACCGCAGGGGTCGCAGGGGATTGAGTGTGGTCACATTTTTCTAGGGGTCTCTAGCAAACGAAATGAGAACGCAGAAATAGATAAGATGGGACGGAATTAATTACATTAGCAGAAAAAGCGACTAGAAGAATGTAGACGGAGCTGACACAGCATGCTGTGGTGAATTGTGGCCCCTGATACCGTCAGTGCGCACGATGCTTCAGTACAGATCTTACGTCGATTTCGTGCAGAGCACAGCTGCCCACACCACAAGATTAAAAGGCGGGCTGTGTGCCGTCATGCTTTTGGGTTCTCTGGCCCACCTTGCTTTTGTCACTTTACCGGGGGGGCTGAATGCAGGGGTGCAGGGAGGGACTTGGACCGGCCCAGATGTTATCATGTAATGAGGAGCTGGAATGAAACATTTCGCCTGCAGCCATCCTGTGAAGGCTCCACCGACCTTTGAATGCTCTTCGAGAATATCCTTCACTATTTCCGATTGGCTACATTGTCTTTGCCGTGATGGGGCCATTTTTGGAATCGAAATATAGGCCCTATTTAGGGGTTCATGGTTTGTTCTGTGATAGTATCTTCAGCGGGGGGGTGCCACTCAGTGCATTGGAGGATCTTCTCAAGCGCGCAAAGCTGCGCCACACGGTTTGTTTCGTTCATTTTTTGCGGGGGTGCCTTTGCAGATGTAGGAAATAGGCTTTGGTGCCCCCGCCTTGTCAGGCGCCGTGCCTTTGGTGTCGGAGCGGAGCGGTGCTTTCAGGACTGTTTCAACAAAAATGCCACGGAACTTTTTTGGAACCATCCGGATTACTTGAGACTTGCATCCCTACTGGGTGATTTTTTGGGCCATGTGCTTTTTGCCTCAAGAGCAGCAAACACTTGTGCTTTTCTTCATATTTGGTGGCTTGGAGGGCCTTGGATGAAATGCCGCGAATGCCAAATGGCATTCAACACACAGTTGGTTTTTCCAATGGCTTCGGCAGCGGCAAGAGAAAGCGGCAAAGCCGCAGACTTTTCCCCGTTGGGCTGACATTGCCATGGTTGGAGAAGGTCCGTGCGGCCTACTTGATGTCTGGCTGCGACCTTGCAATCACTTTGTTTGCCGCCCAAAATTCAGTGGCTTACGCCCAGAGGACGCTGACTACCCCACGCTGGACTTAGTGGAGGAAATAGCGGTCTCTGTGCCTCTTGATGCGAGTATCCGCGCCCGAGTTCGCAAGGAGGTGGCTGAAGTTTTGTTGGTCAAAGAGATTGAAAAGCTCAATCTTCGAGGAGTGGTTCCAAGTTTGGCGGCTGTGTACGCCATGTACGAAGCATTTGAGCCGTCCAGTCGCTGCATTGGCTATCGTGGAAGAATTGCATGGTTGCAGCGCTTTCGCAAGCGCTGGGGTTTATCTCGTCGAGCATGGTCGTGCCAACCTGAAATTGAAAAGGGCAAGGTGGGGCCCCAAATCTGGGGCCGCTGAGCGGCCCCAAAACTAGATCTTTTTTATGTAGGGGAACTAAAAATGGGGTCATTTTTGGGGGCCAGGAAGTGGGGTCGTTTTCGTTGTGCAGGTGGCAATTTTTTGGCAATGGTTGCAACATTTGCAACGCAGAACTACACTGGACCGACCGCTTCTTTTGTTGGACTTAGACGAGACTTGCATGCGCTTTCCAGAGAAACCGCGCGTGGGACTGGTAGCGTCCCAAAGCTCGTGCGTTGGACTTCCAATGCAGGGGCAAGCATTATGAGACGCTTCGGCAGCCAACATTAGTTGCCTGTGCTTTGTGAAAATGAAGCCGTGCAATAAGTGATTGCCTTCCTTGTTGACTTTGCCAAACAAGCACGTGTGCCCCAAAAAGATTTACGAGAATTAATTGCTGCAAGCCCCACCTTCCTTATGTATATGGAGATTAGCTTCGTCGTGGAACACATCTGTTGTCATGTGTGAAATTTTGGAGGTGCTAGCAGCTGCTTTGAGGCCTTGGCAGCAGTTCTGCCAGCCACCTCTGACCATGGACCTGGCTCCGTGCCACATCACGCAGTCCGTGCTGCAAAAGGCACGAAGCCTGCAACTCTTTATAGCTTGCGTGCCAACTGGTCTCACTCCTCAACTTCAGGTGGCAGATGTCTTTTGTTTCAGAGCCTTCAAGGCTTTTTTTGCTGGCGAACTTCAAAAGCTGCGGGCCGAGGGTCACGAAGTGACCAAAGCCTTGTTTTTCCAGATTTTTTTCAAAGTGCCTGCTTGGCTGCAGGCACGTTCTTGGGATAAAGCCTTTCAAGCCATTTGTGCACTTGATGGAAATATCAATCTTTTGACCAAGGACCTTCAAGCACTGGGCTTAGACCCGACAGTGCAGGACAGTTTGCCGACGCGATCCCAGATAGCCTCTCTCTGGCCGAGACAAACGCTGTACAAGCAAAACATATTCCCTGCTGTTCACTCGTAATTATGGAGTGAGATACAATGCAGAACGTTGCGGAGGGTCGAAAAAAGGACCGTCGACAGTTCAACACATGGAGACGTTTTTGCTGGTTCCTGACCGCATTTGTTCAGGTGGAAAACAGCTGCGCTGGCTAACTGTGCATGCCTGTTTCACGGCTTGATTGAATTGTCGAGACGAAAAACCCTGCTGTTGCGCCCAGTAGTGACCCCCACTGTGACCTCCTAGGCTCCATGGCTGACGGCGCGATGATTTGGCAGCTGCGACCTCTAGGGGCTATATGGCTGACGGTGCATGCAGCTGTGACCTCCTCCCGTAGGATGCGCCTGTGCTGTGATCTCTACTACTATGACTGACGTGCTGGGCGACCTTAAGCGGAGAAGGCAGGAGTTGAAAGCTTCTCTGAAAGACGTCAGCAAAACGCTGAAAAGCGAAAGCAAAAAGCAGAAGAGACTCATCGCCAAAGCTGGGCGATTGAGCAAAGAGGACTTGTTTTTTTTGATGGCACGCAAAACTCAGGCGAGTGTGTAGTCTTTTCAACCTTGGCTACATTGTAGTTTCTTCACTGGGGCGCCAGTTAGTGCGCACCGCTGGGGAACAGCAAAGCTTTGGTTTCCTTCACCTTAGCGCCGGTTAGTGCGCATGACAAAAGGTGTTAATGACTTTCAAGGTTGCATCAATGAACAGCAGCATCTGTGTTTGAAGGCTCGATGTTCGACCTGTTGTATGACATAGTGTTTAGATGAGTAACTGACGTTCTGCAATGCGACGATGTTTAAGCTGCTTTTTTGCGAGGAACA